>OY101447.1:196494652-197094652 GCA_956483635.1 Panzeria rudis
TATAAATTTCAATAACATTTATCATTAACTTAATACAATATTTCATTGTATGTATTTCTTTCCCATGCCGATTATATATTTTCTTTTCATACATAAAACCTTACTTGAGGCCTACACGTAACATAATATGTAAGATGAGATTGTCAAATTCAATCGCAGAGAGAATTATGTTACGTGTAGACTTCAAATTAGTGTTATCTCAATGTTATAAGAATTTTTATGAGAGCGTTGTTATAAGAATTCTTATAAAAACAATCTTATGAAATGAACTGTCAAAAAACACTTGTATATGAAAATAAAATAGTGTGCATGTGTGAGTGTTTATTAGAACAAATGAAAAGCGTTGTTTTTTTTTATAAAATTCTGTGTTAAATAAATGAATAAATAAGTTTAATTGGTTTATAAATTTAAATTTGTGTGAAAAATTAAAAATAAAGTAACTAATTATGCAAAAGTAGTACATGTTAGCTCGATGAGCATTTGCATAAAATGAAATCTTATCGGAAAAGTAAAATTACGTCTTCCCCTAGTATGAGATTAAGAGAAAATTCGACATTTGTTTTTAGTATTCTGCCGACATTTTTTCTCATGTTATCTCAAAGTTAATGTCTCGTGAAGACGCTGTCTTAAAAAAAGTTATATATTAAAAAAAATAATAACTGGGACATGGCTCAGCTGTAGAAAGTATGCTTTACGTCCGGGAAGCCCAAGTTCGTATCCCAGCCATGTCAACATTTTTTTTTAATGTATATATTTTTTTCATTTGAAATAATTTTGTTATCAATATAGCGGAATTCTTTATCACAGGAAATTTGAAAAAAAAATTATTGAATACCGGGATTTTTTTTTATCAAAAACAAAACTTATTTTTTTCTGTATAACTCAAGAAAATCGTCACCCATATGGTTTTCAATTTTCTTTTTTATTAATATTCATTATTTGCGATTCGAATTAAAGCAAGGATATATAAAAAATATTTCTCCTTTAAAATATAGTTTTCTAGGTTTTCGATTTTCTTGCGCTAAGGCTCCCTATTTAAGTTTAACGACTAATTCAAAATTGCTGTGATTCGAACACTTGAAAATACTTTTAAGTAAATATTACAATTTGTAAATATATTTATTGAAGAAGTTAACAATCTAGTTAAACTAGTATCTTAACGTGAGTCCCCTAGAATGCATCATTGACTTTTTAAGTTGTTCTATACTAGAATAATAGCTATTATTACACATACACACACTCGCACACGAGCAATAATAAAATCATTAATTCAATAAGTCAAGGAACAAACACACAGCTCTTCATATTATCTTGCAATCCAATGCTTTAAAGTTCAAACTTTGTTATTTTGTATAATTATATCGGGTGTATTTTATAGAGGTGGAAAATTTTAATTCGGCAACACTGTTTTCGTGAGAGCTGGTTCAGAGACAGTTCTCGATTGTTTGGTTTGTTTGTTTATCATGAATAGACTCAAAATTTCCTTAAATTTATTTTATCAGTTCTGAACGTACTTATCCCATGACTTATGAAAAGAGAACACTTCACTTTACTTGTTGCAAAGTGTGTAAAAACCAGAGAGCCAAAATAATTATTAAAATTATTTTTGAATTAAAAAAGTTACGATAAATCAACAAATATTTTCATTTCATTGTTGATAATAATTATTTGTAAAATTTATATATATACGTTGCTTATAATTTTTGAGCTTCTATGGGCCCCAGGTAGTGATGCCAAACGGGGAATCCCTAATCCAGAGATTTTTAAATCTTGAATATCGGGGCTTTCGGTATTCCCGAATTTTGTTTTTTCACAAATAATAATTTTTTAGTGTCAGCTTTTAAATAAAATATTATTTAAAATGTCATGTTAAAGAATGTTAAGTTCAAAAAAGTTGAAAATAGAGCATTAAAATATAAATTAAACAAAAACTAAGCTCGAAGAGCACAAAACAGGGACAAAATTTCGGGCCGGAGTAAAAAAATGCACCATTTGTCAATTGCAAATTGTTCCACAAAAATTTAAACCGCAACGAATAAATACGAGTTATAGAAATTACAACTTTTAAAATGCAACATTGTAGAAGTTCAAATGATTATATTAAAAATATATATTGAGAAGGAACCTTGTCAGGCATATAGGGGGGAGTAAACCGCTGAGTTTGCATATTATATATTCCAAAATCAAACCTTTATTTCATATATTATCATAATTTTATTTTAAATGAAATTTGTTTGCTGATGGCTAAGCATTGTCTATATACATTTCATTGGTGCTCTACAAAATCCTGATTGTAAATATAAAGGTGTAAAAAAATAAAATAGATTCATATCGAATACAAATTATTTGCTGGGTTTTGTATAAGTTTCAAAGCGTACTATGCTTATTTTTGAAAATCATTTATTTGGAAATTCTCAAATGGTTTTTGAAAGTTTGTACATAAGATATGAGGTTTGTAACTGTTCAAAATTGTGGTTAAAGCCTACTGAGGATTTGGTAAAGCACCAATGAAATACATACAGAAATCACGGGACCCCGGTTCGGGATTTCGGGATTCTATTTCTAAATTCCGAAAGCCGGGATTTTCAAAAAGCAGGCCAGATTAGCATCTAGCAGATGGACCAATGAAGCCACATGTGGGGTTTTAAGACCTATCCTGGTCCCTTATGGTAGAAAATTAAACCTCAAGGAAGACACTGTCAAGCACTTATTCTTCCAATGCCCAGCTATTAATTAGGGTAAAAGTCGTTTAAATTTGGAAATTCGATATTACCCGCTGTTTCGGATAGCGGAATGCGATATTAAAGCAATAAATTCATTTATTCCGGATTCGGGGCTGTTCAATACTGACACAGTTTTAGGATAAGCAGGGACCTTTCATGAGATCTCTACATATCCATTTTAAGGCATCACAAAGTGATAAAAAGGACTTAAGTTGGTCGGTTATCAGGAACCGGTAGCATATGTAACCTAACCTAATTGTTATTACAGGACCGAAATTATTGCACCTATTTTTGTGTTTATGGTTGTTCATGGCTAGAATCATTGGCTCCGATGAGCGGTAGAGAGATATCATTACTAACTTTTTGCTCAAAGGCAGTAATGCTGCGGACATAATTTTTAATAGTATGTCAGCGTCATATACCACTCGTCATGCTAACTATACAATTAATTTACTGAAAGACCCTGATTTATTGCATATTAAAAACTTTTCTTCCGTTCTACGAGTATTCTAGTTTAAAAATCTCCGTCTCTGAAAAAGCACCCTATACAAATATATATGCATATATGGCACTTTACTTTTGTGGTCAATTTTAATCATGTTAATAAAAAAATTCCTTTCAACCTAAAAGTGGTTTTATTGGCTTTTAGCTTGTTAAGCCTCCTTTTTTTCCATTCAATTCCTTTAGTGTGTTGAAGGGAAAAAACTCGTTTCTAAAATGAAATTTATTCTAGATGTAGAATTTTGTTAAGACTTTTTGTGAGATATTCTTATAAACTATAAAAATCTGATAAGTATGGAAGTATGTATACTCGTAGAATCAATTCGCTCAAGGTCACTTGACATGTAATTTTTTAGTAATCTGAATTCATGAAAAGTTCTAGAAATTCACAGTCACAGGTAAGCACTGCAGCAAAAAATGCTTAGTTAACGTTGTAAAATGTGCCATATTTTATAAACATTAATGTCTTATGAATGGGATATAAAGTTATTCATGAAGACTATTATTTTTTAGAAAAGTTTTAATAAAGACTACAGAGTCTTCCAATTTGCCATATTAAGTTATTTCTTTACTATGAATATACCATGATTCCTTATAACAATTAACTTTACGATGCTTAGATAAATGCTGATATTTTCACTAAAACAATGATGTTTTGATGCAAAATTCATAAGGACTTTTTGCTTTCTGAGAGCTGTTTGAGTTATTTATATTGACGTGTGAAATGTGGGTTAATAAAAAAAGTGGAAACTTTTGCTGCGTATCATATTTAGTTACAAAATTAAATGATACTAGTATAGTCAACGAACGATATAAAAAATCTCTTAGAAACAGCCACAGGGTATAAAATGCAACTATAATTAATTAAAGATACATGGTAACTTTCCTATACTGAAATTAAAAAACAAAGATAAAATACAAAATCAAAATCCCTTTAAATAAGCTAATTCAATTTATTGAAGTCTCTTCCAATTTGGTCTTATGTCTTTCCTACAACAACACCAAAGATGAGAAACAATGCTATATTGTTGTTATCTTTGTTAAAGCAAAATCTACAAACTCACGTACATGTTTTGTTTGTTTTTTTAATTTTAAGCTAATACATGCATGTGTGAGTACTAGGGTATTCAATCGGTTAAACGATTACGTACTACCCTATTAATTGTTCGATTAATTGGATTAACCGATTAACTCTCTAAACAAAATTTTATATATTTTTGTAGCAACACTGTAACACTGAAAATAATCGTGAAAAAGCACTTAGTGAGGCTTATAGGTCTAGTTGTGTAGATCATTTTGCCAAGCCAAAAAAATTTCAATTGCTTTAAGAGAATTATTAAAAGATTTTAGTTCGACTTATATTTCGTGAAAATGTTATCAAAGGAAAATTCAAATTTTTTATTTTTTCATAATTTTTTTTTTATTTTTTTTATATATTTTTTTTTGCAACGCATTGCTTGAAAACCTACTATATTTTTCTTCTTTAAAGTTTATCTTATAACAATTAAAATAGTACCTGAATTATTAAAATCGGTTGGGAATTGACAAAGCTACAAAATTTTTAAACAAAATTTACATGCAACACATGCATAGTGCGTTTTGGAGCTGCTCACAAAATAAATGGTAAGGACTGTGTAACTGCTAAGCTATTCTTTGGATTTATTTAAAATTGCACACATCAATAGATGAGAGGCTGTACTGCACGCTATAGTATGCGAAAAATTTCAGATTATGTACTAACGAATCTACAGTGGGCTAATCTAAACGCATCGGAAAAACTTTAGAAGTCTTGTAACTTTCGCAACTTTCAACAAATTTTGAAATTTTTTATATGTTTTTGCTCTGCACAAAAATACGAAGAAACAATTTTTACATTTGAGTGCATAAATTTATTTGCACATTTAGCCATCATTATTTCATGTTTTAGAATATAATTTTGTAGTATCTTATCCTTTTTTTCCAAAGCTATAATGTATAAAAATTTGTAAACTTTTAAATCTTTCCAATTCACAGCCGACTTTAATAATTATTAAATTATAATTTAAGGCTTTTTGTAATCGTTATAAGACACACTTTTTAGGAAAATAATAAAACTAGTAGATTTTTAAGCAAAATATACGCAAAATTTAAAAAAATCGGAAAAAATAAAAATTTTCAAGTTGAATCTTACAAATATACACGAAAATCTTAAGTCCTCCTCTATTCGACACCGTTTATAAATTAAAAATCACTGCAGAAATAACGCAGTGAAATTTTTTTGTCCGTGAAGTCCAAAAAAATCGTTTTTATCGATAAAATCCGTGCCAAAAGGACGTTAGATCCGAACTCAGCGCTCCAAAATACATGTAGATAAATGGGTCTGGTCAAATTTGCAGGCCACTTTTCTGTGTGCTGGTGTTATTAATTAAATATCGATCTCATAAACTAGAAAAGCTTTACAAAATGCTTTACGAATAACATTAGAAAAATATTCAAATCTGTTGAACAAAATAATAATAATGGTAATAATTCTTGGTAATATATTTCAGGTACTTGGACCAAAATTAATGGAAAACAGAAAACCTTTCCAGTTACGCAAAGTTTTAATTGTTTACAATTTCGCACAAGTCATATTCAGTGCCTGGTTATTTTATGAGGTAAATATATTCTTGTTATTTTGTTTTTTTTAAGAATATCCAAATTAAAATATATTCCAAAACTTCTTTTCAGTCCTGTATTGGTGGTTGGTTAAATGGTTATAATCTCAGATGTGAACCAGTAGATTATTCATACAGTCCCAAAGCTTTAAGAGTAAGTATAAAGATTTCCATTTAATGGGGCTTCTGCTTTAATCGTTTAATCGCTCGATCAATTAATCGAGATTTTAATTAAATCGCTTAATAGTCGGTTAATTTCATTATTAATCGGTTAACCGACTAATATGATTTTTTTTTCATAATATATTATTATTTATTATTTTGAGTTTATTAGTAAAAAAGAGTATAACATAAAAATTCTTGAGCAAGCAAAAAAAAGAGTTCATAAATATGCATTAATTAAAAAATAAACAAGTTTGTGACATCATTTTATTAGTTATTGCAATAGTTGAGGGAGATCTTCTAAAAATAATCTTTTAGAAACATAATTTGGTTTAAATGTTTGCGATTTAAAAGATTATTTTCTTTAGTTTTCATAAAACTTAACTTGTAAAAAATCCTTTCACTTATCGTAGATATTGGAGAAATCGAAGCAATCCATAATACTGAATATCTATTTTCCGAGTCCTTTTTCTGGATTTCTCTAAATATATAAAATATTCCATTATGCCATTAGAGTCATGTTTTAATTTTTTTTTCAAATTTTTTAACTTTTCTAATTGTTTCGGTTAATTCTGTTAAAAAATTGCTTGTATGTATTACTATCGATAGTTCTTCTGTTGTCAGGTCATCATTTGACTCATCCTGGTAAAGCTCAATGATGAACATTCTGCAAAAAAGTTTATTTCCTAATTCCTTAGGAAGTAGAAAATACATAAATGTATATAAAACTTCAATTCGTCTCTCATTAAATCTAATGCTTACATTTTCAATTAAATCGTTGGTAATAGTATTATTATTGGCTTTTATTAAAGTACTAATAAAAAGCTTAATAATTCTCTCAAGTTCAACTAGAGTAGCAGAGTCTTTACTAAGCTCTTTTATAGCCGCGGCCAAGGGCTTTAAAGTTTTACTTAAGTTAAGACCACTGAACACACTTCTTCGTTTGTATGAAAAAATTTTAAACTAGCCGATCAGTTAATGAGGTAGTAATTAGCCAGGTAACCAATTAACGGTTGACCGATTAACGGTTAACCGATTGAATACCCTAGTAAGTATAACAACACACATCCAACATGCACAGAAATAATAAATGCGTCAAAACGAAAAACTTAGAACACAAACTTGTTTTGCTTTCCTTGTGGTTTTAATTTGGTGGACAACTAAATGCTAATTTTTTAATAGACTTTTTAACTAATTTACAAAAATCTATATTCAATTTTGAAGTTATTTGTTGTATTTTTAGCATTTTTGCTTTAAAATGCTAATACGGAAATTTCATAAGAGAAGTGGCATGCCGTCTGTCATTTGACCGTAACAATAGCTAATCGTTTTTTATAGAACAAAATGGCTGCTTTGTATGACATGTATATGATTTATGTTTACAACATGGGTATAGCCAATAGGCTTGATAAAAAGCTACCACGTGTAATTTATTGTGTCTCTATTGTGTCTTCTATTTATTAGAACTTAATGTGTACACGAGGAGTTTTTTCTTGCAGAATAATACAATAGTTTTATTATAATAAATTTCTCTTATAGAATGATTTCGGTAGTTTGCACTTTGCTCTATGAATTTTATATAAATATTTTTATTTTTAAATTCTAATACTTGTGAGAAATGAACGAATATGAACTGTAATTTATGCACATGTTTAATAAGCTGTTGAACTTAGCTTGTCTTCGAAATAAAAAATTACCCTTTTTAGGAAATTTTTCATATTTATCCATAATTATTAAAAACTATAGAACTTTTTTTAGCTTATTGAATACGAGAAGTGTCGATATATCTACATACATACATATGTATGTGTATATTTATTAACAATATTTAAACATTTCTGATTTGAAGTTCTATAGGGAGATTTTTGCAAAGAAGATTGATGTTTTTTGTTATTTTCTAACAAATTAAAAAAAATACTTCTTATGTTTAGAGCTAGAGGGGATCGATATTTCTGTATTTGTTATTTAATCACTGATACTGATAAAGTTCTGGTCGTTACTGTGACTGAATTTATTATATGACAGTTACTTTCAATATGTTACATGGCATTACTTGCAACTGTACATACTTGAAAAATTCAGCCACGATAGTAAACAGAGATTAATATAATTATTTCGAACTAATTTGCTGTTTAATCAAAATTGATTATATGTATAAGGCTAAGGTTCATAATGTTGTACTCAGAAGGAATTAGGCATGATCAATATTTTCAAGGGGCAAGGTAAAAATTAACATCAATTTAGTCGCTACACTTCCATCATTAGTGCTTATGTGTGTATCTTGCTTATCAGCACGTGTGACGTGGCTGTGTGATTGCAATTATTATATAGTATATAAAAACTTTTCGTGAAAATTGAATACGAGAAATAAATCATTACGAAATTGATATTAATTTGATGTTTTATCACAACAAATCCCAGTGTTGCCGTGGGTTGGTTTATTTTTGGGTCTGTGTGCGCCATTCGAAATTTAAATGCTAACGACCCAAACGGACCTCAGATTGGGATTCTTATTCTTCCTTCCGCTTAGCTCCCTGTGGATCATATTGCCTCAGATTGGGATTCAGCGCGTCGAAATACATACATGTAGGTAGGTGCCCGAAAAATATGCTTTTTCTGGTATTTTTGTCTTCTCTGCTACAACTTCAATATCTCGAGATCGGTAAAATGTATATCAATAATTTTTTAACACGTAGTTAAGTAATGTATTTAGAGCTCAGAGTATAAATTTCAGAAAAAATAAAACATTTTAGTAAATTTTTGATGTGTAAACATCTATACGCTAGGGGGTAAAAATCTTTTTCACAATACAATCACAAATTTTGAGTAAGATTAATCTTAGTTGAGTAAGATTGTAATAACGCGGTGTGAGCTGTGTATGAGTATATAGGTGTAATCATACGGACAACAAGAAGTACAGAGAAACTTAACAGCTGCATAGAAATACACTAACACTGGCAAAGGGAGTCTCAAGGTCAAACTCCTGCAGTAAGGTCGTAAGTTTGTTGGTTGGTGCTGTGTTGCCGTGTTTTTGAATTGAGTGAGTATTTCGGCGTTGCCGTTTTTGATTTTTGCAGGGAACTTCTGGGATTTAGGGGATTTTGTGTCCAGTTTTTCGGGATTCAGACCTGGTTCGTCTCGGTTTTTCGGTTTTACCGAATTTGTTGCTGAACTTGGTGCGATATTTGGCTGACGGTGTATTGACTGCGTTTGTCTTTGACTGTTGGTTATTTTGATGTTTAACTGCGGTAATTCCAACTATTTTGTACAGGTATATTATTTTTTGCTGCTGGTTAAATAATACTATTATTTATGTCTGCGGGGAAGCGGAAGGGCCATATTCCTGGTGGGAGTGAGTCAGAGGTGTCTGATGCGAAGCTTATCGGTTTGAGCGATTTGTCGGGTGTGGAGGAAGATACGAGGGTGAAAAAGAAGCGGATGAAGCCCGGTTCGCCGAAGTTGAAACGGGTGAATGATGAGAAGAATGTTTCGGTAGAAGGTGAAATGTTTCATTAGTAGATGTTTACACATCTCCCCTGTGATCGGACTTATATTCTTTTTTTATTAGATGCAAACTTTCTTTAGGAAATTTTATTTATTTTTTTTACTAATTTTGAGCTAGCGGCCACATTTACATCCAGGCTGTCTTAAATTTATTCACCAGTAATGCCAACAAGCAATTTAAAAAAATATATATAATTCATGGGCTTGTACAATTTCTTCAGAGGGCCATAAACCCAAAAATTATTTTGACATTTTATGATTTTCCACCACTTTCCAATGTAGGGTATACACTTAAAATAAAAAGTAACGGTAAGCATGGTCTTTTTTTACCATGTAAAAACATAAAATTAACATTTCTAATACAAATTTTTACAACTTTGAAAATGACGAAAGAACTTTTTTGGGAAAATTAACGATTTTTTAATTAAATTTAAAATTTTTGAGTTTTGACCTTTTTTACGACTTAACGGATTAAGATATTTCAAGGTTTTGTTCTGTGTATTTACTTAGAATTTTATCAATTAGGGAATTCACAATGTGGATGTTAAAATTTGGAAATAGCAATATAGTTAGACATTAAAATTTCATTGTGAGCAACAACACAAAGCACAGCATATTAAAGTAATAAAAGTAACGACGAAGTTTGCCGAATATTTCTCACTATTTACATGTATAGAACACGAACTCAAAATACACAACAAACAAAACAACAACACAAGCACGATAGCGCTTGGTACCTATCAACATGCCAAAGAAAAACCAATACACTTAAACCACAGACAAATTCTTTATTTAAAATATTGCCGCATTGAAAAAAACATGCTTCTTGGACGTTTAAACTTGCCATCTGGTAGTAAATTACATTTACACACAAAACAAAAACAACAAACTTTCCAACCCATAGCAAAAGACTAAAATTGAAACGTGGTTATATTAAGACACATTTTAGAACGCTGTTGTGAATTCCCTAAATAATTTAATGATGAGCTTAAAATTACAATCTCAGATGCTTAGTAGAAAAGTTAAAGCCAAAAAACCAAAACAAGTTGAGACAAAAAATTCAAAATTTTAGTTTCGAATGGAAATATCTCTTATACCATAAAAGATACAAAAGCAATTGTCGGCAAATTTTTTCTTTGTCTTGTCTACAAAATCTAGCTCGCTTAAAATTTTACAAATCGGTCAGTATTTAAGAAAGTTATAAGCCACAGAAATTGTTTTTACGCCCGAGGTAGCCAACTTTCACCCCCTGTAGCTCCGCCCCTGCTGGAGATGCAGACTTCAAAAGAAGATTCTGAAAGCTCAACTGCTCCTATATTACTAAATATATTAATTTTTAGACAAATCCGTTTAGTAGTTTAGAAGTTCCCTATTTATTGCCTCTTTTTTAAATTACGCCACTGTGCATCGTAGAGCCAAAAAATATGGACCTATTTTGACTTAGTTTTTTTTTGTTCGAAAGGTGACTTGATCGAGAGTGCTCTTAGCTATGTTAAAAAAAAAATCGGTCCAGCCGCTTTGGCGGTTTTTAAATTTTTAATTCAATATTATTCTGGTTTTTTGTTCTACTTAAGGCAAAATTTATTGGTTTGATTTTTATACTTAAGTATATATCGATGGCTTAATATAAAAAATGCTTATCTCGATGTTTTTTCGAAATCGCGTTTTTATTTCTGGTTTCTGGTAGTCAACGTCGAAATACATGCGCCTTAAGTAACTAAGTAAATTACGATTAAAAATGACGGACTTATGCCTACTTAAAAAAATTATTTTTGTATGTAAATGCTTGCCAAAATTTTTTTCTTTCAATGTTTTTTGTGCAATATATATTTATTTATTGTCTTTTATTAGCAAGCATTTGTAGACGTGGCCACCTCAAATATTATATTCATAAATAGTTCATTAATCGTAAATAGTTTTCGTGAGTTAGTAAGTCGCAATAAAACAATTATATGGCAACAAGTATATTTCGAACTAATTTGCTTTAAACGTTAAACTAGACATGATCAATATTTCTCTTTCATTCAATATTGCCAGAGTTGCTTTTCAAATTTACACAGCCAGAGCTTCAAAATTGTACAAAATTGTACAAATTATAGATAAAAAATAATAATAATAATAATAAATTTGGAATAAAGTTGACATTGCAGGCCATATCTGCAACTTACCGCCAATTTCAATCTGGAAACTCTAGAAAATCCTCACTCTTTTTGAGTAATAAAAATTAATTATTTTTTCAAAATCGTTAAAAGATATATCTCGAACCACTTAACCGATTTAAAGCAGCAGCTCCGCCAATTCTCCAAAGATATTGAATATTAAAGATCGCAAATTATAACACTTTTTTCGAAAATTTTCGACCACATTATTTATCTCTCGAACGGTGCAATTGGCTCTGATGAAGGTTAAGAGCAGATTCAATAAAAAAAAACATATACATATTCGAAAATTCTCGAAATCTACAAAGTCGAATGGGTTCATATTCATGCGATATATAAATTTAGCAAAAATCGCAAAAATAATCAGAATAGCTTTCTAGGACTTCAAAACGTCGAGATCTGAAAGAAATCGCTTTTCCAAAATCGTGGTCAAATCTGTAACTTCCGGAAGTTAAAAATATGTGTTAGGATATTTGCTCGTAATTTTATCGTATCGTAACTTTTGCTCATGCCGATTCCATACGTAATTAGAATATGATTCTTGAAACTATCGTAATAAAGGAGTACAGCTCTTAGACTTCCTTGGATAAACTTTGGGCAGTCTTATCTTCGATTACAACACTAATGGCGTTTTCTTTTGTAGAAAAAATTTAAAATTTTGTTACGTTTTATTTAAAAACTCTCGCAATTTAGCATTCCTTTAAAGCAAAAATTTACCTTCGTAAGGGATTTCCATTAAAAAGCAACATTTTTTGTATAAAAGAAAACACCATAATATTGATCATGATGCTGATTCATTTCTTGCGTTGTCACAGAGCATGTCAAGTCTGGAAATTTTTCAAACGAATTCCAAGTTGTTCGTGCTGTAATATTTCACTACAGATTTTAATTTGTAGTCTAAAAATATTTGTAAATACTTGCAAATATTCCAAATTCTTATCAAATAATTACTAATTTAATTAAACCCCTTTCGTTAGAAAGTTTGTAAAGAAATTTGTTTTTTCATTAAAATGCTAATTTATTTTAATAATTTAGTTAAATAACACTAAACACGATTTTAAGAATTTAATATTTGTTTTTATTTTGCCTAAGTTTTTAAAAATCATCATGATTAAAAAAAAATTAATTTTAACAATATGAACAACAAAAAAAAAACAATATTTGATTATAGTGTAATTGTTGTTTAATTTGCAATATTTTTACAATATTTGCTCAAGACGGTGATTTTTTTTTTACTTTATTACTTAACAAGTTTTATTGCTTAACAAGAAAAAATTTAAAAGATCGCAGTAGTTTATATTTATATATTACATCATGGTTACAGCACAGAAAAGGCAACATTATTGGTACTAAGGATGGAAAGTAACTATAGAAAGCATGAAGACTGAAATTTTAAATTAATTTTTAAAATGAGTCCACATTTGTGAGAGTTACGAGCCTAGAAATGTTTCCACAAACCGAGGGGATAAACTTTGACGTCCTATTGCTCATATTGTGTTCTAACAAGGTTTTCATAGAACACTGTTCAGGAAAGTAATATTCAGTAATATTGTCAGAAGCGGCTTCAGAGGGAAGGAAAAAGGAATAGTCAATTTCAAATTGTAAATATTGGTGATCTGACATAAATATTTTGCTAGATACATGCCGAGTATTTACGGCATACGATAGATTGATTGTTGCTACTTAGGGAAGTTGTCTTCCCTTTTACTTTTCCATTACCAAATAATTTTTCAAAGTATGGTTATTTTATTAGTATAAATACTAGAAGTTTGCACAAGATGTCTTGAAGGTGTGCTTAAGACATTTGTTTGTTTCAAACACTTTCACAACAGTGATGTTCTTTTCTTATGAGCCTTATTGCAAAGCACTTTTTGAAACACGTCTTTTATGAACTTGTAGGATGCAAAGTTAGTTTCCACACATTGTGCAAGTTAAAAAAAATTACTTTCCAATTGCTTTTTCTAGAACATGTTGCTCGCAACATTATTGTTGCAAAGGTGTTTGAACCAAACCATATGTCTTAAACACACCATGAAGACCTCTTGTGCAGCCCTCTAATAAATTCTTAGTTAAAATTAGAGAAGTAACGATACGCCGTTTTGCCGATCCGATACCGATATTTAAAAATAAATATCGCCGATACCGATACGAATATTGCAATTGAGTTCAAGTTTAGATTAACAAAACTCAAGTGCAATTTTTTTTCTTATACAAAATTACAGTGTAAGAGATTATTAATATTTAAAATTGATATTAACCCAGTATAAAAAATTGGAAGTAATTTTTAAGGAGCTACATTTTCTTTGCTTCCAAAAAATCTGTATTAAAACTATGCAGATAATTAGTAAAAAAGCAAGAAAAAGTTTTTAATTCCTTTATAATTTTAAAAAATAATCTCCATGCTTTTTAAAAAATCGATTTTTAAAGGACATTTATCAACTAATAGTCTTCTAAATAACTTAATAGCTTAATTATTAAAAGTGTTCTAAAAGTTTATATTTATTCACTTAAATTTACATGAAAACACAATTTTCAATTTGAATTCGCATTAAAAAAAAAATTTGTGAAAATGGGTAATATTTTTATCCTTTTTCCTTGAGGAAAAATCATTATAGAACACGGAAAAAGAAATTTGTCCTAGCATCGCTTACAATTGGGTGATTGGTAATCGAAAAACAGAACTTCTTGCAATGGCAAGGATATGTAAAACTATTTAGTAATTGTCCAAATTCGCAAAACTTTCGGATTGCGAATTCTACATTTTCATGACTTCTTTGGAGTGTCTTTTTTTCTGGAATAAAATTTAAAAAACAACGAATTGAATTTGAATTCATGGTAAAATTAACGAAAAATAAATAATTTCCTGATCGCGAATTCTACATTTTCATGACTTCTTTGGAGTGTCTTTTTTTGCTGGAATAAGATTTAAAAAACAACGAATTGAATTTGAATTCATGGTAAAATTAACAAAAATAAATAATTTTTTTACAGAATAACAGCATAAAATATTTTTAATTTTTAAAATTGATATTAATAAGATTTAAAAAATAACGAAATGAATTTAGTTCATGGTAAAATTAACAAAAGAATATAATTTGTCAGAAAAAAACTCTGAAATTTTTTAAAGTATCGTCGTATCGACAGTAAAATATCGCCGATACCGATGTATCGGAAAATCTGAAGTATCGCCGATATATCGGTATCGGTGTCGGTATTCGTTGCGTCCCTAGTTAAAATGTACCAATGTTAAGTGGCTGCTAGACAGATCAATATTTAGCTTCAATACTCGTATATGTGTTTGTGTGCGTTTGTTTACAAAAAACGGTTACACAAATACGGAGGGAAAATATTGAAGAATATCAAAATGCTTTTGATTTTCATAACAAACGCACACAAACACATACATATGTATATTCTGGTATGTGATGGAAATCGATTTTGAAAACGAAGCACTTTTGAAGGTCCCTTTTAGAGTACTTTTCATAATATTTTTATAATTTTTGCGATACAACTCTTTTGTAATAAAGAAATATTTTTGTAATATATGTGATAAAATTGTTTTTAATAAAGAAATATTATGAAAAAACACTTTTCAAAATTGTTTCGTTTTCGGAATTGATTTCCATCACATACCTGATTGAAGCTAAATATTGATCTGTCTAGCAGCCACTTTACTTATTTTACGGTCAATTAAATATGTTCACTTTGGATTTTGTTCCATATTTTATTGTATAATCTAGTTAAGTGTGTAAAAAGTCACAGATTGATTATTCAATAAATTCTAGAAAAAAGCAGTGATGAAAAGTAAATCAATTGAATTGATTATTAAATGTAAAAGTAAATAGCAAATATTGAAGTTAATTAATACAAACAAAACAGTCTTTTATATTTAACTTTTTATATCTACTGGCTACATATTAGAATTCATTTAAAAAGTCCACATCGAAAGATCACTAGATCATTGTGTTAAATTTCACACACAAATAAAATATCAACAATTAACACTAAATTATTAAACAAGAAATTGTTTTATATAAATGCAAAACTTTGCATGACAATTATTTTACATATTTACTAAAGTTTTTTTTATTATTTTTTTTAATAGACGGCACGTGGTTGTTGGTGGTATTTCTTTTCAAAATTCACTGAATTCTTTGATACCTTCTTTTTTGTGATGCGCAAACGTTATGATCAAGTTTCCACATTGCATGTGATACATCACGGTATTATGCCGGTATCTGTATGGTGGGGTGTTAAATTCACACCTGGCGGTCACTCAACCTTCTTTGGCTTCCTCAACACTTTTGTGCACATCATCATGTACACCTATTATATGTTGGCTGCAATGGGTCCCAAAGTTCAAAAGTATCTGTGGTGGAAGAAATATTTGACTGTCTTGCAAATGATTCAATTCGTTTTAGTTATGGTGCACTCCTTCCAATTGTTCTTTAGAAACGATTGCAACTATCCTATTGGCTTTGCCTACTTTATTGGTGCTCATGCTGTTATGTTCTATTTCTTGTTCTCAGATTTCTATAAACAAGCCTACTTGAAGAGAGGAAAGGTAAGAATTGGAAATTTCATTTATTGTGAAATACATAAGAAAAATAATTAAAACACTTTTCTTTCTATTTCAACTAGGAAAAGGCTGCCTTGAAAGCTGCGCAAAATAATACCAACGGTGCCATTAAGTCTCATCAGAATGGTTCGGCATTCAGTAAAGAAGTTAATGGCATTAAAAAAATTGCCGATTCCATGTCCAAAATAGACAATTACTGTAATGCCACGATAACATCACCGGGTGCCAATACGACGAGACAAAGGATATTTGCTGCCGACAATAATTAATTGATTAAATTTTTAAACATAAATTCAATTCAATGAATTTTTATTTGTTTGTATTAATTATTTAATTAGGGCGTGCAGGGGTGTGCGCGTATTGTATGTGTTTTATATAAATAATTTATTAATTTTTTAATAAACATAATTTCTATTTAGTTTTTTAAATATTATTTAGTAATTGTAAGTTTATTATAATATATTAATAATAATTGAACTACAGTTAGAAAAATAGAAAACGAGAGAAATTAATACTTGCACATATTTACACATACAAAAAACGAAATAAAACAATCAATTAAAAACTATCTCTGTATTCATAAAAACCTAAAATTGTTATCGAAATTTTGTCTTAAAATACATTTCAAAGGTATTTTCTGTTTTATGACTACGGCAGTATACATTTAATAATATCACAAAATTAAATTGTTAATCAAGGAATCATATTTTGATCAGTGTAAACCTAACTCTGCAAAGTCTATCCATTTTCACATTCGATAGTTGGATATGGTAGGGAAGGTACATATCGTTAAATAAAACGCAAAAAGCCCTATCTAACAAAAAATTATAATCCCATTTTTAACAAACTCCAATGTATTTCACCAATATACTATAAAAATCAGACTTACCCGAACAAAAATAGCGCTAATACTAAGAAAATCTAAAAGGCAAAAGGACTGACCAATTAATAATTTAGAATATTTATTGTTTTTCCTGTAAAATAATGAAAATGTTAGTTAGAGCGTTTTGCGTTTCAAGTGACGATATGTATGTATTAAGGACGTAACGAATACCGATACCGATATATCGGCGATACTTCAGATTTTCCGATACATCGGTATCGGCGATATTTTACTGTCGATACGACGATACTTTTAAAATTTTTTCAGAGTTTTTTTAAACAAATAATTTATTTTTGTTCGATTTTACCATGAATTAAATTCACTTCGTTATTTTTTAAATCTTATTAATATCAATTTTAAAAACTAATAATATTTTATGCTGTTATTTTGTAAAAAAAAAATATTTTTTGTTAATTTTACCATGAATTCAAATTCAAGTCGTTGTTTTTTAAATCTTATTCCAGCAAAAAAAAGATACTCCAATGAAGTCATGAAAATGTAGAATTCGCGATCTAGAAGTATTGCAAATTTGGATAATTTCTAATTAGCTTTACATCTCCTTTCCATTGCAATCACCGAATTGGAAGCGATGCTAGGACAAATTTCTTTTTCGGTATTCTATAATGATTTTTCCTCTAGGAAAAAGGATAAAAAATTACCCATTTTCAAAATTTTTTTTAATGCGAATTTAAACTCACAATGTATTTTCATGTAAATTTAAGTGAATAAATATAAACTTAGAAGTCTTTTAATAATTAAGCTATTAAGTTATTTAGAAGAATAATAGTTGGTAAATGTTCTTTAATAAAAACATGAAAAACATGGCGAGTATTTTTTTAAATTATAAAGGAATTAAAAATTTTTTTCTTGCTTTTCTACTAATTATCTGCATATTTTTAATATAGATTTTTTGGAAGCAAAGAAAATGTAGCTCCTTAAAAATTACTTCCAATGTTTTATCAATTTTAAATATTCTCTCTTATAATGTAATTTTGTATAATAAAAAAAATTGCACTTGAGTTTTGTTAATCTAAGCTTGAACTCAATTTCAATATTCGTATCGGTATCGGAATCGGTATCGGCGATATTTATTTTTAAATATCGGTATCGGATCGGCAAAACGGCGTATCGTTACATCCCTAGTATGTATACCTATCTCTGATTTTCATAAAGAATAGCTTTCAAAAGAAGAGCTTAAATATTTTTATGTTCATTGAATATTTTTCAAACCTTGTATCCGTGTATGCGTGCAAGTTATTAATTAATTTTTGAGATTTAATTTCATTTGCAATAGTTTTATAAATTTTATACAAAAAGTCAGACTTTAAACAAAGTGCAACTTTTATTTTTATGTTTAAATGTAATCTTAATTTAACAATAATTATAATTAAGAACTAGTTAATACTTAATAACAATTAAGAAACTGCAACAACAACAACAACAACAACAACAACAACAACAAAATTATTAGGGACTAATCCGATCTTAAATTTCATACCATTTTTATTTTTATTTTTAAAATTTTATAGAAAAGAGAAATTTCGAAAAATTTTCCTTTTACAAAAGATTATAAAAAATTTAATAAACCCCGTCAATTCATTTACTCATTAAATCATTCGTTTATATATTTTAATTATTTTTTCTATTTCTGGGAGTATTAGTGATTTTTCTCAAAATTATTTCTGGAGAAATAAGAAAAAGTGAGCACAAAATATGTATTTAAGAAATGTTTGTAAATTTTTATTATTGGATTATTGTTTTTATAAAAAGTTGATGTGAATAAAGAATTTTTTGTATAAACAAAAATATTAAACAAGAAATGGTTTATTTATTAAAGCCTTCACAGCAACATTGGCTTAGACACCTTTTAGACAGGGAAAGTTTACTTTGACAAAATTTCTTGGATTTCCCCCTAAAATGAATACCAGATGGAAATTTTCAAAACTCGATACATGTATGTATGCAATTTTTTGTGTCCTCTACCACAATCTATCGTTAGAATTAAGGATGGGCAAAAAATGTCGATATATCGATATTTTCTTATATATATATATATATATATATATATATATATATATATATATATATATATATATATATATATATATATATATATATATATATATATATATATATATATATATATATATATATATATATATATATATATATATATATATATATATATATATATATATATATATATATATATATATATATATATATATATATATATATATATATATATATATATATATATATATATATATATATATATATATATATATATATATATATATATATATATATATATATATATATATATATATATATATATATATATATATATATATATATATATATATATATATATATATATATATATATATATATATATATATATATGTATCGATATATATATCGTCGATATTTTTAATTTCGATGTATCGATATATTTTTCCAAATATTTCAAAAGTGTCATATTCGATATTTTTACCTTTGGTTTTGTTTTTCGTGCAATTTTTAAAAAAATTTCGGCACAGTCTTCATCAAATAGAATATTTCTACTTTTACCGTACTTTTTTGTTTTATTTTTGAAAAAAATTTGGGGACTACGTTTTAAATTTCAAAGTGGAATTGAAAAACACTTTTCTTCTGGCTTCATTTGCAGTAAATACTAAAAACCGTGCATACTTTTAGGAGCGTCAAATAAATATTTGGTAATGAGCTTCCCATGTTAACAAAAATCTTAATGTAAACTTTGCATCTAAAAACAAGAGTAAACAAACGCCTCAAGGTATAAAAGCTTTATCATTGTAAAAACGAAATATAAAATAAACGGAGTCTAAAGCCCCAAAAAAGTACTTTTTCGGAATCTAAACTACGGAATCAAAACCAATCCGAACAGAATCTGTGACATGGCTGATTATAAGCACAACTGTTCTACTTTCTTCCGCAAATTAGAGGCTCGTATGTAGAGTTGTCAACTATTCGACATTTTCCAAAAACCGGTTTTCGAATAGTTGAAAAAACCGCACTTTTTCAGAAACCAGTTTTCTGGTTTGAGAACACAAAATTTGTTCATTATTTCGTAGTGAATATATAACTCAAAAATTTTCAAGCATATGTAAACAAAATATGGGATACGGTTGACCTTGCGGCCATCCCTGGAACTTCCGCTAATTTCAAGCTCAAATCGCAGGATTTTTGGAGTAATTAAAATAAATAAAATTTTTTCAAAAATTTCGACCACGACCTCTCTCAAACCGCTTAACCGATTGAAATCAAATTTCCGGTATTCCACACAGTTTTTCAACTTCAAAAAGTATATGAATCCTAAATTTCGATTTCACAAGAACTTTTAGAGTTCTTAAAATAAAGCGCTTTTTTCGAAAAATTCGACAACAATATCTCTCTAGCCATTCAACCGATTTCAATCAAATTTACAGCAGTCGACGACGTTTTATGATTTTAATAGCTGATTAGATTTTGGACTCTAAAGATTTAGTAGTTCAGTATTCATTTGAAAAAAAAAATAATTTTAATTCAATTCTCAAAATCTACAGAACCGAATCGGTTATTATATCACGTAATCTAAGTGAGGTCAGTCAATGTTATTTGAGTACCGTAAATTTGGTTCCGATCGGTTAAGCTGTTCTTAAGCATGAATGATGAAAACTCGATTTTCCAAAATCGGAGTGGTCAGCAACTTTCTATCTTTGATTGTGGCAGTTAAAATACTATTTTTAAACTATTTTAAAGCTTGTTTGCAATTGAGCAGTTTTTGCGCATTTGCGCTATTTTCGTGATAAAAGTGTTTGTTTCCTAATTCTTTGATTTTTGCCAGTTCTCTTCTTTGCTTTTGACAGCTTTTGGACAGTTTTTTGTAACCAAAACTTCCTAAATTCATTCAATAATCTTCATCCCAATTGTCTCAAAATTTCTACTAGCCCCCTGGGCTAGTGAAATTTTATTCACCTCAGAAGTGTCAACAATTTACTTACAATAGTACTTTGCTACCGTTTTACACACACCCTTAATAGTTTGTCCCCTTGAAATTAACGAAAACTATGCGTTGGTACAAGCCACACTGTTCTATTCTACTCTCCCTCCCTCTTTGCAAAGCAATTCAACATATTTTCAAATCAACTCTCATTTCTGTAAGAAATGCTCAAATTTTGCACGTATCTGCCGAATTTTAATTAACAATGGTTAACCGAATATATTACACTGTGGCAGCACTACAAATCTTACTACTTTTACGAAGAAATGAACAAAAGAAAATAAAAAAATAGTATTCCCTAGCGAAACACTGCCCAAAAGGAAACTGTCAAAAAAATTACAAAAACGTTTGATTTTTTTTGCATAGAACAAGTATTTTTTCACAATATTTGTTTTCATTAATTGTAAAATTTTGTGTGTTGTAAAAATAAATGAGTTGAATTAAAATCTGGTGCAAAAATGAATCGCCAGCTGGTGGAAAATATTTTAGCAGTGATAAAGACATCAACTGATAAATCTGTAATTATTAAAGGGCTGGTAAAATTGCGTACTGATGTTGTCAAAGATAAAGATGGAATTTTATTGTTTCGGGAAGCTGGGGGAGTTACTCCAATGGTACGCTTTCTAAGTAAGCCACATGAGCAAATATTAGAAGTTGCCTTAAGCATTATGGGCAATTGCTGCACCGATGAAATAAGTTGTAAAGAGGTGAGTGAGTCTCAGTTGTACTCGTATTACATGACATCAATAACAAAAATACAACATTCTATTTGTGTGCTGTGTATGTTTTTCACATTATTTATGTAATTTTATAGGCTTTGGAAAGTAAAATTGTCATTCCTTTAGCGACAATTTTAAAGTCAATACCGAATCCGGTAATACAATGTCGTGCTTGTCGTTTATTGGGGAACTTGGCGAAAGTAGATGCAAATCTTTTGGTGACCAACTATTGTCCCATAATTGCACAATCGTTGTGTCGCATAATTGAGGAGACATCAGATGTACAAACGCGTCTGATGGCATTTCGGGCATGTCGCTTTTTATTGTCTAATCAACAATTTTTAAAGAATTTCCTTCAAGCTGCCGGTTTGACTACGCTTTTACGTATATTAGCGTCTGTGATGAAGAATAATGACTACGTGGTAGAAGAAAAGCTGCTAAACGATGCCCATGCTCCTTTAAAGGTGGGCTTAAAACGTAACCAGCATCGTGAGAAATACTTCGAAGAAGTTGCTCGTAATTTGGAGGGAGTGCGCAGTGATATATTTGATCATGAAGTGCTCAAAAATACTACACGTAACTCAAATGTGTATGCTATGCCCCAAGAAAGAGCTGCCTTAGATTTGATATGTGAAATTTTAAAATGCTTGCTAGCTATTTCGGAGTTACAAATCAGTCTACCCATTTGGGATTCTTTAAATCGGGCCAATTGCACTTTTGCTCCAATTGTTTATTTCGTTACTGATGAAAATAATAAACACAGAAGTGTGGTCTTGAAGATTTTGTCTAATCTTTCTAAGAATGCTGGAGCATTTTATATATTAAGTTCAGCTGATGCAATTTTAGCAGCATGCGAACTTTTGGTGACAAGCGATGCGAATAGAGCACCCAATGAAAGTGAATGCAGACATTGCATCAATATTATTAGTATATTGTCGACAGATGCTTGCAACCGTTCTAAAATTAGACGATCTGGAGCATTGCGCAAATTAATTGCGATGTGCAAAGAATCAAAATCTCAATCGGAAAAATCTGCAGTAAGTACTAGCAAAAGAAATCAGTTTGCAATGTACATACATATGTAAAAATAAAATTTTCTTCATAGATTTTAAATGTGTTAATAAATTTCCAATATGACAATATGAGCATGGATCTAATGTTGCGTGAAGGCTTAATTAATGTTTTAATCAAAGAGCTTAATTTATATATAACTAGCGATGACGAACATTATAAAAAGAAACGTGAAGAAAAATTACAAACATCTAAGAAAAGAAAATTGCCAGAAATAGCAAAGGAAACTAAGTGCAAGGTAAATATATAAGAAAATATGTTTTAAAAATTGTTGAATTTAATTTAGAAACAGTTTCCCAAGGTAAAAGAAGAAATATACTTAGATTGTGATTCACCCAGCAGTTCACCACGATCATACAATGCTCCTTCTAGCCCCTGCAGTTCTCGCAGTATGTCACCAGTAGGAGGAAATGTATATCAGACAAATGGTATAAAATAAAAATATTTATATTTTTACCTAGTACTAATCATTCTTTCCTAACTAGAATCTGATGAAGAATCTTATTCTCCAGTATGCAGTGATGATGAAGAGGAAGAAGATGAAAATGAAGATGATACAAAAAGAGATACTAGCAGTTATTTGTATAGTAATCCAAATGCCAATTGTAGTGATCATACCATCATAATGAATCTGTTGGATGTTGCGGCAAGGTCAGAGCAAATTGAAGACAACATACTAGATAAAGAAGATGATGAAGAAATCAGTCAAGGTGTGTTGGTGTTTTTGATATACATACATACATATGTATATATGCAAAGATATTTTCTAAAAATTAAGTTTTCTCTTTTTTTTCTTTTAAGATGCTGCTTTGAAATTGCTGCCAAATAGTAACTTGCCTCATAATACCATAGATATAATAGACAATTTAATTTTTCGTATAACCTGCTTGGTAAAGAAAAGTTTGGACTTGGGCAAACCAGAAACAATGAACACTCTTATTAAGGCCATTAATATGTTTGGTGTTAATTTAGACTTTGCTGGATCTCTTACCAATATATTATTGTAAGTATGAAAAGTTGTACATACTATGTATTTTCAGGAAAAAAGAGACAATATCAGAAACTATATTTAAAAAAATCTACCTTTATTTCCATTAAAAAATTACAAACAATTTATATTATCATTTCAACATAAGAAAATATAAGATGAGATGTTTGAACGAAACTCCTTTCACAATATCGATTTCACCGTTTTCAAAATTTTTTAAATTTTCAGTTAAGTAAATTACTTTAAAATTTCACTGAAGAAGAAATTTGAAAAATAATGCATAGATATAAAATTTAAAAATCAACCTTATTCTATTTGGCGTCGTCAACACAAGACAACTCCGTTCCTAATCGTTTGTTGTAAATACGTATTCCCGTTGATAGTATTGCCATTTATCGATAAGAATTTAATAAAAAAAACATCGAAATAGTAAAATAAAAATTATTCAAAGTAAATATGTGCTAAAAAAAAGTTCAAAATATAATTAAATATGGAAAAAATAAAAATTATGTTAAAAATGCATAACTTCTGCCTGAAAAGTCTTGTTTCCATTATTAATTTTTTTTTTGTTTCCTTCGTCACTGGAATCAGAATCGGAAAGAAAAACCATTTTATTTTAATGTATGCAAAGAGTTTTTATTTACTCAAAACACTCACCGAAAATGGTGAACAAAATGAATCAGCTGACTCAAATATTATATATGTGTGTTGTATTTAATCACTACTATCGATAAACAGACAACGTCGTCATGAGACTGTTAGGGAATACAAAGTTAGAATTGACATTGTGTCAAAGTGATGTTGACTCAAAATTGGCGACGATGTTGACACCAAATAGAATAAGGGTAAATGAGTACTCAAGCTCCATCATCGACACTAACTAGTCAGTGCAGACATGCACCAGTTATCAATGATAAAAAGTGATATTTTTACTCTTACTACACTTTTTATTTCCATGAATTTTACTCATATTTATTTGAAATAAAAAAATATGGTTGACTTTGCAGGTCGTTGTTGGAACCTCCCGCTAATATCAAAGCCTTTAAAAACTTGAAAATTTTTAAATTGGTAAAAATTTTATTAAAAACTTTCTACTGCGATATCGGAAAAAATTTACGACAAAAAAAGGATCTGAGTCCCATTTCTCGCTACAAACCTACAAGTAAAACACCTATTAAACAACAGTACTTTTATTGTTCTTTTGTGTGTATTTTACTTGTAGATTTGTTACTTGTAGTCTCGAGAAATGGGTCCCTGATGAAGAAAATCAACTTAAGAAGGTTTTTCGAGTACATATTCAAATTAAAAAAATTTGTTTTCCGATTTCGACAACGAACAAACAAACCTATCTAGATCAAGTTTATGACATTCGAAGCAGTTTTACAATTAAAAATTTACCGAATTGAAAAAAACAATTTGACAAAAAATTTCGAAGTGAAGGCTGCTATGGTACGGAGTTCTTACGGAAATTCACGTTCCCATAAAAACTGTGTATAAAAAAATTTTACTGAAATTGTGGCTGATAAATTTCTTAAAGAAATTTCTGTTTGCCAGTACGGAGTTCCAAAACAAAAGTACACGGAATTGTTGACATTTATTATCTATTGCAGGCATGTTACAACTATAAGTGGAGACTTTCTCCGTCAACAGAAACAAAAATTAATGTTCATACAATTGTTTGGTCACGGAATTTTTGATATTTCGTCACATCGTTATTGGGCCTATATATTTTAAATACCCTCTTTCAGAATCCGAAACCTGTTTCGCAAAATTTTTTATGGTTTATGAGATATCTAGCATTCATTGTGCCCAATATCTAAAATTTTGATAAATTTTTTGTAGATTATTTTTTTTAAATAAAAATAATAATAAACTCTAACTGGAATCGTGAAAATCGTGCTTTCAGAAGATCTTCGACTATTTTACAATGATGTCTTTGTGGCTGAACATATGCATATATTATGTGCCTGAGCGTTTATGTATGTCAGTGTAAATTTCTCATAACTTTTGAACGACTGAACCGTTCGGAACGAAAGATATTGACTTTACTTAGATATGAATATGAACCGATTCGACTTGGCAAAATTCGAAAACTTTGAGAACATATTTTTCGAAACTTCTGTTTAATTTTTATTTTAAGTTCTGTTCTGATCTAATACATATGTTATAAACAGCTCTTATATTAAAAAAAATGTCCTTCAAATTGATTGATACGTTCGAAGAAAACGCTGTCGAAATTTTTCGAAGAAATATTTTTATTATTACTCCAAAAACGCTTGTCAAATCTTTTTTCTATATTTGATAACTTTTTAGGACTTACAACTTTGCGTTGTATGTCGTAAATTCGATCCAAATCTGTTAGTGGCTCCAAGAACCTTGTCGAAAATTTTCCAGGAGGTTTATTATATTACCCTAAAAATCTATACATTTTCGAACGCTTTGTGTTTGAAATTGGCGGGAAGCTCCAGAGATGGCCTACAAGGTCAATGGCTTTATTATATTATTATTTATTGCATTTATTTTCTTTTAGGGAAAGTCAATTTTTTGGACAGGTTATTAAGCAAGGTATATGTCATCAGTTATTTCAATTAACAAAAATAAAAGAGGTATTATCATTAAATACTCGCTTATTTGAATAACAACTAAACATTCCTTAATATTCCTTTTAGATGGCTAAAGAAGGTTTTGGTTTCTTAGACACTCTAACATCGGTAGGCGAATGTAATTATGGTAAAGAACAATTGGCTCGTCTATTGCGTTGTGATGATACGTTTGCACAGAAAAGAGCAGCTATTACTGTAGCCTACATTATCAAGAGTAAACCTTTGCTTTATCAGTTCCTGAATGATGGCAATGCCCTGTCCGTGTTGTTGAATGTAATATTGAGTGCCAAACAAGATGAATTTACAGCTGAAGCAGTTGATTCTATAACATGCATGTCACGCTTTACATTAGGTATTGATATACCACAGACAGCAGCTGACAAACGTTTGGATGAGTATGATGTATACGTTGAAAAGGATGCCGGCCAACCTTTGCATGATACTTGCGATATGCGCTTTTTGGTACATGATCCAAACACTAGCAAAGACAACAAAGAATCAGTTACTGCCGTAGCTTTTAACAAGGCTTTATTGTGTTCCACCAGCGAAGTATTCAATACGATGTTAAATAGTGATTTTCGTGAGGGCAACGAAGGTGAAATACATTTACGCACTTACACTGTCAGTGGTTTGCTTTATTTTCTCAATTTGATTGTACGTCAATCAAAGAACTTGAAAATGAACGTACCACCTGTTGATAAATATTACGCTCTATTAGAGGCTTTTGAAATGTCACGCATTTACATAATACCCGAAATGGAACAATTTGTTTTACAACTTTTAATATCTCAACTAGATGAATCGAACTGTTTAAGCGTTTTGGAATGGTCTATAAAAAATTACCATGTGGAATTGACTGAAATGTCAATTAACTATTATTTATGTTCGTCTCTGACTACTGAAGCTAAAGTAAATTTATTTAGAACGGCTGATTACTCGACATATTCAGCTGAATGGTTTCAAATGATTATAGAATCGGTTTTGGCTAGATGTCGTAATGGTTTTTAAAAGTGTACACATTTATTTTATTTTAAAATATATTTTTGTGATTTTTCTTTCTTTATTTACATAGATTTAAATAATTAGTTTTTTAAATGTATTATTTAAGAAAAAAATTCCCGTTGTTTTACTTCATTGGCAAAGAAGTTCTTTAACATGTTTACTTATTTGCTGAAGAAGATATTCAGGGTTGTTATGGAATCCAAGTCAGAATATGCATTCATTAGAACTAAAAATCGATTCTGATTTGAGTTGGTGTTATGAAACCGCCTTGTTTTTGCCTTGATTCGATAATAAACAAATACCATGTTTGAATCAGCTGTTTTGTTTTATTTACAGTTTTTAGGATCATTTTAACAAGCAGCACTAATTACCTTTTTAACTTTTTCGATTCTAAAATTAGCGTATTTTTCGCCTTTTAGCCTCGAAATTTCTCTGTGAACTTGTCTTCTTTTTAAAACAGTTTTCAATTTTTAAAAAAGGCCCAACAAGGCTTAATACACTTAATTCTCTTTTTGCGCGATAGATACGTTCCTCGAAAACTCGAGTAAAAAAATCGTGAAATAAAGATGACCATCCATACAAAATGATGGGATTTGTTTCACGTACATGTTAAATATCAGGTAAAATAAGATACGTATACGGGTGTGCTCTGTATTCCATGCGGAATTAAAACGTGCGGAATTAGCAAAGCATTTTTGTGAATTATTATTTATAACAACAATGCTTTGGTGATTCCGTATATTTTAATTCCGCATGGAATACAGAACATGCCCGATATAATTAATTCAAATGCTTCTTCATACATATTTTATTTTAACAAAAAACAATAGAAAAAAGAGTTTACTTAAAGACAGAAATAAAAAAAGTTCTAAGTTTATTTTTTTAATTAAAAAATCAAACCAACACCAAATTTACACAAAGAAATATTTCAAGAAATTTTCTTCATGATACTTTTTGTATTTGCTTATTGCAATTTGCAAGCGCGGAAAAGCAAATGGGTTAAAGAAAATTTACAAAAGCCGTCTGAAATTTTATTTCCTATTACTTTTTCAACCCAAATTGTTTCCCTGTCCATTCTATTAGCAAATAAAGAAAGTTTCATGCCACAAATTTCATGAAATATTCATAATGTAAATTCGGTACAAACTTTTATTACAAACTTTTATATAAACTTTTTTATTACAAATACTTTTACACTCTTATACCGAATTTACATTATGAAATATTTCATGAAATTTCGGGCATGAGACATACTTTATTTGCTAATAGAACGAACAGGGAAACAATTGGGGATGAAAAAGTGATAGGAAATGACATTTTAGACAGCTTTTGTAAATTATCTTTAACCCATTTGGTTTTCCGCGCTTGCAATAAGCAAATAAATACAAAAAGTTTAATAAAGAAAATTTCATGAAATATTTCGACGCGTAAATTTGGCATTATTTAAATAATTTGATTGTGGAGAGTTTTTCGTACCACACGATTTGCAGTGAGTGCTGCCAACTATGTATTTAATTTAAAATGCACCGAAAAAATGCAGTCATATATACATGTTTAACCCGCAATAAATAAATCTTTTTCATACATTTTTCTGATAAAAATATATATGTACGTACAACAAATCTCGTAAAAACGGAATGCAATATTTTTTTGGAATCGCGTTAAAGCAAATTCGCGTAAAAAAAGTTCGCGTAAAAATTGAATTAGGAGTATTTTCATAATGTTTTAAAAGTAGTTTTAATTTCTTTCTCCAAAATCATGTCAAAATTTTTACAAAGTTGCTGAGTGTACATCGTAGAATATGTTGTACTTACACTTTGGTAGAAAGAATTTTTATTGAGGAAATAAAATATAAAAATTGCAATATTTATTTATCTCTTTGTTCTTTTACTTGTGTTCTATTTTATAAATATTTAATTTTATTTACATTGTCCATAACAACCCAGATTAACGCTGAATTGAGAAAGAAGTACAAATTAAAAAAAAAAATATCTTCAATGGCACTATTGCTTTTCTTTTTTAACCGACTTAAAAAAAAGAAGAAATGTTATCAATTCGTCATTCATGTATTTTTTTAAGGACCTTCTCTCAAAACTCTGCCATTTCGGATTTTTTCCTTTATGTAAAAGGTTGCACTTCCAGATTGGTCCCGATGAAAAGTGGACGGGATCACGCCCATACGAAGTAAATACACATGCCTTTTCATCTACATCTACTCAACCGATTCCTATGAAACTTTGCACACACATAAAGTTTCTGTTCGAATACACTACATCTTGATTTAAAGAGTGGGCAGTGCCACGCCCATGCAAAGTAAATATTATTTATCAAAAACTTCTACTAAACCGATTCGTATGAAACTTTGCATACACATTTAGTAATTGCTACAATACAACATTATGGCTAGAAAAGTGGGCAGTGCCACGCCCGTGAAATGTAAATATTCATTTAAACTACTTCTACTTAACCAATTCATATGAAACTTCGCACACAATTAGTTCTCGTGAAAGTACATCAGTATGATAAAAATTTTGTAGTCGGTATTTTTTTGCAAGAATAATTTAAATTTTCTTAATTACTTTTAATTACAGCTTTCAGTAGAGATAAGCAATATTTCTGTAACTGTGATTTAATGTATGCAACACATAAACATTTTTTTTATATAATATTAATTTTTTATATAATATTATATTATTATAAATGCAGTACAAACAAAAATGTTTTTATGATGACGACGCAAATCTACTTACTAATGCTTTTTTTATTGTGAGACTATAATTTTTATTTCGTATATAACATTTATAAGGATCATTTGCTACAGCGGTATATCTAAAAACATTCCCCCTTATTCCGTAACTATTTGTCGACGTCACGTCAAGACAATACCAAAAAATTGGCTCATTTCTACTCGTCATCGACAACAGTTTACTATTACTGGCAGCCACTTAAGGCATAGAAAATGGTAAATGGCTGTCAATAGTAGTAAATTTTTGTCGACAGCGAGTGGACAAGTGTAAATTTTTTGGTATTGTCTTGACATGACGTTGACAAATAGTTACGGAATAAGGGGGACTATTTTTCAGTAACAAAATGATACATTTACAATAACAGTTTTGTGCTTTCACAATCTCGTTCATGTTAAAATTCAGAAACAAATTAAGATATTACAATCATGCATTTCATAATAAACGGTTGTTAGTTAAAATAAAAATTACTTATTTTTGTGCAAAACGCAATATGAGCATGCAAAGCAAAAATTTCGTTTAAGTCAAACAAACTAAAATGTTTCCAACGAATAATTCGTTGAATTCAAATAAAATATCCAAATATATGCATAATATGCATATTATATAATATACATATTATGTGTATATGATTTTTTTAAAATAATTTTTGGGTGCCTCGGTAGGCTAGTGGGTAGTGTGCTAGTCTATCAGTGTGGAGGTTGTGGGTTCGATTCCCACCATAGACTCTGGTCTGTTTCACTACAACGAGTGAAGGTCATTGTTACTATTCTCGTTTAAATTAAGTTATGATATAATTTGTAATTGTATTTGTAACATTTAGTAAATAAATAAGTAAATAAAATCATTTTCACTGTTAGCGATGCCCTTTACAAGTTACGGTTTCACTCATCTCTAGCTTTAACTTTAAGGGAGTAATTGTCTAAATAACATCACTAAAGTGAAATTTATATGGAGGGCACAAACTGAATTCGAAAATTTTGCTCTATTTTCAACATTTTTATGAAAAACAAGAAAACAAAAAAGTTTAAATGTGTGAAATTTTGTTTTGGTTCTCCATAAAAACTTCACTTTGGTGACGTGATTTATACAATTAGGCACTAATTTTATTTTTATGCACTAAAATTTAAGGTAATTTAAGCAATTTTTTACTCTGTTCATTATCTTTCAATGATTTGAACAGAGCTTAAACTATAAAACCATTTCGAATTTATCTTAGTTCCGTATTAAGATGGGCACTTTTTTCCATCAAACATTAATTGTACAAACATAAGTATATTTTTTATATATCAAACTCAAATCATATTTGTTCAATTCACAAGCACACTTGTATCGTGTATCATATATTGAAACACTTTTGTTGTTTTATTTCTTGTTAACTGCATTTTGATTGTATCGATTGCATTTTTGGTTGAATTCGAAAACATTCATAAATGAACATGGACATAGACAATGGACGACACATTTATCCGTATTCTAGATGTAAATAATTTTATTGAGGCTCATAGAAAAATTATCCAAACGTCACTGACTGACTATGTTCTAAAAACAAACTCTTACGGCCAGCCCTTTAACAATGTACGATTAAAAGTTAACGTAGAATTTAACTGCTAGTTCGGCATAAAAAACATCTCGTTAAAGTCCACCTTAACACTTAATCATACATTGTGAAGAGGGCCGTTAAAAAACAGCCAAACATTATATCGTCATATAAAATTCAAAAGGTCCTATCATCATTTTTAAAAAATTTTCATTATTCATTAATCACAATAGTTTGCTTTTTATTAAGTTTTTTTTTATCTCTCATGAAATTTTTTTTTAAATTATGATCAGGCGTTTAGCATTTTATATGACGATATGTATAATGTAAATATAATTATTTAAGCGCCCTACAGACCATTAGATTTAGTATTAATACTTATCAAGACCTCAAACCTTAGTAAAACTCCAACAGTGTGAAAACAAATTCTTGTGATCTCTCAAAAAATACGTAAATAAATTTCACAGTATTATGGTATTCGTCATTTTTAGGAAATTTTCTAAACAATCACATTTTTCATTTTATCAGGGTTGTCTTTTGCATAAACAAACATAGGAATAACAAAAAGAGTTGTGTATTTATTTGCCGGCATAACTAAAGAAACAGAAGAACGAAAAAATTTGCTTTATTGCAAATTATTTACATATGTTACATTTTATTTGGAATGTGATAGTGTAGAAAGAAACAAAATATAATGAGAAGATTTTCTTTAAGATTTTTTGACAGGCAGACTGACTTTGATTTGATTTTCGTCTTACAAAATCTAATAAAAATCTCAAAGCTTGTATTACAATGTGAAAGAGCCTTTAATGATACATAGAAACTGAAATTGAAATTAAAAAACAATGGTAACATACAAAAACGAAATACCTTCAAATTATCTGATTGCCTTTTAGCAGACTTGGGTAATTTCAATTACATTTATTTCAATTACAATTACATGTAATTTTAATTGAAACGTTTTTAATTACAATTACAAAAATGTTATTGTAATTGAAAAACTTTTAAATACAATTACAAAACGTTATTGTAATTGAAAACCTTCAATTACAATTACATTCACACCCATTAAGTTCCATGGGCAATACATTGTTATGATTAGTAAAGTAAGCAGTCCGCGGCCATGCAAAGTAAATATTCCTTTTCAACTACTTCTACTAAACCGATTCTCATGAAACTTTGCACACACATTTAGTTCTCGTGAAAATACAACATTATGATTAGAAAAGTGTTCAGTGTCACGCCTAAGCGAAATAAATATTATTTTTCAACTACTCTACTTATCCGATTCTTAAGTAACTTTGCGCACACATTAAGTTCGCGGGAAATTACTACATTATGATAACAAAATTGGGCAGTAGTGATGCCAAAAGTAGGGAACTTTCCTTTTTTGTAGGGATTTTTCTAGATACTTTCAGGCGTAGGGAAAAATTACAGATTTTTAACTTTAAGAAAAATGTAGAGAATTTTTAAAGTACCTATATTATTCCTTACCAATAAGAAATTTGTATACTTAATAAAACAATAAGCAACATAAATGATGCGATTAAAACACTCATTACCAAAACTCCTAAAGCTTTTACTGGGAAGCTAAGTCATGGTTACAGTATTTATTTTAATCGACCTTGAAACAGTTTATTTATCTGTTTAAACAGTTTATTTATCTGTTAATTGAAATTGAGGGTAATAAATTATTTGGAAAATCGAGTAAAGCTTTTATTTTATTTGAATTATTAGAATAATTTTCATATTTAAGCATTCCTCGAACTAAGCGGAAACTTTTACAATTTATTTAGGTTTCCAGTAAAATTTGTATGAAAAATATGGAATAAAACAATAAAATGGATAACTCTTTACTCGAAATCGGGAATTTCTATTTGATCGAACATTATTTGACAATACAATTTTTCCGGTTAATGACACAAATATTATTTCGTTTTCGCTATTTTTGTTTTTATTGCTTTTTTAAAATAATTTTTGTACCTGATGAAATAAATCTATAATATTTACAAAATGTAAAGGAAATATTGTTAGTTTGCTCTAAATGCAATACATATATTTTTAGCGTAGGAAAAATAGTAGGGAAAATTTTTTTGGTTGTAGGGAAAATTTTTTTGGTTGTAGGGAAAAAAGGGAATTTTTTGAGACATGTAGGGATTTTTCAAAATTTCCACTGGCATCACTGTTGGGTCTTTTCAAGAATAACTTTGCAAATATATATTCGAAACTTTTGCGATATATGTGTTTATGTAAGTGATTTTTGCCGAGTCTATATCATTCTTTATTTATTGATTCGTCAAAGTTTTTGAAAACATATGGAATGAAATTGTATTAGTAGTTGTATCAGATTTTTATCAATTAAAATTACTAACAACAAGTACACATTACTCTAAAGTAATACATACAATAATACAAGCGATACACCATACAAGGGGCTTGTGAATTGAACAATTATTTAACTTTAATAAAATATACTTACATATTTTTAATTTTATTTGTACTGCAAACTTATATTTTATTTGTAGAATAACACAGATAAATTGTATAAACTTAAGTTGTTATTATGATTAATTTGAAATAAACTCAAAATTCTTTTTTATTGGTTTTTTGTTTCAAAATGTTCGCAAAATTCCTAAATGTGTTTTTTTTCTAAATCACTTATTTTCTGGCTAAATCCTGTTACTTTCAGAAAAAATAAAAAAAAACAAAATATTCGAGTATTTGAACAAATTTGCCAAACATGAAAAAATTTGTTTCTATACATGATTTTTTTGTGTTTATATTTTGATGACGTACATATTATATTTATATGCGATGTGATGTTAATGAATGAAACATGTACGTACATATGAAAATAAGTACATGATGTACTTGTGCCGCGTTACAACGGAATTATTTTATTTTGGCAAAATAAGTTAAATAAATTCAGTTGTGCGGGAATTGCAGTGAGGTTCACATCAGCAGCATAAGGAAAAGTCAAACAGAAAAGAAAAAAGTCTGGCTAGGCAAGATATTAAATGCAAGAGCAACAAAAACAAAAAAAAATAAACTTATGCAAGGCCTAGAAAAGTTTAAATAAATTTAATATTTGCAAGGAATAGAAATTTTGGAATAAAATATAATAGATAATTATGTTAATTTAGTAAAAGTTAATAGCAAACTGCTATAAAAAAGGTAGATATACTACGAAAGTTAAAAGAAATCGAATAAAATTGAAATTAACAAAAAGAAAGCACAGACCCTTGATAAATATATTTTTAGTAACAAAGTTGAACAAGAAGAAAAAATTAACTTAAAGCAAGGAAAATTAATAATAATAAATATTAACCAATAACTCAAAATATTAAAATTAATAATTGCAAATAACAAAGAGTTTCTTTAAAGTTATTAATTCTAAAAGATCTTATATAAAAGCTGATAATAATACATCATACCTACTACATATTAATCTCAATGTTTATTTAAATCGACTAAAAACTGTGCTTGAGATAAAATTATAATATTTAAAATAATTTAATAACCAACTAATAATTTTATTACACATTTAAAAACTAATAAATAATGGGTAAATATATAAAAAGAAAACCATAATGTGTTTATTTATTTCAAACCTCCTTGATGCCAAATTCGTGACTTGCATGTTTTGAGATTTTTTCTTTCAATTTTTATTTAAATATTGCAACAGCATGTACTACATATAAAACTGGGGAAGGAATGAATGCTTTATTTATTTATTACATATCGCACTTGTTTAACAATAATGTAATAACTAAAAATTTAAACATTTTCAGTAGAGACAAAAACTAAATAATAAACAATTAGCTACTGGTATGAGCTTTTCACATGTTTACATGTTCATATATACTTAAGTTTAAAATCAAACCAAAAAAGTTTGTCTTGAGTAGGACAAAAATCAGAAAAATGGGAATGAAGAAAAATAAACCGATGGCAACGCTGGGAAAAGTGTAGTTAATATCAGCTTGAGAGTGATTTAATTCTCGTATTCAGTTTTCACGAAAAAAGTTGTATATATAAGAGTTAAAATCACATTCAACAGAGCCACCTGACAAGTGATGATAAGCAAAATACACGTGAGCACTGACGATGGAAGTATAGCGGCTTCCGAAAGTGGCGCTACTCTGTTGTGCTGTGTACGTTGAAAAATTAAATTGATGTTGATTTTTCCCTTGTTCCTTGTAATATTAATCAAGCCCAATTCTTTCTGAATATAACGTTACGAACCTTAGCCTAAAAATTAATTTGGATTCACAAAGCAAATACGTTCGAAATAAGCATATTACTAGACTGATTATCATTAAGCATTGTTTCAACAGTTGTTTTCGCAATTAAGGAATGCGAACAACATTTTCTCTAGGGAGATTAAATAAATAATCAAATAAATAATCCATTCTTAAACGTACGTTTACACTTGGCAAATATTTGCCAAAAAAAAAAAGACGTAACCACTACTTTTGCTATTGGGTTAGTGTGATATAACTTGGTTTTTATATCACAAAATAAAGTTAATAATGCTGCATGCAAAAAGCTATTTTTATATTATTTTTATAAAGGGTCCGGCAGATAACTTTTTTTTTGAAAATGCTATAAAAAAAAATACTGAATATTATCTCAAATTTCTTTTTTTATTTGAAAGTACAATCCTTCTGGTTAATAATGCAAAATAATTTCATTCAAATTGCTGCCCCGGCTGGCCATGCAGTAGCCTACACGATCGGTCCAATTTTTGAGCACATCGATTGTGTGCAGCTGTATTTCACCAATGGCTTCACGAATATTGTCCTTTAAAGCGTCAATTGTCTCTGGCTTGTCGGCGTAACACTCATCTTTGACGGCACCCCACAAATAGTCCAACGGTGTCAAATCGCAGCTCCGAGGTGGCCAAACGACATCAGCTCTGCGGCTGATAATGCGATCTTCAAAAACAGGGCGCAAAACATCGAGTGCAGCTTCGGCTGTGTGGCACGTAGCGCCGTCCTGTTGAAACCAAAAATGTTGCCAATATCCTCCTCTTCAATTTTTGTGAACAAAAATTCGTTCAACATGGCCCGATAACGATCGCCATTGACTGTAACGGCCACTCCTTGCTCATTTTCGAAGAAAAATGGCCCAATTATGCCTCTGGACCAAAATCCGCACCAAACAGTGACTCGTTTTGGGTGTATGCATTGTTTTTGGCTTTTCACGCTTTGGTTTATCGATAAAGATGCCAGTTTCTTTCACTTTTTTCACTTCTTCCAAAATCCGTACGCAATTTTCGCACACATTCTGCAACATTACCATGATTTTCAAAGTAATGTCGCAATATTTCCCAGCGTTGTTCAAGCGTATGCACAACCACATTCGTTCATCGGAAGGATAAAACTAATTATCTGTCAAATCAGACTGTCAAATCAGAGCTAAGTGTTACCATTCACGAAATAAGCACTAGTTGAAAAAAAACGTTAGATGGCGGACCCTTTAAATGCGAACCCATATTTAACAAATTTTTGGAATTAAAGGAAATACAATTTTAGCTTGTCTGTTGGTCACGATTTTTAGGCAAATATTTGCTAAGTGTGACCGTACCTTTAGTTTGACGTTTAATCAGGTGAGTCAGCTGATGTAATGATCCCACCTGTTAGATACACCTTGAAGTAGCCCTTGAAAGTATGCTACAATTGTTTACGTTTGTAAAAAGCCCAATGTGTTTGTTGTAAATTCTACAGGAAAAAATTATGCTCATATTATTTCGCATTTCACATGCTTTTCACAAAATAAACAGAGTACTACTTCTGCAACAATTTTTCATGAGCAATTCGTGTAAATTCTTTTTATATGGACTTTTGACAGCAGTTCGCACGAAATGATGAACAGAGTACCATGCTTTAGTGAAAAGTAAAAAATATATGTATGTATACGGCGGGTCATCCGCATGAACTTTTTTCATTTAAATATTTGCATTTCTCCGTTTGTTGTTGTTGTTATTGTTCGAAAGAAAAGTTTATTAACATATTAAATGTGTTATTCCAAAAAGAATTAATTGAGTGCAATACACGAGTAAATTGAGAATTATTTACAAAGTTTATTTTTATTTTCTTAATGAAAACCCAAAACTTTGAAATAAATTCCAGCAATAATTGCACTTTTTAAACTTATTTTTATAAGAATTTATAATAAAATTTTTATAAGAATAATATCCAATAGGCTTTTCTTAAATCCCTTTTATAGGTTGCTATCCAAAATATTGTTCGCTTTATGAACAAAACTCCATTTTCAAACCGACATCTGTTACTGTAAATGTAAAGCACGACCACCGCCACCAGTATTTAGAAAAACAATACCCGCCTTGGCCTAAAATACTTTAAACAATTGTATCTACTGTAAAATTTAATTTAATTAAATTTTTATTAAAAAAATAAATAAAAACAAAACAAAACATGGATAATTGGAATGTTTTAGCAGCGCAGACCTCATCATCGGCCATTGGAAGAGATGACATTAATATACAATCCAAAGAGAAGCTAGTGAGTAAAATTAATTATTTATAAACAAATAAAACAATTCTCATGAACTACATTTGCTTGTTTTATCTTGTGCCATATTCTAAACAAAACATTTCTTTTAATTCAAAACAAAATTTTGAAAAATTCTAAATAATACACAGCTGATTGTAATTAGCAGATACAGAAAGAATATCCACATAAAATCTCTGCATTTTGTTACTCTTCATATAAACACACTTATGCTCGCTCACTTATGTCTTACTAAAATTAGAAATGTATGCTCAGAGTTAGTCAACGTATTTTGGAGATTCCTTATGGTAATAGTGTTTTTATATCAAATGCGTTCGGTTCGGTTGAGTTCTAATTGAAACAACAGGTTTTACATAAGAATTTTATACGAAAAAAGAAAATAATTAAATACTTTAAACAAATTCTACCTGTTTAAAAACGTAAAAATATTGTAAAAAATACAAATGGATTTATCCACAGATATTTGGGGTCAATTAGCAGTAGAAGCTTCACAGGTGTATCTATCGGATGGTACAGTTCGCAGCCCCTTCGCAGATACGGTATGTGCTTCTAAGTGAAAACTGGAAATATGTGTCAAGATCGATATAAAAATTGAGTTTTAACAAAAACAAAGGAAAAAAACAGATTCTTTTTTTGGGAGTTTTATAACATTTTTTCGTTTTATTCAAAATTTTAAAAACAATTCGTACATTTTATTATTTAAATATTGTGTCTTTGAAAGTCTATATTTAGAATAAAGCAAAAATGTTGACGGAGCATCGTACTCGTACATTTTAAATGACACCCGCATGATCACACATTAGAAAGAAAACAAAACGAAAAACAACACTTGTTAAAAAAAGACAATTTTATTAATAAATTATTGAAAATATTTTGAATGAAAATGTGAGAAAGTTAATTTTGAATTATACTCTGCAGATTTTTGATGACTTAAGAACAGATTTAAAAATTTTCAGGAGAAAAAAAGCCTGCCCCAAGGCCGGCTATGCAAACAATCTTTACTGTGCAATAATATTTTCATGAGCTTTTATTTCCATGTTTTTATGGACATTATTTCTTTTTCAAAATGGAACCAACTTCCATAGATATTACTTTTTTTTGAACGGGGAAATAGGTCCATGGACATTATTCCCATGAACGTTATTGCATGCCACCGTAGTTTTTTGTAAAAATTTTCCAAACACAGCCATAGTCCAAGTACAAATCTGAAAATGGATATAGCAAATGTGGGATGCCACCTCCGGTTCCGGACTTCCGCTGGAAATGAGTCGGTAATGCAGTTCACACTTCAGGTGTGTAGTAGATGTACCGGAAGTTGGGTCGGTATTACGGTTCATGCTTCCCGTTCCGGTCTGAATCGGAAGTTGAGTTGGTAGTACGGTTCATACTCTCGCTTTTGGTGCGGTCCGAAAATTCTGTGGTTTATACTTTCGGTTCCTTCTGGTGCGGAAGTTGGGTCGGTAATGCGATTAAAGACCCTTTGAGCTTATGTATTTAATAAAAAAATTTATAAAAAATATAAATTTTGTATGGGCGACCCCTTAAGGAGTGGACATAGAGCGCAGATATGTTCAGAGAAAATGTTAGATAAAAAAATTTTTGGTGGTCGGTCCTCCATTTTACCGCTCCAGGGCCATCCTAGACAACGTTGTCAACTTTTTATAACCAAAATGCGATATTCCCCTTCTCAAAACGCGCTAAATCACAGCGTTGACAAATACAGTGAATCTTCCATATAACGAATTCCAAGTAGATCCGATAATACTTCGTTATAGCTATTGATTCGCTATAAATATGTAAATAACGAGTGATTTTTTTGCTATTATCTTTTTGGCAACACTAGTTTTGACAGCTCACGCACGTTTTGTATCTTGTGTCACTGTCAAACATCTTCAGTTTGGTCTATAATTTAATCATGAATCGTCTTACAAACGAACAACGCTTGCAAATTATTGAATTTTATTACCAAAATGCGTGCTCTGTTAAGAAAGTTCATCGCGCGCTTCTTCCATTTTATGGTCAGTTTAATCGACCTACTGAGGCTTCTATTCGGGCTATTGTAAAAAAATTTCGCACCAAATTTACATTGTTGGACATTAAACCACCAACACGTTTACGTAGAGTGCGAACTGAAGAAAATATCGCAGCCGTATCGGCCAGTGTTGGTGATGACCGTGAATTATCGATTCGGCGCCGTTCGCAGCAATTGGGCCTCTGTTACTCCACTACGTGGAAAATTTTGCGGAAGGATTTGGGTGTGAAGCCTTATAAGATACAGCTGGTGCAAGAATTGAAGCCAAACGACCTACCACAACGCCAAATTTTTGGTGAATGGGCTCTTGAAAAGTTAGATGAAGATCCACTTTTTTTATCGAAGAATTGTGTTCAGCGACGAGGCTCATTTCTGGTTGAATGGATACGTGAACAAGCAAAACTGCCGTATTTGGAGTGAAGAGCAGCCAGAAGCATTGCAAGAGCTACCAATGCATCCACAAAAAACAACCGTTTGGTGCGGATTATGGGCTGGCGGCATCATTGGGCCGTATTTCTTCAAAGATGATGCGAACCACAACGTTACTGTGAATGGTGAGCGCTACCGTGCGATGATAACAAACTTTTTTCTGCCCAAAATGGAAGAGCTTGACTTGCATGACATGTGGTTTCAACAAGACGGTGCCACATGCCACACAGCACGCGAAACAATGGACCAATTGAGACGCGAGTTCGGTGAACAGTTTATTTCACGCTTGGGACCAGTCAATTGGCCGCCCAGATCGTGCGATTTAACGCCTCTAGACTATTTTTTGTGGGGCTATGTTAAGGCTAATGTCTATAGCGACAAGCCCGCTTCGATTGACGCACTGGAAGCCAACATTGCCAACATTATTCGTGAGATACCGGCCGAAATGTTGGAAAGAGTATGCCAAAATTGGACTAAGCGGATGGACCATTTGAGGCGCAGCCGTGGCCAACATTTGCATGAAATAATCTTCAAACATTAAATTATATCGACCCAACTATCGATCCAAATAAATATTTCATGCATTTTTCTGAATTTTATGTGTTTTTTTTTTACTTTCCGATAGTTCTTATAAAATCACCCATTATAATCAGCATATAACGAAATTTGAAGAAATACGAAAAAAATTCGTTATAACTAGTTTTCTTTGCTTTAAATTTTATTCTTACTTCGTTGTATAGAGGCTTTTGTACGAGTACTTCGTTGTATAGAGGCTTTACAATCCGCTTGTAAATACATTCAGACTTCGCTGTTTTTATAACGGGACTTTGAATGAGGCATTTGAATGAATATTTCGCGTTATAGAGGAGAGGCTTTTTTGCTCAGAATTTGTTTATTATAGTTATAGTGTATTTTTGTATGAAAAACTTTGCAATAAAGAGGTTTTCTCAAGGGACTCAATAAAACATACGTTATATTGAGTTTTTCGTTATAACGAAGTTCGTTATATCGAAGTTTCACTGCATTTATAACCGAAACGCGCTATTCCCTAACGCGCTAAATTAAATTTGGGTAAATGTGGATGCATATATTGGAAAAAAGCAATATTTATTGAAACAAAATAAATAACTATCTATGTATTGATTGCACGAAACGTTTTGGTAGGATCTTTCTCTTATATGGTGTACTAACAAGTGAAATGAAAACCAATTTTATAAGCATAAATTATGCAGATATTTTTAATTCAGGTTGAAAACAACAATATTTCAACAACTTATTCAAAGGAAATAATTATAAGACCAAAAATTTAAAATTGTTCATTTTCAAAATTTATTCAATAATTTTTTGTGATTTTCTTATAACTAATAATGATTATGGTAACTTCGTTTTCAAATCACTGCTTGAGTTCGCTTTGGTATTAAATTTATCAATGTTTTAATAGCACTTTGGTAAATTTTCGTCAATTCTTCAATAATTGATCTCTTAAGACTTTTAACGTTCTCGTATTGTTCCGCATGAAAAATAAACTTGACGTGATAGTGATGCCTATATAATTTGGATTGGATTTAAATCTGGGCTTTAATTGCCTTGGAGCTGTGCAAAGCAGCATTACCATACTGAAAAGTCCAGAAGGCATATCATCACCAAAATTAATAAGGATATGATGAAGGAGCTCTGTATACTTTTCACCATTCATTTTGTAGAAACGAAACATATTGGAGACCTTCCCGTGACAGATATTGCAGTCCATATCGTAGCAGATCTTCGCCCGAAATTTCTACTCATTTTATGATCTTTTTTTAGCACTTTTGTTATGCCGATATTTCTGAAATCCAAATCTCGACGGCTTCGATGGCTTTCAGAAATGTTGGCGTGCTAAAATACTAAAATGAGTCCAAATTTCCGGAGGATCTGTGTTCGTAAAAAAAAAAACGCAACAAACCAACCAAACTACAAATTTATCTAAAAATAAAATAAATCTACCAGTTTTGGGCGGATCAGACGAAAGTGGCAGCCCTGGCCGAGGGGCTAATTTTTTTACAATTTCTTAAATTTGAAGTTGTCTGTATTTAGTCGAACTATATGGGTTTTATCCAAAGTTTGTATGGGAGCCTCTTTAAGGAATGGAGTAGGGGGTAAATATGTTCGATAAAAATATTAGGGAGGTCAAATTTAGGGGGTGGTGCTACATATTACTCCTCTAGGAGTGACTGTAGCCGTTATGTAGCTTTTATTTGTAATTTATTCCCTTTTTACCCCTACTTTGAGCTCGATGAGCTCAAACATTTTTTGTCTCATGCATTTGCTTCCAAATCTCACAAAATAAGAGGTTGGAGCTGTTTCTTTTTATAATCTACTACGAACTTCAAATTTTATTTCATAATATTTCAGACTATTGAGAAACTACCGGACAAAGTAATTCTGCAAATCTTTTCATATCTCTCACATCGTGAAATATGTCGTTTGGCAAGGGTGTGTCGCCGTTGGCGCAAAATAGCCTACAATACCCAACTCTGGAAGAATGTATCGCTGAGGCCGGAAGTTTCTGGCTTACATGTGGGTTCGCTGGAATCTTTATTGTCCTTGATATCGGTACGTTTTGGCCCAACTCTACGCTATATTGAATTGCCGATTGAATTGATTACTCACACGGTATTGCATGAATTATCGGCTAAATGCCCTAATTTAACACACATGCTATTGGATTTCTCAACTGGTGCGTAAAGATGGCATTTATTTAATAATAACGAACTATCATTAAAACTAAGCATTATTTTAGCCATGCAACTTCATGATTTCAGTGAAATGCAAGCATTTCCCACCAAATTGCGTTACATGTGCATTTGCTTGTCAGAAGTCATCTTTATGGAAGGTTTTATGCGCAAAATATATAATTTCATCAATGGTCTGGAGGTTTTGCATTTGATTGGTACCTACGAAAAATGCGAAGAGGAGGAGGAAGAAATTTATGAAGTCATTAATGTTCACAAATTAAAATCGGCCACTCCTAATTTACGTGTTATCAATTTGTATGGCATCAATTTCATTGATGATTCTCATATTGATGCATTCAGTTCCAATTGTATACAATTGGAATGTTTGGCTGTTAATTTTTGTAATAAAGTAACCGGTTCCACTTTGAAAACTTTGATACAACGCTCTAAACGTTTAACCTGTTTGCTGATGAACGGGACCAGTTTAAAATCGGAATTTGTCATGCAGGCCGATTGGGATAAATGTGCTTTGCTAGAACTAGATATCACTGCCACAGATTTGTCAACTGAGTGTTTGGTAGACATGTTAACACGTATACCAAATTTGAAATTCTTATCAGCCGGCCAAATAAATGGTTTCAATGATACGGTTTTAAAGCAATGGATGGAATCGGGCATGATCAGGTAAACGTAAAATATTTGAAAAAATATTCATCAATTCATTAATCAGTAAATTTCTTTGTGCAGGTCTTTAATATCGCTGGATTTAGATTCTTCGGATAATATAACAGACGATACTTTGCAAAAGTTTTTAACACGTCATGGTCAACAATTGGCAGCCTGCTGTCTTTCCGGCATGCCTCATATTACCGATCAATTATGGATGAGCGTTTTGCCAGTTTTAACAAATGCCAAGTACCAACTATGCATAATTATATCTTTGGTTTGAAATTCTATTGAAAATATTTTATATTTTATTCTGTTACAGAATTATTGTCATGGGCACTGCTGAAAAATTGGGTGTCAATATTCATGTTGATCAATTGATGGATACTATTGCCTCTAGTTGCGGAAATTTGGAACGTTTGGAATTGAGGTAAATAAAATTACAACTCGGATTCATATCGATACCTAAGCACCAAATTATCGTAAGAGACAAAATTTAAATTCGCTTACGACAAAATATTAAACACAGGATATTTTAAAAGTTTTCACCCTTTCGTCATTTTGACAATTTTCAACTATCGGTTATTGTAATAGCGCTGCTGTTGTCGGGAATCCCTTCCTGAAGAAAAAACTTCCGTTTGATACAGCTATCGCTGGGTTGACAATATTTGGTCGAGTGAGACTCGGGTCGTTCCAGAGCGTAGATCCAATTGTCTTGAGAACGTTTAGGTCCAGGAGGTAAATCTATTGGGACAACTGTTCATTTAGTATTGCGTCTATTGCGTTTCCCAACTGTCAACTTCCATGTAAATCAAATTTTTTATATGGAGTGTATTTGAAAGTTTTTTTTTCAGATGTTTTTGTTATAGAAGTGGGACTTGGGATTATTTTGTTTAAAATGGCTTGGCAGGTCCATAAAATTTCAATTCCAAAACAAATTTCGAAGTGTCACGATAATTTGGCACAATGTTAATGAAGTTTGTAGCCTATAAATTGTTTTTAACTTCCATCTATCAAAAACTGGGAAGTGATTTCACCCCGATCTCGACGTTTTGGTGTCCTGGAAAACTATTCAGACGATGAGTTCCATATGGCTGAACCGATCGGAACAAAATCCTAGAGTTTGCAATCAATTTTTATTTTGAAACGTGCTTTTCGACTCTTAACTTGTCCAGAATCTAATGAGCTCTCAAACTCAAACTCACTTTTTGTAACTTTACAAACTGTGATTCGAGCGATATCGTTAAAGTTTTGTTTCATTACTTCAAAAATCTGTAGATTTTTGGGTGATTTGATGTTAAAATCGGCGGGAAGTGCCAGCTTTCTCGGAGAGGCCTCAATCCATCCATTTCCTTTTTCGAACCGCTTTGCCAGAGACAGTTGTTCCATGATACGCATTCAAGAATTGAATATCTACAATTTTGTATTGTCAGAAATGTGTGCAGATATCCACACAGAATTCAGTCGAACAAGCGATTGGTTTCCAGCATTTATTCTGTTTCTTATGTCTGCTATCGAACCACCGGATGAAATTAAAATACTTCTGAGGTGGCACAGCGATGTCACGTTTCCTAGGTAAGTTTAGGTTAGGAAGGGTAGTGTTGCAACATACATCCACTCGGAGACCCAATTGGATCCATTGTGATTCCCTTCTATTTGTACCCGTTATGAAGTCAACCCCCTTTGTACCCAGAAACAACCCTATTACCTGTCATTAATCCACCTAATTGCCTTGATGAAGCCCCTGATATCTTCCAGTTTGCACTTCGCAATATCACTAATGCTCTCATGAAAACGTTCTCAAAATTCACCAGTCTGTAAAGACTGTGCAACCCTCGTAGAGCATTACCTTTATTTGGCGATGTTTATTTTGAGATTTGCTCTGGATGCTTCTCACTGTACATCGTTTAATTTATTTTGGATAAATTTCATTCAAATCGACGCACAAGTTTGGATTTTATTCACAACTAAGTGACGGTTCTTCATTGGCAAAAATGTCTTTCCATACAACAGCAACAATTCTACCAAAATCAATATGAATCGATGAAAGCCGACTTACGCTGTTAAACAGAAGCAAACGAATCACTATTTTTAGGGTTCCGTACAACAAAGGTGTAAAGGACCCCTATTGTTTTCGCTACGCTGTCCGTCCGTCCGTCTGTCTGTCACAGACTGTTTTCTCGAGAGCCCTAAAAGGTACGGGCCTGAAATTTTCACAGAATATATATGGCCACTACAACCACAAATATACGACAGTTGAAAATTAAACGGTGTTCTAAAGCGAGCAACGAAGTATTTCAATACAGACACTTATACAGTTGACATTTTCAAAGTTAATGTATTATCCCTGTGGGATATGTTATACCAATTGTCTTGAACGTACCGGTGAAAAGCATTATATCACAAAACTAGAACAAAAATTTTAGCAAAATACACTCGTTGTACAAGCTGATTTTTTCAAATTAAAAATATATGTTTAACTAGTATTAAGGAACCCATCACACGACAAGGAGCTTAAGTTTGGGTCTAGAACCTATCACTGAGTAACTTATGTTAATTGACTCGCTCCAATGACAACGCCATGTAAAAGTTACCGGTCCCTTTCATATAAAGTTCCGGAACTCGAACCGCTTGCTAGTCCTTGGGAACCAGTCACGTGACCTGTCTTGCGACAGGATCTTTTCCCTCTAGGGAATATACAGACTACACCAACTAGCACTGAAATTTAATGTAATTTTGACTATGTAATTTTTGATAATTAGATGTATCTTGGAAACCGTAAGAGGCGAACTCTTGAAATTTTCACAGCTAGTGCAGCATTTTAAAGGTAACGGTAGCGACTGTTAAAAAACTTTATAAAAATTATACACTTGAAATTTTCAAGGTTGGCGTGTTATTATACAGACGACACCAATCAATACTGAAATATAAACAAAATACAAATTTAAGGGTATTCTTTCAGATAATGTAATTTTGAAAATTAGCTATACCTTGGGAAACGTAAGAGCCAAACTCTCGAAAATTTCACAGCTAATGCAGCATTTTAAGGGCAACAGTAGCGAATGCTAAAATAACAAACTAACTAAAAATTAAAGGGTATTCCATCAGGCTGTGTAATTTTTAAATTTAGCTGTATCTTAAAAAACAAAGTAAAAATATCTTCAAAAAACGAAAACAAAACTAAACAACCGCCAAGAAACAAAAAAGAGTTGCCAAAACAAAAAAAATCGCCAAAAACGAAAAATCGCCAAAACGAGAAAAAAATTCAAAATCTAAAAAAATCACCAAAAAACTGAAAAAGTACCGAAACCAAAAAAGAAAAATCGATAAATCTTAAAATATGTATCTTCAAAAAACGAAAAAATCGCCAAAAACCGTTAAAAAACAAACAAAATCGCTAAAAAGTAAAAAAATCGCTAAAAGCGAAATAAACAGTTGTGTCACAGAAACTGGTACGAAAGTGAAAACGAAAATATCAGATGTGTCACAGAAGCAAAACTGGTACGAAAATATGTTTACCTTCTCTAGGAAATGAAAAAAAATAAATAAAAATTTTGCGTTTCCAATTCTACTCTCCAATAAAAAAAGTGGACAAAGTATTTTGAAAATGTACAAACAAAATCAGCATTAATAAAATCGTTTTGCACTTTTGGAAGAAACAAATTCCTCCCTATTATGAAAGGCGACGTCGACGTCACATCAACACGACAGTAAACAATTGTCACTTGTCTACTCATTGTCGACAACAATTGTCAACAGCAATAATACAAGTCTGTATAGAAAATTCCTCTTTTTGTAAAATACAACACAAAATAAATAAATAAATACAACACAAATATACATTCTTTGCAATTATTTTAAACTAGAGGATGCAGTTTAGCATGACAAAGACGATGGCTTTCTTAGGTTTGTTCAAGATTATAAGTGGAAATATGCCCTTTTGAAAAATCACTCCTCATTTCGTTTCGCAGAAAATAGATTAGTAGTTCCAACTCATGTATTAAATTTTTTAACTTCCCCGCAATTTAAAAAAATGAGAACTTACCGATTTCTCCCCGACTTTCGAAAATCGAGTTTTCATCAAATCTGTATGTTTTAGATCCTGGGAAACTATTTTGGCTATTTTTACGATGATGTACGTAATAGAAACAAAATTTTCGTCATTCTTAAGATGTTGGCTAAGCTTGCGATGTCGTGTTTATATGAATCGGTTCGACTTGTTAGATTTCGAGAATTTTCGATTTCAATAATTCATAAACACAGTCTTTAAAAAATATATTTTTTCCACTTTGTATGATGACTAATTGATATTCATTACAGATGGGATCCCGATAATTTACGCTTTTCGGATAAGAGTCAAAAAGCCATTGATTTATTGCGTGTTAAATGTTTGAAATTACGTTGCATGGTTTTAAGGTGAGTATTGAACATTCAACTTTATTATAATTATTTTTTCGAAAAGCACAAATAACTTGTTTTATTCAACAGCGACGGTCGTTACTATGAAACGGTGAAAGCAAATTTTGAACGTGCCGATCGTGTGACCGTAGTGCGTACTACCACCTGCTGTCGTGTTTCACCGTATCATTTGCTTAGTAACTACAATGATTTGATTTTCAACTAGACACGTTTAACATGAATTTTAACGAACCACACGTTTGATTATGTCAATTATTTAGTAAAATCAAAATAATTTGTTTTTTTTATTATAATTTATTAATTTTTTAAATATTTCCATCCTTAAATAATTTACAATATTATAAATTTACTTATTTCCGTTGATTTTTTCTGTTTTTTTTACTGCTGAGAGGCTGGGAAAGGGAGTAATAATAATTTCAGTGTTAATAATGTAGGAGGTGTTTTTGTATTTATTTTTTATTTATCGTTTTATAAAATTATTCTAAAACCTTAACGCTGTTTCATTTTCTTCCCTTTTTATTTTTTTATTTTTAATTAATATTAAAATTTTTATATTTATATTTCCATTTAATTATTAATTATAAAATATACATTAGTAATGTGGTTCATGTTCTGGTTAAATTTCATCATGATCAGACTTCACAATATTTTATTTTTAACTCATTAATATTTAAAATTGTTATTATAATTTTTAAATTATGTTTTTTATGATAAAGAAATAACACGAGCACGTTCTTAGGTGGAAATTATTGCGTAGCCTTGAATATTGAAATTTCAAATGAAAGTACTGAAACATGAGTTTGAATAAAGTTAATATTTAATAAACCAATAACTAACTTTTTATGTTTGAATTAGAAGTAAAATTCTTTTTAGATTTTTAATTATATTTCTAATTTTTATTTATTTTATAATGAGTGAGTGGAGTGGGGGTGGTGAAATATAGCCAATATTTGTTTAAAGAATTGCAGCTTTTAGCACAAAAAGATAATATTATAATAAATCTTAAAAGTATGGGTTTTAGAGTAATTTTTTTTGTTGTTGTTTCAATTTATACATAAGTACACTAAAGTGTTTAAATTATAGTTAATCCTGTATATCCAGATCGGGTGAAAAGCGAAAACTATGTGTTGTATTACTGGCTGCAGCAGTAGCGGTAGCAACTGCGGCTGCTGTTGTTGAAGTCGTAGAAGTTGTGGTGGCATTCGATGAAGTAGCAGCCACAAGACCAGAACTATTGCTATTACTCATACTGCTTCCAGCATTGGCAGTTAAAAATGAAGTTGAAGAGGAGTTTGTGTCTTCAGAGGAACGATTTCTATTTTCCATGACATTGTCCTAAAATTAAACCAAGTTAAGATATAAAAAAAAAAATAAATCAACACATTTTTGTAAAATGGGCCTCAATGCAGGAAAAACTTATTCAATCATAACTTTGCTGGATTTCTTTAAACTATTTAAGGAGAGAATAAATATAAATGTATCTTACCTCTCTATTTTGCACCGGTATATTTTGCTCTTGTTGTTGGCGTACCTCATTATCGGGTTCATCTGTTTTATCGGTATACATCATAATTTCATGACATAAAGGACATCTATCTTGAACATACAACCATTTACGCAAACAAACACCATGGAAAAAGTGACGACATCTTGTAATTTTTGCTGAATACATTTCCTTAAAATAATTTATACATTTACATTTCTATAGCTTTTCTAAAGTACATTAAAATTTCTTTTTAGTTTCGCTTACCTGATAACATATTGCACAGACATCATCAAATGCCTGCAACTGGGCGGGCGTTGCTTCTGGCAGGGCGGATATTTTATGCACAGCTGATCTTCTCTTCATAAAGACAGACCATCCAGACCGGGCCTCACACCAAATATTAAAGTAAGCGTGGATACACATCATGATGGCTCGTATGGCGCCTCCTGTAGCATTTTGTGCTATCAAGTTATATTATACGGTACCAATCAACCAAATAAAAAGTTTACATGCACACGCAAATTGTTTTTTGTTTGTTTTTTAAGTGTTTTCAGATACAAGAGAAATGTTTGGTGGAAATTTTTTGAATTGGAAGGGAGTTGTATGAATGGAAAGACATTTGGTGTAAGAAATAGTATTCACAAAGAGAAGAAATCAATTGAATTTTTAAGATCATAACGCAATGGTGACAATAAAGGATGAGTTTTGTTGAGGGACATTCACATTTGTTCGAGATGATCTTACAGTACGTTGCATAATTGTTGACGAAATTTTAATCTAATCAAGAACTTAAGCAAAGAACAACTTTACAAAGAGTTGTTACAAAAAAACTTTTCTATAGTCGCTATAAGTGCTTACTTATGTATATAGCCTATGGCCACTGCACATGCCTCCCACGCCTCCGTCAACCTTATGAACCAGGTGTGATAATCACAGATTTAACTATCCACATTAAATACAAATAAGATAGAATAGAGTTTTTAAGCGAGTCCTAAACGTTGTTTCTCATTACTGAAATTTAGCTTAACATTGAAATAAGCCCTTTTGAAAAATCATTTTTCAATTTCCTTTTTGATGTGTTAACAATAGGATGGGTTAAGTAAGCAAATCGCACCGTATTATAAATATTTGTGTAAGTGGTTGTTGATATATTACGTAACACCGTTAGATTTCATTTTAACTTACAGCATGAGCTTAGTTTGCAAGTATTTTGTAGAGGACAATCAGAAAAAACCAATTGTAAAAAGTGTTCTAAGGTTTACATATGTCGCGGATCGACAACTTCTCTATTCTTTTATTTATAGTTTCAATCAAGATTCAAACAAGAATACTATGGGCCCAATGACAAAATATGTGAAGATAAGTTGTGTTAATTCAATCGAAGAAGTAATATAGAGGAAGGAATTTGGCTGAAGATGAAGTGTCTGTTAAAAAAAATAGCAATGTCTGATTTATTTATTAATTCTACATACACTTAATATATCGTTACCTAAAACGCCAAACGCTATAACTAACAAAAAATTCGAAAACGACTCTTTTATAAATTCCGATGTATTTCGCCAACATACACCACTGCAAACAAATTAGACTTTACCGAATACGATATGTGCGGTAACGATATGAGGTTGTTATATATTCTTGTACATTAGTTGACGAAAAATCTAAAACAACAAACATTTCCGAAACATGTTTTCGCGTCTTTTTTGTGTGATGGTATGACAAAAACAACACACTTTGTTTCATTCACAGGAAACCCTGCGAGATTTGCCTGTGATTGAATTGCACGATCGTATAGGATAGTGAATTAGCTGACTATTAAAAATAATCGCATAAAATCTAAATAAAATAACATAATTTTTTTTTATTATAAACAAAAATATTTGATTTTTTCGAATAATTCGAGGCAAACCGGTTAGTCGAATAATTTGAAAGCCGTGCTTTTTGAAAATCTGGTTTAAAAACGCATAATTCGAAATCCTGTTTTTCGAATAATTCGAAAACCGGTTTGAGAACTTTAATTATAACGCATTAAATTTTACTAATAAGTGAATATACAATGAAATGGGTTAGTAATATCTCATAAACCATAACAGATAGACACCTGGATCTGTTAAATTTATTATAGGAGACGGTCTTATCTAATTTTTTTATTTGTGATGTACGTGAAGATAACTTCAGCACGACGATATATTAATAAATGAAAGCAAATTTGTGTATTTAAGAAAAGTTATTTATTACATTTTTCTTTTACCTTTAGGCAATTCTATACCATTATCAAACAATGTCCAGCATGCTTTGCTGTACAGTGTAATTATTTTCACATATTTTTCATTTGTCACACCACTCACAGTTCAAAATATTTTTGTTCCTACGAAGGCTATGAGGTTTCTATTTTAATCAGTTAAGCATTCAAATAATTAATCGTTGTTAACATTTAATCGGTGAATAATCGACTAATTTTTAATTAATCTTCAGTTAATGCTCGGGAAACTTATTCATTATGCAACGTACTGTAATTGAATAATTATTTAAACTACCTTTTTACCTTCAAATTGATGATGTGATGATTTTTTTATATACATACTCCAATGTTTATTTTAAACATGATTGTCTGAAACTATTTTGTTTTCGGGAAAAAGTAACTTGATATTTAAGTCCAATAATGATCGAAAAAGTGAGACCAACAACTTGTCTCTACTGGGTAATTTCAAAAATTTTCGGAACGGTTTGCATTTGTACCCTATCTGATTTTAATAAAACTCGATATAACTATACTTTCTACTCTTAGTCCGATAGCTCTTGTCGTGCATATTATACAGGCTTACAAGCTAGGGCATCTAGGAGTATTAATAATTTTGGTATTATTCCAAAGGTTTTGCTCTTCTCTTAACAAATATTTATAAAAAAGGATAAAGCTTCCTGCTGCAAGTGCTATTAAAATTCCAAATCATTTATCCTTAAATATTCCGAAATAAATGTATGTTTATTTTTACGGAATGCAAGTTGGGATGGAAACAGATTCTAAAGTAACAGTTGTACATTTATGATGACTCTAAAGTTATTCATTATTGAATATGACGAGCTTTTCGCCAAAATGTGCGATATGTTCAAATAAAAGGGCTGTAAAATATGAACCATAAGAGGTATCTTGCGCCATGTGATGATCACGTAAGAGTTGAATATTTACATCGAATTCCATTAAAATCGAAGAGGTCAAAAATATCGGGCAATAAACGCAAAATAAGCTTAACCGACAACCTCTTCGAACATTGTTTTTTCAAGAAAATCAATTATTTGCGATTTCAAATAATCGATTTTCGTCAAAAAACGAAGTTCGAAAAATATGTTGGTGAAGCTTTTGTTTGGAATTATGGCTCGATAGTTTTTTTGTGTTGAAAATTTTTCAAATCACTTTAATCGGAACCAACCAATTTTAAGCTTCCAGTAATTTATGTTAAGAAAATTTGACTTTAATTATTAAAGTGTGCTTAAAGAAAACTTATGCAGTTTTATTTTCTAGAAAAATTTAATATCTATTTAACTTTTTATTTTAAAAAATCCATTAAGCAAAAATTACCCTCTCAAATGATAATACAATAATTTCTAATTTCAGTATTTAAAAAAAAGAATATTATTTTGCAAATTTTTATTGAAAAGAGAAAGAAATGTAGTGTATTTGTCCAAAAATAAAAACGCCATTAAATAAAATGTGGGAAAGCTTATTGTATACTTTTAAGCCAATTTGTAACAAAACACAATCATACTTAGATCATCCATACTGGTCAAGCATACACTCTTAAAATATATTTATCTACATACAATTGTATAATGAAATTACTAAAGAAATAGAACTACTATGTGATGAGCAAATAAAGAAAGATGATATTTGGTCGTTTTTTTTTTTCAAATAATTAGAAATTTCTTTTGTTGTCATTTTGTGGCATCATATTTCAAATTAACAACTCAATGCGACAAAATGGCAACACGCTGTCATTTTGTTTTTGTGACTGCAATATTGTCGCATTATTGTGACACCCGTACACATTAGACGCGCAAACAGTTTGCCACTCACCGAAAAACATTACAAGTGGCAAATGTTGCCGCTAGTACACACTATCATGTTTGCTTGCGATGTCATGAAATGGCATAGTGTGTACGTAGCATAAGAATTATTACACAAAAACTTGCGATGACATGAACTTTAAGAATAACAAATGAATAAAATTCGAAAAATAAATAACAATAAAAAGCAAACTTACCGGACTCAAAGACTAAAATCCAGGCACCATTAAAGAACAATAAAATTCCAAAACAGAATTCAACGGAATTACCAAAAGCACGTACATAATACAAGTAGTCATCTAATTTTTCCCAAAACGTTTGACGGCGAGCATCCAATAAGAATAAGGTGTAAGTAGCCAAAGAAACAAGAACCTTTAATAGAAAACGAAGTTATATTTTGTAAAAATTAATTGATATATTAATATCGTTGAATAAGAAGCACTTGCCTTTACAACCACTTCTACAGAGAACGTTGTAACGGCCAACAACCAAGTTGAGGGAGAATGTCTACTCCATAGTGTTTTCAAAAGACACAAGGGTGCAATGACTAGAAAAGCGCACACAGTTAAGGCACGAAAATGTCGTTTGCGCGATGGATTGCGGGCAGCACTCAATGACATCAGTATGGGTGAAACAATGTTGTGCAAAAAGTGCAGTAAAGCGGTGATTAAAAGGCAAAGATTACGGCACAGACGCACAAAACGTTTATCGGGTGATAAGGATGTTAGACCGGTCTGCAGTGCCAAAATATAAAATAAAACAGCCGAAACAGTGCCCAAGGATTTTTCCTCATCGTTGTCAAAAGTCAACAGATACCATTGAAATAACTTTCCTATATAGTGGCAAATGACCGAAATCACCGAAGTCATACCCAACACAGCCGTTAATGTTTCACAACCATCTACCAATAACTTTTGCATGGTGGGCAATATGGTAAGAGTACTAACACTATCATTTAACATCAACGAAATAAATTCTTGAGAAATTCTACGAAGAGTTAAGAAGAGTAAATATTAAAATTTCATTAAACAAGTAATTATTTCTTCACCTTATAGTCCAGAAAGCTCTTAAAACGCTGGGAACTTTTAATCGTTGCCACTCGTTCTCAATTAGGGCTGATAAACCAAAATTACTTATAAAATTCATGGCATACTGATAACCATTATATATGGTTTTACCCGCTTCCATACCACAACTCATTACAGAGACTTTCGTCAACATTAACGGCACAGCGTCCACTAAAATGGGTAAATATTTTATCATTTTAGATTTCAATGGCAACATGGCCAATACTATGGGACTAGCAAAGATTAAAGGCATTGACTTCTGTAACCATTCATAGCGGGGACCCAAATGTATGTAAGCGAACAGCATACCCATAAACCATTGTGCTACTAAATGCGGCAATAACGACGCGGCCACACCGCCCGTATCCATCAGACGTGTTGTGTTCATAGATATTATATCTTCAAGTATGTATGGACTTTTCTCCAGTATCGCCAGCGCCGAAACATTTGACCAGTGTGAAAGGAAAGTTAAACCGAGGGATATCACAAACATATAAACCATAACCAAATGTCTTGTCCACAACATAAATATGCAAGCAGCACATAGAAGGCCTAGAACATGGCGGCATATTGAAGAAGAAAAAATTAAAAATCGAAATAAACTATTAGTTACACACTAAGAAAGTCCAATTAATTATTAAGAACTCATTTATTTTATTAAGAGTATTTTTCTCCCCCTACCAAAAAAGAGGGGTGTTATAAGTTTGTAGTGTGTGTTCTGTGTATCTGAATGTCTGTACACGTCATCGTACAGCCCAAACGGCTGGACCGATTTTAATTTAATTTGTTTGAAAGCTGACTTGATCGATAGTGTTCATTAAAGGGGGGTGTTCTGTAAATCGCACGATTTGAAATCTTACAATTACCAAAAATGACAGTGTTCTGTTTATCGGACTATTCTGTGCATTCGAAGCTAAGCTCGTATAAAATATCTTAAATAACTAAAACTTTAAAACCAATTAAAAAGCTGCAATAAGCCACACTTTTAATTCAGCTCTTTCCTGGAAATTAGGCGATTCCAAAACGCGCGATTTAGTGAACATCGATCCAGCCGTTTCGTAGAAGATATCACATCTGTTCTAGATATATCCTCCTGAATGTGAATGTGTGGCTAGATCGATTTTAATTTATTAAATTTTGTTTGAAAGGTGGCTTGATCCAAAATCTTCTAACTTATGTTTGCAGAAAATCGGTCCAGCCGTTTTGAAGTTATCATCTATTTTCTTCGGGGGTTTTTAAAACTGTTAAGCAAACTCATATTAGAAACTGAATATATTTTATGCCAATGGGCAAAAATAAAACTTAAACATTTACGAGCATATGACTGATAAAAACTTGGAATGAAATTAGCATAAATGATGAATAGAAATGGTGTAGATATGAGTACATGTTTCTCTATTTTACCTTTAAGACCGCATAAATAAATAAGTAAACAAGACATAAATTTAAAAAATCAAAAAAACCCGACCGCGTAAAAAAATAAAAGAAAACAACATTAAACCGTCACAGATCCTAAATGGTCATTCGAAATTAAAAATCATAACAGAAACCTAAAGATGATTTTCAAATACCTGTCGATTGATACTCATTTTGATATAGTTCGCAGACTTTTTATTTTTTTCGTATAAACAAAATGGCGTCTGTTGGCCGTCATATTGATTTTTGACTACTGTCATATCTTTAGTGACACTCCCCGGATTAAGACGAATCGATTGACGTAAGAATCGGTCTACGCGTTCGGCTTATATAGTGCCGCAAAGGAACACACATACATACATAGGCTGATAAACACAATACCATTCTTTGCGTCGCGCAGTCGTGTAAAAAGGTATTTAAAATTTTTTTAAACTATTTTATTTCTTATGTAGTTCTTGAAAATAAAAAGTGACAAATTAGCGTGGCATTAAAGTGACAAATTAGCGTGGCATTAAGATTTCACTAAAATAACTCACATGTACTCATTTTCGCACCCCCTAAATATGAGAAAGTAACCAAACTTTCCGTTAGCCTTGGAATTTTTTTCAGATTTTTTTGCTGTTATTTAAGTTTTTTTAATGTAAAGTTTGGTTTAGCAACGCATTTCATTAATATCTTGAACTTAAAGCCACGCCCATTTCCCAACTTCACTAACAAATCTGTTTTCAATGAGCAACAGATTTGTTAAGAACTACATAAGAAATAAAATAGTTAAACAATTTTTTAAATACCTTTCTTACTTATTTTTTTATGTGGTCTTAAATGTAAAATACAGAAACATGTACTCATTTCTGCACCCTACATTTAGGAGCGTTTTATCACCCTATTGATGACGTTACTTTCTGCTAAACAAAGCACCAATCAAAAATTTAAGTCGGAATAACTAAAAAAAATATAATAAAGTGGAGTATTTATAAAATTTCATCTCTTCTAAAGTGAAGTTTTTTTATTTGCGCCCGCGTTTCATCTATGCTATCTATACACAATAAAGAATTTTTCTCCACAGTATTGAATTTATAGCGAAGTTTGAAAATGAGCTTAATTTTACAACTTTTCTTTATTCCATGAGAATTTATCGTAGTTATAAATTCGACTTCGACATACATAATACGGGTGATTATTTAAAAAATCTGTTTTAAAAGGCAAATAATCAATTTCAATGCAAAATCGCAGACGTAAACACGATTGCGAAAAATCGATTTATTATAACACAAAACCGATTTCCGATTGGGATCAAAATCGGGTAACCATTCCATAGTTATGGCCTAATCCAAATATCAGCTGAAACCACAATTTTGGCCGAATCCGAAACCGAATATTCGGTCGGACTCTATTCGATACCACTCACTACTACAGACCTGTAAGAAATTGTTTGATTGGCTTATTAAGTAATATACTTTATAAATTCAGATACATTTCTATCATTCATTAATCAGATAGAAAACTTTTAAAAGGCTGGGCTTGCTCTCGTCAAACCAAGCTTGGATTAATCTAGGCCAAGTCATATTTAAAACAAATTAACATCGTTCAGCAATTTTTAAGAAAATCGATTGGTACTAATCGTTTAATTATTTGCGTCATCACTACATTTGAAAATAGCAGTGTGATGGTTGTTTGCTGATTAATAATAATAATACAAGTTGCGATTCACAGAACATTTATTTGACTGTTATTCGTGCCATTCGAAATAGATCGTTTTCCATCAAATGCCAGCAGGCGCGGATCCAACTGTAGAGGGAAATTTCATATAAATCTAAGAGTTATTAAAAGTTGTCTTATTAATGCAATATAAATTATACATACATATCTGTAGGTCGAGGTAAACTACACCAAGTCACATTTTTTTCAAGTGCATTTTTTATACTGTTGGAATCAGAGCTTTATCCTCTTTCGATAGGTGGTTCCTGTAAGTACTTTGTTTTAAGTAGGATATTCATTCGGTTAACCGATAATCGGTTAACCGGTTAATTACCACCGATTAACTGATCGGTTAATTTAAAATTGACTATTTTCGATTAAAGGTTAAACCGGTTAATTTTAGTCGATTAATCTTAACTTCTTAGAGCAAGTTTTTGACTGCTAGATTAGGGATTAAGCTGAATTTAATATTTGTATTTACTCTTTGAGTTGACTTATTTAAAAAAATGTTTTGATGGTTTAGGATTAAACCACCAACATTGGCCACTAAACTAGCAAAAAACAGTTTAAAAAAGTCAACTCAAACAATAAATACCTTAATCTCTAATCTCGCAGTCAAAAACGCACTCTTAAAATCTTTGGACGTGGCTATAAAAAAGTTTAGTAAATACTCTGTTATTCTAATTGAACTTGAGAGAATTAATAAGTTTTTGTTTACTAATTTCATAAAAACCAACGCATAATACTGTTGCCAACGATTTAATTAAAAATCTAAGGATTAGATTTAATGAGAGACGAATTCAATTACTTTATACCACCACTCAGGAATATTTCCTTCTAGCAACAGTGTTTTAAAATACAGTACAAAAATGCAAACTAAGAAATTAGGAAATAAACTTTTCTGCAGAATGTTCGTCGCTGAGCTCTGAGAATTAACCCAGACAATTAGTCGTGTTAAGAATTTGAAAAAATTAAAACAGGACTCTAATGGCATAATGGAAGATTTTATTTGTTTAGAGAAATCTAGGAAAGGGACTGAGAAACTTGATATTCTGTTGTTGTAACAGCTCTGCTGCTGTTGCCAGGAGTTCCTTCCTGGGGAAAAACTTCCGGTTTGTACAGCTGTTGCTGAGTTGACAATCTTTGGCCGAGTTGGACTCGGGTCGTACCGGAACGTAGATCCAATTGTCTTCGGAACGAGATATTCTGTATTATGCATTGCTTTCGATTTCTTCAACATCTACGATAAGTGAAAGGATTTATCAAAATCAAGTTTTATCAAAACTATTTATTTATTACAATTACAGTACAACAAGACTTAATCTTATTTAACAGTACTGCTTATATAATGGCAGGTTTTTTTAGGCATTTGCTCAAAGATTAATAATACATACATATATTTTTAATTTTTTGCTTGATTTAGTTCAAGAATTATTGTTTTTTGTTTTACTAATACAACTCAAAATAAACAAATAGTTTATGCATTTTTATTTGTTGAAATTATTTGATTTATGAAAAATGTTTATTAATCGGTTAACCGGTTAATACCGAAATTAACCGATTAAGCCAAAACGGCAATTAGTTAATTGAGCGATTAACCGATTAAATGAATGTCCTAGTTTTAAGGGACCGTGGTAAACAATACCAAGTCTTTTTTCAACAATGGGTATTATATATAATTATAGGAAGTAATTTTATTACGGTCATGTTAGATTAAAAAATAATAATATTAAAGGTCCTTTTCACAATGTACGATTAAAAGTTAACGTGGACTTTAATTCCAAGTTTTGTATGCCGAACTTGCCGTTAAAGTCCACGTTAACTTCTAATCATACATTGTGAAAAGTGCCTTAAGCGTTATATAAAATATTTGGAGCATGTGAAATTGTTTGTCCTACAGATATAGAACCATTTGCGATTTTAAATGTGTTTTTGCGGTCTCGTGTAAAATTTTTAATATGTGACATGGTGTAGTTTACCTCCCACATACAGATATGTACCCATTTTAATGGTTTTCCCTTCTCTGTATCCGCGTTAGCATTCTCGAATATGTAGTAAAATTTTCAGGTTTGTGCGTCTGACGGTTCTCGAGATAAAGCCTGACACACCGACAAACAGACAGGCGGACAGCGTAGCAAAAATAGTAGGGTTCCTTGCTAGCTTTGGTGTACGAACCCCTAAAAACTGCGTGAGAATATCGTTTGTATTTATTCTACCGCTATATTGACCACTATCCAATTTCTCAAAGGCACAAGTTACAAATACACATAAAATACTTAAGCAAATCATTTTGTAACTTTTGTGGAGAAATGGTCTCAAGGTTTGTGTCAAATTTCTAGGTATATAAAAGATTTAAAAATTACAAAGGTTTTTAATTACGTATATGACTATTAGTATTTATTTAGACAAGTTTACTCATCAATCACATTCACTTACCCAATATACAAATAATAATTTTAACTGAAGTTATAGATAGAAGATCCGACAAATAAGTATTTGTTGCTGAATCTTCTAAGAAAGCACCGAAGGAACTACTTAAAACACCACCCGCTGTAGCAGCTACTTTGGCATTATCTATCGTCTGTTCCAAAGTGACATTTGTAATATTTGTGACATTGTTCAGAACATTATATGCAACACTCGAGAATGCAGATGACGCATCGGTGCTGTTATTGAGCAGGTTATCGTGTAAAGTACTATCGGTTTCAGGTATGCCAATACCAGTTAAACTACCTCCACCACCGGCATCAACGCTGCTAGTTGTTTGGTATGATCGGCTTGGTAGACCCATGCCAATTTTTAGTATTTCATCAATCACAAGTATGGGTGGCACACGCATCATGACATCCACCATTCCGAGAACTTTGGTACGCAATGACATATTAATTGGTATTTATTTATGAATATTTATTATTATTTAAGCTGGATTAAAGCTGACTGACGACTGAGGTGGCCAGTTTATTGAGCTTATGCTGTCTAAAGTTTTGTCTTTTAATATTTTCCTTCCTTGTGTATAAAATAACACGTCAGTAACTTCTAGACTTTGAACACAGTTATTTCGTAAATTTCTGCTCAATATTTCTTGATTTTTGCAAGATATTTTGTGTTCGTCAAGGTATCCAATTTTTTGCTGGCTGCGTTTGTTAAATGAGTGCGCGATTAAAGTTTAGATTTCCTTTTTTTTCTTACTCATAAATTAATTCATTTTGCATTGTAGCAATTGTAGATTGTTTTATATTTAAATTACTTTTACACAAACAACTACTTGTGAAAAAAAAACAGTAAAGTTGCAAAAAATGCAAATATTCAGACCTTTAAGTTTATGTATTTCTTTTTTTTATAATTTTTGCTTCACTTGTTTGTGCTGACAAAATTTCCAAGAAAAAAATTAAAAAATGTAAAACGAAAAACACCTTGCCAGCGCAACCTTCAGCGAACTTTACACTTTTGTTTTTCGTCTCGTAGTCGTCAATTTGTTTTGGCCTGTCTATTTTCAAAAAATTTTTATTTTGCACTGATAATTGAATATTTTTTATGATTAAGTGTGTAATTAAGCCAAATTCCAAATATTAGACAAGAATTTTTTTACTGCAAATTAAAAAATTTCGTTTCGTAGTTTGTCTTGCGTTTTTTGTTTTTTCCTTTTTGCTAAAAGCAAACTTTTCTTTTATTTATACTTCTTAGTTTTTGTAATTCACAATAAGCAAAAATGTCAAAATAAGAGTTGTATTTCATGCGTGACACAGTTGCTTTTTCCCGTTATTTTGATTAGGCAGTGCCCCTTGCAAGAACTCTGCCTGAAAGTATACAGCAAAATTTAATTTTAAATTACCAAAAGTTTGAATTGTCATATTTTTAACAGAACTGTTATAAATATTATGATTTGTCAATAATTGAAGAAGATAGATAATAATAACTGTAATAAAATAATGGTAATATTTTAGCGTAGACAATCACCAATGTGACCTCAAATTTTTTTTAAATGCAGCAAGGACTTTTCATTATTGAGTATGGAATTATTATTATTATTGAGTGCAGAATTATCAAAGCATTGTTGTTATAAATATTAATATGATGAATATACTTATAATGAAAAAATAAGTTTATTATGTTAAATAAAGTTGTCCACGATGGAATGAAATAAAGGATATTACAGCAGAGACAACATATTTTTCTATATTTTTTTGACAACTTGAAGGTTTATATTTTCGTCCCTTGTCTCCCACAGAGTCACACATTTTTTCAGCGATGCCAATTTAGGGCGTTTCGCGCTGTATTTAGCACGTTTTAAGTATGCCTAACGCGTTTAATAAAAAAGGCGCTAAATTGACGCCAACAATTGATATATCAAAAAAATATTTTAAGTATTTTTATCGTTCTAAGCTTCTTACATTTTTTAATAGTTGTAAGCATCTAATTTTTGTCCCCAAATGAATTTTAAAAACCATGGCGAGTTCCAGAACATCAGTTGCAAAGCACTCAAACAAAGTTCTGTGTTTCTAATCATTACCACGTAAACTTAATCAACATCGAGAATATGATAAAAGCTAAAAAATCAGCTATGTATATTGCTAAAACTCGAAAAAAATTGCAAAATTGGGAACAGTCCCAAAAATTTATTAAAAGCCACTAAAGATATAAGAAATGAAAAAAAGATCAAGAGAAAATCACAAAAATGACGAAAATTTGCAAAAACTTGATAAAATCGAAAAGATAGCCAAGTTTAATATTAATATTAAAAATATTCAAATTATGCTGGGTTTTGTATAATTTTCAAAGCCTATTATGCTTATTTACATATTGTAAATGGTTTTTGAAAGTTTGTACATAAGATAAGGGGTTTGTTACTATTCAAAGTTGTGTTTGAAGTCTACTGACGATTTGCTAAAGCACCAATGAAATGCATATAGACAATTGTTAAACACCAGCAAATAAATTTAATTTAAAATTAATTATCAAAATTAAAAACATTTTATACTATATTGTTTCAGTTTTTTCTTAATAAGAAGTTTCAGAATACTATTTTGCGAGAAAATCGCCCTCGAACACAAGGTCCGTAAAATTTGACCTCTGAATATAACAAAATAAAATTAAAGCATATGCTATTTTAAGGACCATTTATTTTATGCCCTTTAATATGACACCTTAATGTAATGTATAGAATAAGTAGTTTCAAATATATACATAATTGTGTGAAGTCAGTTTAGTAAATTTTTGATGAATTTCCTCATTTTAAAGTCGCGATATTTCGCAAAACGAGGCACAATAGCGAGTAAAGACTTTGCACAAATAATAGTTTTGCCCGAGGCATCATTCGTGCTAAATTTTATTAAAATCGAAAGAGGTAAGGAAAACTGGTTTGTTGGTTTTATATGTTTTAACCCTATTTGTTTCCATTTGTTTTGCATCAGCTCATTTATTTCTCAAATAGCACAATAGCATATTAGGAATTGCTCTAAAAGTCATATTTTTAGTTATTTAATTTGTATAGAGTGTCCCAAGGCTAACAAACGTCGTCTTTTTTTAAGCGGAAAACCAATACGACTGAGCTTGTGAATTGAACAAATATTTTTTTTAGAATGCTTTAAGTATTTTTGCATACAGTCGTAAAACTTTCAAATTTAGTTAAAAAAAATCAGAAACTCTCGTTCTAAAAACACCACCTTGGCGTTTAATTAATCCTCCAGTTCAGTTTTGCTTAGCAATATGTTCATTAGTGCCCTATAACATACATAAATCAAAAATTATTTCAATGTACAAGGTATTTTCCACTTAAAAAGCTAGAGGAATTATTAACAAGCGTGAAACGTAAAATTTTTTACTTCGGGTGGCTTCTAATCCGCAGTTATACAATCAAACAATTAAAGCATGGCAGTTTTACGTTTCTGGTACGTTTAAGATTATCCTTAATTTTTTTATTAAAATTAAAAACTTGGAATTACTCTATAACGATTAAAGTGCTGTTTCCACAATAAATCTGCATTATTAGATAAAAGATCTAATTTGTTTGAGCTAAGTCGATATTGCATCAAATGAGCGATATATACGTTTTTAAACTAATGTACATACCAGAGAGCTGCAACAAGTATGATCGAGCCGTCTTATTCACTAACGCTAAATAACAAGTACAATTTTTGTTGGCTACAAAACAAAAACAGTGTTGACAATATAACAAAATATGTAAAGCAAATGAGTGCTTAAAAATACTTTTTATTATAAAATAAAAACGATAATTACAAAATTTAAGTGTTACAATATACATGTATTGAGTTTTTAAATAATTAAATTTATATTGTTATACACATGTCAAAATAAATAATTGTATATCTATAATATTGAGTTAAATTCATATACATGTCTGGAATCATGTTTATTTTTCGGCTTAAGTCTCGTTTACGTACTTTCCCACGATCATAATCGAAGTTAATTTCTATTTTTGTGTGCTGCAATGAACAAATTATTGCTGCTATAATGAGAAATATGCAATAATTAGGAGCTTAATAAAAATATTCTGAAACAAGTCAAGAATACCAACATTGTTAAAAATAAAATTATGCGGTAATAGCAATTTTTAATGTAAAAATTTTAGTATGATTTCTTTTGGCACCCATTCTTGTTTCCGGAGTTACGGCGCTCAAAACCTTAATTTTTTATTGATCATAATGCCAACAATATAGAACAGATATAAACGATATAGGTGTCATTACAAAGAGTTTTGAAATATCTTTGCGCTGGTCTACAACATTTTTAAATCAATTAACCCATTGCCAGCAAAATGGAATTTTAAATAATTTTTTTATATTACTTTTCTCGTAAAAGCACCGTTATCTTAAAAACTGACCGATACAACGGTACTTAAGCATGTATTTAGTTTAATATAGAACCGTCCAAGCCTTAATTTGATGTGTAGTTGGAAGCTGTCATCGATGTAATTCGTAAGTTATGGCACTATAAAAATGAGAATTTAAAAATAAGTTAACTCATAAAATCATTTTTAAAGTACCATAACTTTCATATTTCATTTGTGATAGATTTCAAAAATACACCAAATAAAAGCATGGAAGGTTCTCTATAAAAGTGAATGCATGGTTATGTATCGTTGTATCGGCTAGCTTTTAAGATAACGGTGATTCTGCGTGAAAAGTCAGATATCAAAATATTAAAGTTGCAGGTCACACGCAATGGGTTAATAGATTTCAGAAATTTATACACTAGAAGGAAGGTATTTTACAGAACTTTACCGTGATAACCCATATCACTTATATCTGTTCTTAGTTCTAGGAGTTATGACTAATAAAAAATTAAAGATTTGAACCCCGTAACTCCAGAGCCAAGAGAGACCTTCCAAAAATCCTTTAAAATTCTCTGGTTGAAAAAGGCTACTTCGTCATGACTTTTTGCCGAAAAAACATGAGCAACAGACAAGCTAAAATTGCATTTTCTTTAATTCCAATATTTTTTAAATATGGGTTCGCATTTATTAAAAATAATATAAAAATTGCATTTTCCGGCATAATTGAATTTATTTTGTGATATAAAAACCAAGTTAAATCACACTAACCCTGGGAAAAAGTAATGGTTATTTTTTTGGATAAATATTTGCCAAGTGTGACCGTGCCTTTAGTCAATATTCTATTTGATTTAACAAAGAGAACATCAAAAATTTAAGTACTAAAAGTGCAATAACAATAACGATATATTAAACAAATAAATTTATTTGCTTTTAAATTTTGCGACATCTAAGTATATTTTGAATAAGCGCTTTTATTTTTATATTATTATTTATTTTTATACACGTGAAACATTTCAAAGTGGCACCACTGAAATATGTACTTCTACAACTAAATGTCAGCTGGTAAGATGTGTCTGTCGCTTTCAAAATAATTAAGTAGCAGGCTACACGGCGACAAATGAATCTGGCGACATTTGAAGTCGTGTATTCGTGTAGCCTGCTGTGGTGAATGTGTTTAATGCATAAAGCAATCAAAGTTTACAAACTATGCGGCTTGTTTACGAACTATCGCTCACTTGTAGCTCGGCTGGTTTTGGTATGATTTGATTGTGATCGAAACAAAACACTCGAGTATATTTGTGTGTTTTGCAAAGTATTGTTGTTGGGAGCAAACTCGTACATACGTGTGTGTTTATGTAGGTTTTCTTATGCCACTTTGTTAAGAAGAAACAACACCAATGAGGATTGTACGAAACAACTACAATAGCACAAACATTTTATTGGATGTATGTATGTATGTGTTGCGTGTGTATTAAAACAAGTAGCTCGCGCTGGTTTTACAAGAATGATGCGAATTACATGTTCGTTTCGATCAGTTGCGGTTACAATCATACCAAAGAAACTAATCACAAACATTCCATTCATTGCGAATACAAGTGATTAAAGTTGATTGTTTGAAATAAGCTATTGAGTTTACAATCATTACTTGTTGTTGAACAAAAACGATTGCATCACAAACAATCAGAGTACGTGATTGGGTATACTCGAAAGTTTGCCACTTGCTGCAGCTCACTGGTACATACATACATACATAGAATAAAAATAGATAAGAATTATGTTCAATAAAATAAAGTTGTTGAAAAAAGACTAATTTCAATAACATTTGTCATTAACTTAATACAACATTTAAAAATTACGCAATAAAAAGTGTTTGATAAAAAAGTTATTGAAAAATTGCAAACATCTAATAAACATAGCCGTTACTTAATTCGATGTATACATTGACATGTTTTCCAGGGGTAAGTACTTCAAAACAAGTTTTATCTCATTAAAATATAACTGGGATATGTCTCAGCTGCAGAATGCATGCTTTACGTCCGAAGAGTCCGGGTTCTTATTCCAGCCATATCAACATTTTTTTATATTTATATATACATATTTTTTAAGTAAATTTTATATATTTTTTTTTTTATCAAAATTCTCCCAAGTTTTAATAAAAAACCTACTTAAATTTGAAATAAAGTTTATTGAAAATATTATCAGTTATTGATAAAATGTTTTATTCATTCAAATATTTCGATTATTAATTAAACAATTTTTAATTTTTGTTATCAATATAGAGGAATTATTTATCACAGGAAATTTGAAATAAAAATTAATTGAATACCGGGATTTTTTTATCAAAAACAAAACTTATTTTTTTCTGTGTATGTATTAGGGATGTGCAAAACATATCGATATATCGATATTTTCTTAAAAATATATCGATATTTATCCTCAATATTTTTAATTTCGATATATCGATATATTCTATTTTTTCCAAATATATCGACAGTATCAAATTCATTATTTTTTTAGCTTTGGTTTTATTTTTCGTGCAATTTTTAAAAACATTGCGGCACAGTCTTCATCAAATAGAATATTACTAACAAAATCTTTTGTTTTGTTAATAATATTTTGTCTATTCGATAAATTATCATTCTTTGAGTGTAATTTTGTTGATGTACATATGTTCCATGAAATATTGTTGGAACAGTAAGGATCTTGGAAGTTAACTCTTTCCAGCTTAATTATTTATAAGAAAGGTACTTTTCTTGCTTTATTTAAAAAAAAATTGGGGGACTACGTATGAATTATCATTGTTGAAAAAATATCGATATATTGATATATCGATTTTTTTATTGGATATATATCAATGCCGCTCAATATTTAAAAATATATTGATATCGATATACATCGATATATATTTTTTTGTACTTGCCCATCCTTAGTATGTATGTATGTATGCATGCACAATTATCCTTCTTTTGCATAATCTGTCATATTCTCAAAAAGTCGCCCACCCAGCTAATGTTTAATAATGATTTTTTTCATTTATTTAGCAAAACTTTTAATATAATCCATCATTTGACCGCCAATTCAAAGCCAACGTCAACATAAACTACGAAAACAATATCAAATACTCTGTAGCAGCAATGAAGCATTTACATTAATTCAAAAACACATCAAATCATTCATCTTTTCAACGAAATTGTCTACAACATTTAATATGTTTAATCAGTCGTAATAGGTTTTGTTTAAATGCTCGTACAACTAAACTTAAAGACGTTCTTACATATCTTCAAGATACAACAAGTATTTCAAATGAAACTTTTAACAATTCAATGCCCAAATACAAGATGAATGTAAGTACACACAGAAAAATTTCATATTAAAATTGTCGAAAATAAGGTTAATTTAAAACTTTTCGGTAGTGAGTTTTCTTTATAGGTGTTTCATGTTAATTCAACATGATTTTACAATAACCTTCAAAAAATATATTTCCTTTTGAAATAACTATATTTCATGTTGATTTAATAATATTCCAGTACAGTTAAATCAAAATGTAGTTGATACTAAAATGATACGAATAATCATGAATAAAAATTATTTCAGGTTGAAACATCGTAAATTTGATACTGAAATAACACGAAGAATCATATGCATCAAAGTTATTTCAAGTTGTAACAACGTGAATCATGTTGATTTAAAATTATTTCAAGTTGACCCAACTTGAAGTAATGCACTCTTTTTATTAATTATTTTTCTTGCGTGATTTGTATTGGCATAAGCATCAGAAAAATCTTTGTGCTGTGGTTGGCTGTCCCAGCCAAGATTTGAGCTCGGGCCACTTGCTTGGTAGTTAAAGGCCTAACTACTGCAGCCGTAACAGCCTCAAATACATTTTAGTTATACACTAATATAAATACCATCATAGCTAACATGACTTTCGTATTAATTCAACATGATTTAATTGATGATTTTAAATCAAATTTGCATATTTGAAATTAAAGTTATAGTCACCTTTATTTAAAATGAAATATAAAGTTGATAATAATCTTGTTTTAAAAGGAAAAAATATTAAATCAAAGGGATTTAAGGTTAGATTAACAATTTTTCGTTTAAAATTAATATGAAACAATGGTAATTTTATATCAGAAGGAGGAAATTTTCGCTGGTAGGGCGAAGTCGGTAGGCTATTTACATTTACACAACACGAACATCGAAATAATCAACAAGAACAACAAGTCACACACATTGTAGCTATGAACAACGCAAATAAATACTAACACACTTAAACATCAAATTATTTCTCATACATATAATATGATTTCCAATCAACATTGCGACATGTTGATTTTACATTGCTATTTTTTTCTCTGTGTATATAAAAATGTCTATACGAGTATGTTTCTTACATCCTCACAAATGATGCAAAAAATGTGCATCTGCGTTTTGTTTGTTTGTTTGTTTGTTTGTTCAGCCCTCTGAGTTTGTATGTCAGTTAAAACAAGAGTTAAGAAGTTCGATACAATAGATTTCTACTTACTATAACTTTTCATAATGTTGAATTTCATTCAGTTTGAGTTTTTCAAGTTAAAGTGGGTGAAAATATAAGTGACTACAAGTGACATTTTTTTCAAACTGTTGGATTTTTACTTAAGATTTGAGTTTTTGACAAGTATTAATACTAAGGGCCATTATTACAACTTGACAATAGCTAAAAGCAGACTTTTGTCGGACGGATAAACAGCTTATCATTATTACAAATTTACTTTAACCTACCAGGTAGAATGCACCTGACTTTAACTTATCGCTCACTTTCATTTAAAGTGAAGTTTTAATAAAGGTAAACCTTTTATTCGTCCGACAAAATCCTGCCTTTAACTATTGCCTAGTTGTAATAATGGCCCTAAGTCTAATAGTCTGAAGGCCGCTTATGTTTCACTTAACTCCCCTTGATGTTTGTATTAAATTGATATATGCAACGGCAATGCTTAGACTTGAGAGTCAAGCGATTTCAGGCATAACCATATTGGACATGGCCTTATTCTACTTAAAGTAGGAATGTAAGGCCTGGGGAGACTAGCGGACTACATGATTCCTGTCATGAATAAGGACGACTGGAGGGAACATTACGCCACTCGAAACAAATCAGTTTCGGTCTTTACGGACTAATTCAGTCAGTAAAGAAATATTAAAATTCCATAAACTAAATATATGCAAAGTACACAGCAACACAAGTAAACAAAATCGAATAATCAAAGTCAATGTTGAGATAGGTCAGTAAATATTTTAATTACTACACTCTTAGTCATAAGCTTTTGAATTCTTTTGGATAATCTAATACTCAGCATGAAAGCGGCCATTGTACGCTTATTAATTTTGGTTGCTAAATTTGTTGTTGCTAAATACTTTGCTTTTAGTAGATCAATTATGCTGAATTAACAAACGGTCACTATGAATTAGGGATGGGCTAGTGAAAAAAATATATCGATATATATCGATATCGATATATTTTTAAATATCGATCGGCATCGATATACATCAAATGAAAAATATCGATATATCGAAATATCGATATTTTTCAACAATGATAATTCATACGTAGTCCCCAACTTTTTTTTTAAATAAAACAAAAAAGTACCTTTCTAATAAACAATTAAGCAAGAAAAAGTTAATTTCTAAGATCTCTACTGTTCCACCAATATTTCATGGAACATATATCAACAAAATTACTCTCAAAGAATTATCATTTTTCGAATAGACGAAATATTATAAATAAAATACAAGATTTTGCTAGTAATATTCTATTTGAAGAAGACTGTGGCGAAATGTTTTTAAAAATTGCACGAAAAACAAAACCAAAGCAAAAAAAAAATACCGAATTTCATACTGTCGATATATTTGGAAAAAAATATCGATATATCGGAATTAGAAATGTTGACGATTTATATCGATATACTTTTAAGAAAATATCGATATCTCGATATTTTTTTCCCATCTTTCTATGGATATAGTACCCTAACCAAAATACACTCATATATAAATTTAAAGAATCCACTAAAAATTTCTGATATGCTGTTTATAGAACGCAAACAATCGAATTGAGTGAAAATTTTTTTATCAAAAGCACTCAGTTTTTCAAGTGGTTTCCATATACATTTTCTGGCGCCCCTTATTTGTACGGGCTACTTATTGTATCAAATAAAAGCTTAAAAAAAGAACTGAGATCCGCACAAAAACATAAATGTAAAAATAATGCCAAATTCCTATCCAAAAATTTCGGCCGTAAAAAGTACTAAGATCAAAATAAGGACCAAGTTCTTTATAGGTACAATACCATCTCCTCTCTAGGCAACCAGTTAGCTTGGCAATATTTTTGTTTCTCTTTCTAATATGGGAAAGAATTGTTTGAAAAATGCTACCAAGCTTATAGTTTGTTAAACGTAAGGTTCACAAAATATCCTATGCCAAGTACTAATTGTTAATAGGTATGAAACAAACCCTTAAACACATGTTCACATGTTCATATATACTTAAATATAAAATCAAACCAAAAAAGTTTGTCTTGAGTAGAACAAAAATCAGAAAAATGAGAATGAAGAAAAATAAACCAATGGCAACGCTGGGAAAGTCCACTTTAATATCAGCTTGAGAGTGATTTAATTCTCCTATTCAATTTTCACGCAAAAGTTGTATATATAAGAATTAAAATCACATTCAACAGAGCCACCTGACAAGTGGTGATAAGCAAATACACGTGAGCACTGACGATAGAAGTGTAGCGGCTTCCGAAAGTGGCGCTACTCTGTTCTGCTGTGTATGTTGCAAAATTAAGTTGATGTTAATTTTTCCCTTGTTGCTTGGAATATTAATCATGCCCAATTCTTTCTGAATATAACGTTATGAACCTTAGCTTAATAATCGATTTAGATTCGCAAAGCAAATACGTTCGAAATAATCATATTAATAAACAATTAGCTTAATGGCTTGAGCTTTTCACATGTTTACATGTTCATACTCGTATATACTTAAGTATAAAATCAAACCAAAAAAGTTTGTCTTGAGTAGAACAAAAAATCAGAAAAATGAGAATGAAGAAAAATAAACCGATCGCAGCGCTGGGAAAGTGCACTTCAATATCAGCTTGAGATTGATTTAATTCTCGTATTCAATTTTCATAATAATCGATTTAGATTCGCAAACCCTTAAACACATTTTAAATTTTGAATGAGTTCTGCCGTTTAAGTTGCGTCTGGAGCTTGGGTGTCTTTGAAGACCTATAGTAGATTTGTATGCCAAATATATTTGTAGAATATTTCAGCCCACTATACCGCCGCTTAAGGGCAGTTTTTTGTCTCTTTTTGAAGAATGGCAGAAAAGCCCCATACAACGAAGAGTTAGAGGGTTAAAATGTTACTCGTGGTTTTTACATGAAAGTGCTGAATACATCTTATACCATAAATGTAAGGATTGTAGGACTTCCAATGACGAGTCATTAGTAAGCAAAAGGGGATATTTCAATCCCCCTAAAATGAATCCCAGATGTAAACTTTAAAAACTCCTATACATGTACATATACATATATTTTTTTAGTGCCCTCTGCCAGAATCATTAGTCAGAACCAATCATGCTTTCTTCCTTGCGTATGGAGATTTGTTATCGTCCTTCTCGCAATAATTTTTAAGGTCTCGATTTTCCGTTTTGTTTCCATCGAAATCAGGTTACCAGTCTTTAGCATTGCTAGCGCCACCTTTTGGTTGGATATCTGTTTACATACTTTTGAATTATGCCACGTTCTTATATGTATGATGAGTATAAGGTCTGATGGCTTGTGCAGTAGCAAGTAGCAAGCCTGCTTTTGTTGCAATGGTGATGTTCGTAGTAGTTACGACGACGATGATGATGATGATGGCGGTGGTGCTGGTGCTGGTGATGTTTGGGGAAACTTAAAATGCCAGCAAAAGAAGTGTAGGAATTTTTATGACCATACAAAGCGCACAACAATTGCCAATTAAAATTTTTCCACAAAGACCAACAGCAAAAAATAAGAAAAAAAAAACAAGAAACAAAAAACAGAAACAGAAAAAAAGGGTTTTTGTGTACGACTAATTAATTGCTTTGCTCACGTTTTTCGCGCAAAATGTTTACCGGAAAGAATCAATCCACCAAGCAAACCCATCCAGTTAGGCAGCCTTTAAGCAATATAAACAACTAACCAACCTTGGCTAAGTTAAAAAAATATCATTTTATTTAGTTTGCAAGAAGGCAAAAATAAAACTAATAAAAAAAAGAAAAAAAAATGGTTGGATATTTTGTAGCCGTACGATGATAGTTTGTTAAGCTGATCGTTAATACGTACTAAGTGAAACTATTAGAATGGAAATAAACTAAACCGACTTCTAGTCCCTTGGCTAACTAGAAGCCTGCCTGCCTGCCTGCCTGCCAGCCAGCAAGCAGGCCTGCTAGATGATGCTCCTCTCTGTTAATGCTGGATAGAGGGAGAAAGGGAGCATGACTCTGAAATAGTTGGTTGGCGGCACTTCGTTGTCGTCATTGTCATTGTCTGGTGTGGTGTTGGCGATGAAGTTGTTTGTAATTCCAGAAGGCCATACGAATTGATGTTAAGTAATAGTTTTAAAGTTAAATCAACTACAAGGGGAAAAAATTTTAAACTGTTTTTTATGCATTCGTTTTTATTTTATTTTTATTTTTACTTTTTTCTCTCTCTATTGGCAAAGACTTAAACATCTTGCACTTCTTAATTTTACTACGAATGCTCGCTCGTACAACTAAAACAGCGACTAACAAAACTAAGTTAACTAAATTGTGATCAGTGATTTTAAGATTTCAAGATTTTCATTTAATGTTTAAGCTTAATGTAGACATGCTCTACAACATTTTTAGATGGCCTTTTAAGTTTTGTTGTTATTGGTTCTTTTATTATTATTTTGTTGATTTCTGTTGTTGCTCTGTTCGATACAGAGGAAACAAAGTTTTTAATGTTACTGTTTGTTCACTTGTGTGTAGAGTCTTTAAAGATTCCTGTAGATATTTTCCGTTTATTTATTTATTTATTTTTTGCTTTGAGATTTATTACCATAGTCTGTGAGTTTATTTGTTTAAAAGGTCAATTGTAATTTCTGAGACATGATAAAATGATCGAATTAGCAGCAAATGACGTAAAATTACTAAATAAAGGTGTTTGGACGGTCACACTAATGAAACAATGGATGTTATTCGATCCTAAGTAGTCATACTAACTAAATCTTTCTTAATTTTTGAAATTTTTTATTCTAAATTAATTTATAAAGAAATAGACTTGAGCAAGGTGAGTTGATATTAGGTCACCTCGACAGCGCAGGTGATTATTTCCGTTCCTTGTATTCTGAGTTACCTCAGGTTTCAAAAAGGGTTTTTTCGCACATTTTGATATTCCCAGATGGCACTTTTCAAGGCGAATCGGGGTAAGTATACCTGGTGTAAATATATATGCTTTGAATCTGATATGTCATTGTCGATCACTTTCAAAATTTATTGAAAGGTCATGCGTTAGCATTTTTTTATTTAAAGAGATATTTGAAAATAAAAGTCTTCCATACTTGAAGATCATCAAATATCAACTTGAGTGTGTTGTTCCCAGCCACATTATTTATTATAAGAGCGGAGCAAAAAAAAATATTACATGAAAGAATATAAGTATATGATTTGCTTGTGAGCATACGTGAGCATGAATGAATAGTTAATCACGATTCCAATGTTGTGTGATTCGAAGATTACATTCCATCTCTGCTCAATTGTTCACTAGTGATTAATAAGCGTCTCCGCGTTTTGTGATGCAAGAAGCGCGTTGTTAGGCCGATTTCTTGGTTGTTATGACAACTACGAAATTCAGGAATCTGCTCATAGGTGTGATAAATAATAACGCTTTGCGCACTATTAGTCATGGTTTAGGAATTAGCGTGTATTCCCTGGAAACATTCTAGCCGACATGTCTAATATCAGAAAAAATCTGAGACTTTAGCAGATAATCAACCGAGTTGTCCAAAATTCCCTCAGACATTTAGCAGACTAGTCGGCAGTTGTGTGGTACAACGTTTCTGTACATTTTCTGAAATATTATCCGATTAATGCCAGAATAGTCTTCACATTATACGAAGGCAATTTCATTTCCTTTAAGATATTTAGCAGAATAGTCTACACATTTTCTGATCTACGTATTTCGACTTTTAGCAGTCACTTCTGCATGCTGTCTAATTTTAGTTTTCGTAATAATTCTCATTTACCTCTTGAGAGTATCTGCACAAAAATTTGAGTTTTTAACTTCTAAAATGTGGATAAATGTTTTCTGATAAGCTGCCATAAGCAGCTGAGCAATGAATGGAGAAATTTCTAGCAGCGATTTTTGTTCGACATTAATACGACAGGATATAAAAAGTGTCAGATAAAGCGGAAAATTTTCTGATGTTTAATCAGACATTTTCCCGAAATTGCACTATAGACTATTTTCCCCCTTTTTGTCAATACAATCAATATTTCTGATTTTAGTACGTTGAGTTACACAGAAAAATGCAGCTGAAATATTGCAAATTCGGAAGATAATTGATTGTCCTAAAGAACAGTGATGGTGTTATAGCTATCATCTGCTACGAGTATCGTTTTTTTGGAAGTCCGAATAAAAAAAGTCTTTATAGTTCTATTAAATAGTTTAACTTAAGGTCACTTAGACTGGGTCTTTTACATACAGCTTAAACGACAATTAATAACTTGATTAGTTAATCTTAAAATAAATGCAATCGAACTTTAATCTACTTGAACGTTTTTCAGTTCTAGCTTAAACTTTTTAGCATTGCCATAAGAAATTATAGTATTTTTTTTGTATTAGTATGGCAGTCTAAGTAAATTTCTCAAAATGTCATCAAAATAATGAATACATCATTCACAAGAAGAAGAAACAAGTGCGTTTTTTTGTTGTGTGTGTGAAATTATAGTCAAGAAAATATATTTATTTACTATTTTAAACTAAATTTATCAAGAGAAAATTGTAAAATAAAAATAAAATAACATTAAAATTGATAAAGAAAATTACATCAGAATATAAGAAAATTTTCTATAGAAAATTTCAGCAGAGTCTAAGAAAACTTTCAGTAGAATTAACCGCCAATTATGGTAGTTTAAGCTAGCAAACAAACTGAGATAATCGACTTGTGAAAGACAACATTCAAAGATTACATTTAATTTAATCGCTAATCTCTATGTAAAAGACTCAGCCTTAAATTATTTCGTTTTAATCTAACGAATAGGCGAATTCACCAAAATTCTATTATGTATCAAAAAACTACTTACTCACTTTCGACTTTATCTTCCATTTATTAAACTTAAGAATTTATAAGTTGTTATTGGTGAAACCTTCATCTGAAATTTACAATTTATTCTCTACATACAGTCTCTACTTTTTAACTAATTTAGAAATCGCATGGAAAACATATTATAACTTATTGCTAGTATGGACGGGTAGTTATACACCCTAGAATAAAAGGTATATCAATGACATTTCTAGAACTGTCACAAAGTTTTTTAGCCACGCCTCAAAATACAGCACTTGATTTCATCATATCGCCTATCGTTGTTTATGGCTTGAGTTTGGCTTAATTTTCGCCTCAAGTGACTTTTGAGTCCGACATCGAATTCTGGGCGCCACTTATACCATTTCGGATCCTTCCCTACTAATGTCCGATTTTTTGCACGAAACTCAACATTTTTGGAAGTTTTTTTGATACGTGCAAAAAATTTTATATTAGGAAGGAAGGATCCGAAATGGCATAAGTGGCCCCAAGAATTTGATGTCGCATTCAAAAGTCACTTGAGGCGAAAATTAAGCCAAACTCAAGCCATAAGCAACGATAGGCGATATGATGAGATCAAGTGCTGTATTTTGAGGCGTGGCTAAAAAAAATTCTGACAGTTCTAGAAATCTCATTGATATACCTCTTATTCTAGGGTGTATAACTACCCGTTCACACGAGCAATACGTTTGGCAATTATTGACGTGGCAACTGTCAAATTCGATTGCCGAAACAAGATATTTACCACTAAAATACTACTGTGCAGCTTAATGAGGATATACCCAACCATATCATTGAGGTCAGAATAGGTTTGATTCGCATATAAGGTTGAATAAGATATTCTGCAGTATTAACTGATCTTAGGTTCATTCAATGGTGATCAGACGCTGATCCAGGGGAGGGGAAAGAGGGACATTTCACCCTTCCAAAACGAATAAAATATACATAATTTCAATGGAGTTTCTAAAAGCAATTTTACAAAATAGATCTGCTTCTGATGGAGATACATCTATTATGTGCCAAGGGACGGAACTGAATCATAACAGGAGATTCAATGTCACCGCTTTCTTGTGAGGAGGATCATTTTACTATGGATTTCACAAATGTAGTAACGTTCACGGACTTAACAAAAGCCATAAATACTCGTACATATATTGGTGTATTTTAATTGATAGTGACCTTACCGATGGTCGTTAGGACAGATAGTCAGTGGAAGATAAATTATAGTCCCGGACCCTTTTTTAAAATATCTCTTGTTCTGTCAAAGTCAAATCGGTCATAAGTTGAGAGATAAAAAAAAACAAAATGGCTACATTGATGATCCTTAAGTTTCACATTTTAAACATGGTCCAAAAATATATTTTATGTAATGGTCAAAAGCATGTTAGAAAATGCAAAATAATTCTGCTCTTAATACAACTCATATTTTCAAAATCCGCCAATTGAATTATGTATGTACTTGATTTACAGAACAGAGTGGTTAATAATCAAATACATTGGAGAAAAGTTGTTTTCGCTGCACTTCATTGTTGCATTGTTTCTTTAGACAATGAAGCAGTAACTAAAATGGCATCATCATAAATTCCATGGATCGAAATTGATGCATTTTCTGATGGTATAGGCATTTCTTCACTGACAAATTCTTTTTCTGTTCCTATTCCATCTTCACAATCTGATGTACAAGTGCAATCTTCACATGTACATTCACATTCTGTAACACATTCTTCATTTGAATGGCATGGAGAGGAAGGAAATTCCTCAGGCAGTTTAATGTCTATGTCGACATCATCAGCTTCAAACTCTTCTTTACTTATAGGGATCCATTCACATACAAAAGAACCCTGGCTTGAACCGAGTTTTGTACTTTCAGCGTTTTCTCGGTAAATATAATCTTTTTTAGTCACGTTGAGCGAAGGACAGGAACAGCGGGGTTTTCCTATTTCTGCAGTTTCACTGCCCCTTTTATCAGATTGGCTTTCAATATATCTTTCTTGCTCTTTTAAGTACAGACCTTCGATCGGATGATCCAACACATGCAAGTCTGTTGTAGACTCAGCACTTTTGAGAGTTTCTTTTGCAATTCTCTTTATGCACTTTATGCAGCTACACTCGTGGTTATAATCTTTCTGATCCCTACTCGATATGCGATCATGCAATTGCTTATAAATTAATTTAATTTTACATTCGAAATCTTTTTGAGCGGCATGAAAAAGGCCCTCATAAGTGGCATAGACCTGAGCGGTACGTTGCGCCGCATGTACCCAAAGGCATTCAGAAGTATGTGTCAACTTATCTTTTAATAGAATATTCGGAACTCCTCCTGGTCCTGTGCCATGATAGAAAGCTTTAAAAGCTCTTTTAATGATTGAATATGCGATTTGAGCTTCTACCCGATTCATTGAACATTTACGACCCAAGTCGTGCATTAGATCTTCTTTATTTAGACGTTTTCTCGGTACGGCATCAATGCGATGGATAATTTCTTCAAAATGTAGGAAAAAATAAATGATGACATCCGAAATATCTTTAGCTTTGTCCATGGAAATGCCGCAAAGTTTCATTACCTTTATATTGAAAAGATGTTTACATTTCTTTAATTGTTAATTTATTTTTTTACCTCGATTATGGATTCCGCAGTATCGGTTACATTTTCTATTAAAACATCACGAGAGATAGTTCTATGCGGACAATTGCAATAGTTATCCGGTTGAAAGCAATCGCATTTGTAGCTTTTTATAAATTTTTGAGCTTGCATTAGAGATGAAACTAATAATTTTTTTATTTAACAATTTTAGACTTATTTCAATATTTAAATATAATAATATAAGGGAACCCCAAGGCAGATTAAGCAGGTAAACCCTACTTCCATAACAAAAAATTGTGTTTTCTAACTGTCAAACAAATTTCATAACAATCAATGAGAGCAGATATAGTTAAGCAACGCTGCCAATTATGCTAGGTAACACCCCGTCTTCACGAGACATAATTTTGTTCTAACATTTGTCAAACTTCATACATAAAAACATCAGAAAAATGTTAGTGCAATTTTTTCATATCGACTTTGACGTTTGTCAAGACAAATCAATGGCTCGTGAAGACGCTATGTAATAGGAAATTGACAAATACGAAGAAAATCTTAACCCTCTAATGCTTAAGCCTGCCTCAAGGCACTCATCACAAAAAAACCAATGAATTCAAATATAACTGGTTTTTTATTTAAAACGTTCTTTTATCAGTTGCTAACAAATGTACTTAAATATTATAAAAAATTGCCGCTTATAGCTATTTTACACTATCTCACAAGCCGTTCGACTTCTGTAAAAAATGCAACCCTGATCTAATGAGTTTATGGAACGTTTTAAAAAAGCAATAACAACACATTATATCAGGGTAGCATTTTGTGCAGAAGTCGAACAGCTTGTATAATAGTCTAAAACAGCTTTTACGTATATGTTCCGAATTATAGGCCTTTGAAGTTTTAGTAATATTTTTCGGTAGTGATTTTGCTTCATAAGTGTTTCATGTCAATTCAAGAAAATTTTTCACTTTGAAATAAATAACTATATTTTATGTTGGTATAGTTAAATCAAAATGAAGTTAATACTGAAATAATACGAAGAATCATGTTGAATCACTGTTATTTCAAGAAGAATCATGTTGAATCATAGTTATTTAAAGTTGCAACAACGTGAAGTTCATACTAAAACGACACGAAGAATCATGTTGAATTAAAGTTATTTCCAATTGAAACCACACGAACTTAATGTAGTAATTTTATTATTTTACTTATGTTTGCGAAAATTTTTTTTACATATACATACATAAAGAAGTAAGGAACACTTTTTTCATTAACTTAAAAATTTGGGTTTTTTCAGACATGACTACGTTGCAATAAAGGAGCGATATGTCAGTCCAAGAAAATCCTATGTAGTAAAGACAATTTATTCATTTATTTATTTCCAATATTTAAAGACATAATAAATTATGAAATTTAATTTTTAAAGCAAAGGTACTAGCGACTGAGGTCTAACACCTAATTAAAGATAGTTTAAAAATACTTCTCCTGTAAAAGTTACTTTTTGATGGTTACGATTTTCTTGCGGTTAATAATCGATATTGTGTGGCAGTGCTTAGTATTTTTTTGCAACAATCTGCGCGTAACGAACGATCTGATCACAATCGCTAAATTTCGAGAGATTCTCAGAATAGTCGGTTGATAGTCTGCTAAAGTTCGAGAAACTGTTTACTGGATATATACACACATACATACATACATATTACGTGCATACGCATGTATCTTTGAAACTATTCATTTTAAAAATAATATTTATTTTGTTGCTGTTGTTGTTTCTGTTTAATTGTTTAACAATATCCCTGATATAGGGAAGAATAGCTAATTTTACCCACTTTTAATTGTCATAAAGTGGCAACACTTTATCAAGAGAACTTGTTAAATTCTATTTTATTGGTTGTGCGACCAGGGTGACCGTTGAAAATTTTCAAAAAGTGGTACAAAAAGGGGATGTTGAGGAAAAAAGTGGCACTAAAAAGGGGATTCTCCGAAAATAAGGGGCAACTTTTTTAAATTTAAATAAATGAACCAAATTCTTGTATTTCATGAATATCTAATGCATATAATGGCTTCGGAATCAACTTAAGCAATTTTGATGTTTTTTTTCCTAAAAAGAAAGTTTCAGCACCAATCAAGGCATATTCATTACAGGTACCACCATAACTAAAAAAATACAACACCAAAAAACACGTGTATTTTGTTGCTAGAAATACCCCAGAAATATGTCAAATCCATTATCTGTGAGTCGCTCACATTCATAAGCTCTCAAATTTACTAACACATTCCCGTTGTTGATACAAAAATCCCAGACATGTATCGAAATCTATTGTCTGTGTGACGCACACGTTCTCAAATTTACTAAAACAGCTGTTCTTGTAGTGGTACCTGTTCAATCTACCTTGGCACCAATGAAGTACGCCACTTGCTAACGAATTAATTAAACACAACACATAGAAAAAAATTCACAAATACAATTGGGAAATAAGACTTACACATATCCTCAAATAGTGTGGAACATTGGCAGCAATTTCCATTTGGTCCAAATGAGTGACAAAGAAAGATGTGCTCAAATATGGTCAAAATCCCTCAGAGGTCGTCCAGAATTTTAAATAGCGGACCAATATGGCCTTTAAATGGCGGAGTTCTCGGGGAACAAACATAAAAAATACTAAAAGATTCAAAGTATTCTCTTTTTGTTGATATCGATAAAAATTAAGTTTTTCTTTTATGTATAAGTAATGGAAGTTTTAGTAATAATATTCGTGTGAATGTAAAAATTACCTTCGTTTTAAATATGTAGATTGTTTCTTGGTTTTTATACAAAGAATGTATTTTATAACATACGTGGTTATTTGCGAAAACCAACGATATATAGGAAATGGCTTATTATTTTCATTATAAATATTCGTCGAAGCTATTTTTCAAATTGCTTACGTATTTCAAAACGGTATTATTTTTGTCTTAGGACTTGGTTTAGTAAAAATAAGTCAAACGTTCACTCAAAAATTTGCATGAAAATCACATTACAAGTACGTACTTAAAATCTGCATGCTGCTCACATACGTTGTTGTTTGTGTTAGTAAATCAGGGTTTTAGTTTCCAATAATTTCAGTTCAATAATGAATACATATATGTCTAAACTCTTAAACTATTTCAAAATAATTTACTTTTTCATAAGATTTTATACATTATAAACTAAAAAACATATTGTTGTATGAATAAGTTTTTTATTCAAACAAAAAGTATCAGGTCTTAAAAAAAGGACAAAAAGGGGCATAATATATCAAAAGGTGGCAAAATTAGGTAATTTTAAAAAAGGGGCACTAAAAGTGGCAAGGCAGTTGAAAAAGTGGCAAATTGCCAATTTAGTCGCAAAACGGTCACGCTGTGTCCGACTCTACAAATCATTAAAAATGTGGCGGTGCAAGAATGACTGAGTGTGTGTTTGTGTGTAAGTTAGAGTAATTAATTCCATTTAATTTTATACAGATTGTCGTCTCTAGGGAGCAATTTAATTAGTTGATGTTTGATTTAATAAAATATTTTAAATAAAATGATATTTTCAATATGGCTGACAAAACGAATGTAGAGAATATATTAGTAAATATAAAACAGAGAGATGTTAAACTTCAAATAGTTGCAACTTGCAAGTAAAGCGGCTGCTAGACAGATCAATATTTACCTTCACTATATGAGCTTGTGGGCGTTTGTTATGAAAATCAAAAGCATTTTGATATTTTTCAATATTTCCCCTCCGTATATGTGTAACTACATACATATGTAACGGGTTTGTAAATACAAAAGTTCTCGTCGCAAAAAAAATCAATCAATTCCGGCAATTCACGGAACTTTCCGCTAGTTTCAGATGAAATTATTCGAACTTTCCGCTAATTTGAAGCACAAATTGCTCAAAATATTTTAGATATTTGGAAAAATTTCGACAACGATAGCTCTGGAGCCAATTAATAGCGTTATCACATTGGACGCAGTTCTTCAAGTCCAAAAAAGTGGTTAAATGTAGACAATCTACACATTTGACAACCATTTTTAGAGTAATTTGAGCAACAAATTTTTTTTCGATAAGTTTCAACAACGATATCTGTCGAATGGATGAAACAATTTTGATTGAGCTTGGGGTAATTTTTTTTTAATTTTCGACAACGAACTTTCTCAAACCATAATCAAGGTGCTCAATATGCCACTTCCACCAATGGGTGCCCTTGTGGCTGAGTAGCAATGCTAGCCTGTCAGTCCAGAGGTCGTGGGTTCGAATTCCGCCATAGACTCTGGATGTTTTCTGTAGACAAGCTAATCGCTTCGCGGATTGTGTTTGTTAACAAAAAAAAAAAAATAACAACATGTGAGATACACAGTAATCCCTTGATTTACGTCGCCTCGATTTGAATGGATTGATTGATTTGAATGTATTGAAATCAAGGCGAATTGATACAAGGTGGCCACAAGAGCCCAGCTGTTTACGTAAATGTTTACACATTTGGCCTGTCAGCAGTGTTAATGTATCAGCTTTTTTTTGACAGCCCAAATGTAAATTCTCCACGGCGAATTCTCTTGCGACTACCTGGTGTTGATCTACCTTGGATTGAAATATTATAAAATTAATATTTACGTCGACGAAATTTTTGTTCACTGTCATTTCGATTTGCGTCGTCATTTCGATTTAAGTCCCCTCAATTATAAAAACAAAAATGCATGGAAATTGGCAATTTTTATTATGTGCAATATCGAATTCGATTTACGTCGCCATTTTCCGCAACCAATCGTGACGTAAATTGAGGGACTACTGTAATAGAGCTTACTCTCTATATGTAGAACGCCTATTATATGAAAAATTAAAGTTCGAAGATAGTAGCAACGTCACAGATCCCCTCAGCTAAAAATTATACAAACGAAATATATAAAACAGTTCAAAACATTACTAGAATACCAAAAAACTGAATTTGTAAAAAAATTCAGGAAGAACTCGGGTCAACACCTCAAACATATTATTCCGAACATAAAAAATGTAACAAAAACAAAATAAAACAAATATTGACATTTACTCACAAAATCGTAACCAAGTCATATTTACTCGTCGTTAAAAATTCCTTCTTGGGATGTAAAAAAATTTACTAAGAAATATATATTGACATCTGAGTGAGGTTCAAATTACAAGCGGCGAAAATAATCACCACCTGGTATGAGTTTGCCTTGTTCATATCTTAACAATGACACAATTTTCCTGTGACATATGTTGTCTTCAGAATTGAGTGGGGAGTTTTTAGACTTTTCCGCCAACCTCAGGTCCCAACCTTCCCGCCAGCGTCGCATCTATAAAGGAAAAACAATAGCAATATACACTAACACTACTACAAATACACCATAAAATGAATTTGACAGAGATGAACGTTGCATTGAGCGCCTTGCCGTGATAACTTATCCCTCTACTTACCTCTGTATCACTGCAAAGGAAATATTTTTTAGCATTTAAAATCAATCTTTTTAAATTCTATCACCTTCTACCAATTTTCTATGCCATTTACATGAAAAAGCTGTATAATTAGAAACTAATTTTTATGTAAAAAAAATGGTACAGTCTTTACACAAGACACTCCTTTTTGATCACATTTTCGTAGTTCCTATTATCATCACCATTTTTTTCCACTATCAATTGACAATTTATTTTATCAAGTGTAAGTGTATGTTAACTTGGTCGACATATGAATGCGTTTGCGGACACAATATTTGCCACAAGTTTTGTGCTGCGCATTAAGGACTTTAGTGATTACTACTAATAGATAAAGTCGTTATTAATCGCACAGTGGCAAAAAAAAAAGAAAAAACGACATTAACTACAACTTAAACACCACAATACGCCACATCTACTATAACTAAGTACTAGACAGCAGTGAATGCAGCATGAAACTGATGCAGTTAGTTAACCAGAGTCAGCTACAGCATTAACCGATATAACTGTGTGCCAACTGTTTGCTTACTGGCTGCTTGCACACACTCACTGGAGTGTTAGCTATGATCAATTCTTGGTAACTGTTAAGTCTTACAGATCAATAACAAATTTTTCTTTTAAACAATAATAAAAAACAAAGTAAATAAAATCTTAAAACAGCACATACTATAGAAATTATGTTGCAACAACATGAGTTTTATTTTAAACACTGCTCTGACTGCTTTAAACTACAAGTGCCGCTGCTGCTACTGATGTTGCTGCTGTTGCACATTTAGTATGAAAGTAAAACTTTGACATTGGCTTTTATGGAGTTAATTGGATTTTTACTTGATTGTTGATTTTATGTGTGTAAATATTGATTGAAATAATTGTATCCCGCTGAGGATTTATGTGCAAACATTTAGTAATCGATTTATGTTCGCATGAAAATAAAAAAAATAAAAAAAAGAAATGACAAAAGATCTGTTTTATATGTTGAATGTTGGAATAGAAATAGTTTAGTCAAATATTAGCTACACACTCAATGTTAAAATTTGAGAAGAACTTTAGAAACTAGCCGCAATCTTTTGTTATTATTTCGGTTTAGGATTTGTAAATCAATTCTCTAGAGTGGGAATGGTTGACAAAGAAATTTTTACGTTTAATTTACGTTGTAATTTTTTTAAATTCTTTTATAAAAATTCAAGCATTCCAAAATTTTTGATTTTTTTGTTTATAATCTGCTGACTTTCTATATTAAATTAAATAATTCACATACATATATTTATTTACTGGAGTGGCCATTCGATTAAAAGTGATTTCAATACGTAAAATTTAAATATCGTGAGTAATATACAATTTTTAATTTTTCGTCTGAGCTCAGTTGAAAATAAAACTTAATCTATTTCCGAGTTTTAAATTAGGGAAGTAACGATACGCCGTTTTGCCGATCCGATACCGAAACCGATATTTAAAAATAAGTATCGCCGATACCGATTCCGATACCGATACGAATATTGAAATTGAGTTCAAGTTTAGATTAACAAAACTCAAGTGCATTTTTTTTTGTTATACAAAATTACAGTGTAAGAGATTATTAATATTTAAAAATGACATTAACCCAATATAAAAAATTGGAAGTAATTTTTAAGGAGCTACATTTTCTTTGCTTCCAAAAAATCTGTATTAAAAATATGCAGATAATTAGTAGCAAAGCAAGAAAAAATGTTTAAATCCTTTATAATTTTAAAAAATAATCTCTATGCTTTTTAAAAAATCTATTTTTAAAGGACATTTATCAACTAATATTCTTCTAAATAACTTAATAGCTTAATTATTAAAAGTCTTCTAAAAGTTTATATTTATTCACTTAAATTTACATAAAAATACAGTTTTCAATTTAAATTCGCATTAAAAAAAATTGTGAAAATGAGTAATTTTTTATCCTTTTTCCTAGAGGAAAAATCATTATAGAACACGGAAAAGAAATTTGTCCTAGCATCGCTTCCAATTGGGTGATTGGTAATCGAAAAACAGAACTTCTTGCAATGGCAAGGATATGTAAAACTAATTAGAAATTGTCCAAATTCGCAAAACTTCCGGATCGCGAATTCTACATTTTCATGACTTCTTTGGAGTGTGTTTTTTTTGCTGGAATAAGATTTAAAAAACAACGAATTGAATTTGAATTCATGGTAAAATTAACAAAAAATAAATAATTTCCGAATCGCGAATTCTACATTTTCATGACTTCTTTGGAGTGTCTTTTTTTGCTGGAATAATATTTAAAAAAAAAACGAATTTAATTTGAATTCATGGTAAAATTAAAAAAATAAATAATTTTTTTACAAAATAACAGCATAAAATATTATTAATTTTTAAAATTGATATTAATAAGATTTAAAAAATAGCGAAATGAATTAACTTCATGGTAAAATTAACAAAAGATAAATAATTTGTCTGAAAAAACTCTAAAATTTTTTTTAAAAGTATCGTCGTATCGACAGTAAAATATCGCCGATACCGATGTATCGGAAAATCTGAAGTATCGCCGATATATCGGTATCGGTATCGGTATTCGTTACTTCCCTATTTTAAATGTCATATTCTTAAAGTTAGCTTTTTAAATCAGACGAAAATTCAGACAGTGTAAAGATGGCATAAGTTTATTTTTTAATGCAGAAAAATAACTTTTATATGCCTTAAATTGTTGTTAAAGTTGTAGTCGTGTTGATTTAAAATGAAATGTTACGTTTATAACAAAGTTCTTTTTAACCGTGAACAATTTTAAATCAAAGAGACTTAAGGTTAGATTAATAATTTTCCGTTTAAAATTAATATGAAATAAATAAACCAGCCGCAGTAAATTTTTGCTGGTAATTCGTTCTTTGTCGTCTACATAGCCGACACATCTAAGAATAAACAACAACAAGTGAAACAACTAAGCAGACTAGTAAATTGTAGCAATGAACAAGGCAAATAAACACTAACACACTTGCAATATAATTGTGCAATTTTTCGTTGTACAATAATATCGAGCCCTTAGCGCCAAATGATCGTAAGCGACAAAAATTAAATTTTTAAGGAGAAGGGTTTTTTGTTGTATTCAAACATGACATATATTCATAAGCTGTCGCTTACGATCAATTGTTACAGCCTGTATTTCAAAAATTATTCACAATTTTAATATATTGACGCTTTAAAACTATGGATATGCGCATAAAATTTTGATTTCAATAAATAAATTAGTTTTTTACAAAGTGTCGCTTAAGATCATTTCGTGCAAAGGGGTCGATATCGCCAATGTGTATGTCATATTCGAAGGTGGCACAATATATTGGCAAAAATCAAAAGGCTTTTGATTTTAATTGTACAATAATGAAAATTGTGTAATGTGGTGGCAACATTGTTTAGTCTTAGGTTTACTCTTTCATTATCAGGAAAATTGGGCAAAATTTTCTTTGATAATATTCTGCCATTTGTTGCATAGTATAGTTCAAAACGATAATAATATGTGTTCAATAACATATGCAATAATATTGTGTAATGGATGGGCCCCTTTAAACTACAAATTATTTCTTGTAAATTTAATATAATATCCAATCAAAATTGCGTCATGTTGACTTTACATTACTTTTTTTTCTGTGTGTAGTAGGTATAAATGTGTTTACAAAATGTTTTTTTTTTGTATGATGTTTATTTGTCGAGTTATGGGGTGTGAAGATGTTGCCGTTTTTGATTTTTTTTAAATTATTGATTCGAACTAGAAAACAATAAAACGAAAAAAATTAATAGACGTGATTCTTATAGGAAATCGTCTGATCTTAAAAAAAAAGTTATTTAATTTTAAAAGATCAAAACCGGAAATAGCCAATTGAAATTAAAATGTTTCTAACTTCGACCCTCTTTATTTATTTTTTATTTTTTTTACCAGATTACGAAATATATCGTAATTTCGAATCACGAAATTCTTTCGTAAAATATATGAAATGTACGACAATAATAAAGAAATAAAATTAAAAAAAGTTTGGCTCAACCGGGGCACGAACTCGCAATCTTCATATTTCAAGGCAAATCTCTACCCACTGAGCCACTTTCTACTTTCAATTTATTTTTATTTTTTTTATTTGTATATTTTAACAAGGAAACATATTTACGAAAAAAATATATTGCCCATATTTTTTTCGTAATATAAATGTTTACGAAAGATTTTCGTAAATTACAAAAAAAATATATATATTGCCCATAATTTTTTCCTAATATGTATGAAAGTTTCGTATGTATATACTACGAAAAAAGTAAATACGAAATTTTTTGACATATAAGCATATAACTAACTCTTCGATAGTAATTGTAGTTGTAATATTTTTATATTTTGGAGTAAATTTCTCATATATCAGCGTATACTTTACGTAGAACTTGGCGTAATTGGATATAACGTATACGCCAAAGTATTAATTATGCATGATCATTGATCAAGCCTGATCTGGCAATATCGGGAGTAACTTTTTACCTGTATGAACGTAAGTATAAAAGAGTTAGCTTGATTGTTGCTTGATTGATGTATTCTGAAAATAGTCTGAAAAACAATTAAAATATGCATGCTGCATATTATTGGCTGCAATTCTAAAAAATGTTTATGATAAGTTTATGTGATAAAAACAGACAAATAATTTTGTTATTTTATATAAAACTTTTAAGTATTTCGAACAATATTCTTTTGTTCTTAATAAACTCTCGACACCAGCGCTTGAATATGCCAGGTTTATGGAGTTAATTATTTTTATTAGGGCCAAGATTTCGGCATCGGTGATAGCGATGTGTTATCACAATGCAATTAGAGTTATAAAAATCCACCTGTGCATTATCTTAAATGTGTAATTTATTATAACGCTTCCATTTTCATATTTATTTATTTTCAGTTTTTGGTTTGCTGATAAAATTTAAACATAAATTAGTTAAAGGAATGACCAACATTTATATTCATTTGTTAATTCCCGCCATTTATATGCTCTTAATCATCATCGTTTGTTGGCTTTAATAATCACAACTCAATTTTCATTCAATTTATAATTGAGCAATCTTTCATTTAAATGAATTGGCAATTTAGTGAGCAACGCCTTTGCTTAAGCAGCAACAAATCCAAGTCAAATGATGCCAACTAACTCGGCCACTCGAGGAGCGCCAGAAAATGCAATTATAATTATAACACACATAGCCTTTGGCTAACTTACAAGTCCATATATACGTTCATGCCAATATCACATTACAAAATGTTCACAATAGCATTAAAGCTTCCAACACAATTGGCCTGCTTTACAAAAAAAAAAGGAACGAAAAGTGCAAGGAAACCGGCAGAAGAAACAAAAAACAGGCGTTACACGCGTAATCGAAACGCAAATTGAAGTTACTTAATAAATCGAACAACCATGTTAATGCGGGCCATTTACAAACGAAATGAACTCCAATAAAAAGCAGCAGCATCAGCATTAAGTAAAAAAATAAAAATAAAAGGAATAAAATAGAATCGATTGCAATCGTTGTTTTGGCCGTTGTTGCGTTGTTGAATTGCATACAAAACAGTAGGCATTCAAATATCAAAAGGTGCGAGCTTGAGGAGTTTATGAGCTGAGAAGATGCCTTAGGAATTGTGAAAGCAAAACCATGATCGTTCTCGTATACACACGCACACACACACACACAATCACATACAGTAGTCGCTCGCATTCGTACTATTTTTCGTATAAAATATTCTCAACACAATTCACGTAAATATTGTTAAGGAAAAATGTTCAATCGATCGTACTGAGTTGGTATTCCTGTTGCCGACTGATATTTCTTATTGCACTTGCAACCATCAGAAAATGCGGTGTGGCAAAACTTGAGATTACGATAAGCTTCTGGTGTTTGGTCGCATAATCCATACAAACCATCCAGACACTCTCACTCACTCACTCACTTGTGTACGTGATCGAACTTATTCGAAAATGTGTGTGCGAATGCTGTGTACAATGTACGTAGTTATCGCAGAACACCTAATTATTATAAATAAGCCAATCGTATAATAAAGATCTGCCAAAAAAAGAAGAAAAAAATCTTCCAAGAATTACAGTATCATGCATAAACTTTGTTCACTGAAGCAGACAGACAGACATACAGACAGACAAACAAAAAGTCAGTTAGTTTAGCTGAGCTGATAGTCGGTCAGTTAGTCAGGTAATATGTCCATGGATTCAGTCAATTTTATTCATTGAAATAAGAACTTAATCGCCCAGACACATCAGTCTTCTCCTCTGCTGTTACCTTCCAAACAAATATATGTACATTTCGTTTGTACTCGTATGTAAAAAATTCACAGCAGTTCAAGAATGATTTTAGAAAATTTCATGTGTTTGCAGTTGTCTGCCAAGCTGGTTAAGCTTAAAAAAACATGCTGGGTTAAGGATGATCCACCATTATCGTCACATGGCAAATAAATAAAAGTGGCTCCAGGGCACAACGCCATCGATAACACAATCGCTTACAATGCTCTCTCGCAATTGCCCGTTAATTCGGCATTTCGCACACAATTACCCTCATATACTAAATGATCTTCGCATACACATCTATTTAAGAAACACCAATTCCCAGTGGCAGCACAAAAGCAAATTGGAAATCTTTAGAATTCTTTCTTGTTTGGGGCTCATACATATTTATTGACTACTTTTGAATTTCGTTGCAGCCATTAGTTTGAAACTTTTTTGGAGGCATAAAATAGCGGCTTCTACTGGAATAAGTCTTCCTCATTCGCAAATGTTTATTCAATGCTCAAGAATTCCTTTATATTACGTTATGTCAGTTTATGCACAGCATCAGTACTATTTTTTTTGCCGCTTTTTACAAAATTCGTTCGGGAAGGCAACAAATTAGTTTCGGATAACAGCAACGCACGCAGTCTTAATCTGGTCACCAATCTCCAAAAGGTGGAATAGATTGGAGAGTGTTGTTAATTTATACCACGTCAAATTTTAGAAAATGTTCAGCGTTATTTTCAACTGAATTTGAATTGATTCCAAGGTATTCAATATAGTTCATTTAAATTCAAATCGAATTGATTTAATTCAATTCAATAAAATTTAACTCAAATCGAAATAATTTGATTAAATTCAGTTCAATTTAAATTAACTGAACTGAAGTCAATTCAATCAAATTCAATTCATTACAATTATATTCAGCTCAATTGAATACATTCAGTTTCAATACAATTTAATCCAATTTAATTTAACTGAATTTAATTCAATTCATTTAATTCAATTTAATTCAATCTAATCCAATTTTATTATGTCTAATTTAATTCAATTCAATTCTATCCAATTCATTTCAATTCATTTAAGTGCAATTGAATATAATTAAATTTAATGCAAATCAATGTAATTAAAATCAATTTTAGGTTTTATGACTTCAAAACGGCTGGGCCAAGTTTCTTCAAACATAGGTTAGAAAATTTTGGATCAGCTCACCTTCAAACAAAATTTACTAAATAAAAATCGATCTAGCCAATTGGGAGCTACGGTGTCAAAGATTCAAGAGTACGAATCTAGAAAAGATGTGATATCTTCTAAACAGCTGAACCGATTTACTTCAAACATAGCTAAAAACACTCTCGATCAAATCAACTGTTCCCTCTACTCTATCCCTTTCCCAAAGAAGGTAACACATTAATTAATTAACTGGTAGGCATTAATTGCCTGATTGTGTTACTTCTCTTTTATAAAAAAATAAAAAAAAAAAAATTCATCAAAATCGGTATTTGCTGTACAACGACGTGTACAGACATACAGATACACAGACACACACTACAAACTTATAATACCCGTCTTTTTTGGGTGGGGGCAAAAAAAACATTGACAAAATAATCAATTTCAATGTGTTTTTAATGAAACAATTATCCCCATATTCATAAATGATTAGTAAAGTTAATGTGTGCATTAAACCCAGTTTTCCCTTACAAAATTCGTACAGTAAACCAACATTGACTTTCACAAATTTTTATGAATATGGGGGTTAATGTTTAACCGAATAATGGTCCTTTTCACAATGTATGGTTGAGTTAACGAGGACTTTATCGGCAAGTTTTGTATGCCGTTAAAGTCCACGTTAACTTTTAGTCGTATATTATGAAAAGGGCCGCAAGTAAAATATTAATTTTCGAAAATCTTGCGATTATAAATTTAAAAACTAAAATTTTTGCAATGCCCAAAAAAATCACTAGATAAATCAATTCAACTGAGCACAATTTAATTCAAATCAGTTCAATTCAATTCAATTCAACACAATTTACTTTAGTTTACTTCAGTAAAATTCATTTCAGTTCAAATCAATTCAACTCAGCTCAATTCAATTCAATTATTTCAAATTAAATTAAATCCAATTCTAGTCCATTACATTCACATTTTTCCAAATCATTTCAATTCAACTTTTTAAAACTAAAATCAATTCGATTCAGTTCATTTCAATTTAATTAAATTCAGTGCCCCTTCTTCATCGTTAAATCACATAATGTGGATGGCCGATCTGGTCAGAACCGGAGGGAAATTAGACGACTTATTGACGCATTGTTGAGAATGCGGGCTTGTTACGTTGAGCTTAATAATACCACCAAATCCATAAATCCATAAGAAAAAGTGACACGGTTGTATGCATTATATTGCAAAAGAAGTCAGGATCAACTGGTGTTTCCTGATCACAACAATTTTCTGAAAGTAATAGTCCAATAATGCTTTTATTTCTCAACAAGTATTTCTCTAGAAGTAAGCCGTAAGTAGGCCTACCGTGCCGTATAAAAGCTCTGCGGAAACTGGTACTGCATGCCATTTTTCTTGTTCATAAAATTATTTGGAAACAGTGTACTTTGATCCTGTTTATTGCTGCTGCTTATTATTGTTTCATATAATGATGGTTGAACACAAGTGACGATGGGCAACTTATAAAAAATTAATCGTTGACATGCGCAATGGATGCAAAAGAAGAAGAAAAAGAGAAGAAAATAAACATAAAGATCCTTTCAGATCAACCCCTCAACCGTTGAACAATCGTTGTGTGTTTAAGGCTTATTTGCTGGAAAATAACAATAAAACGAGCAATAATAAGATATCGTTGTGCTTAGCATTAAACATATTGTAATTGCTCTTCACGAGTTGAACTGATGTGTTGTGATATTGGCTGTGATAGTCGTACAAAAAATGAAGAGGTATTCTTGCTATTGTTGTTGCTGTGTGCTTTCTGATCTGTGCAACATATAAATAAGTTTATTGGTGATTATTCGCCACAAAAAAGAAGAAAATTAAAGAAAACAAAACTAGTTTTTGCACCCCAAATAATGAAGAGCCAGCCAGCGAGCCCGTTTTGTTTTGTTTCGTATTGTCGTCGTCATCATTGTCTTAATCTCAAATCAGATGAAGAGAATAAAAAGAATTTAAAGGAGCAAAAATAAATGACAACAGCAGCAACAACGAAAACTTTTAGCCCAGGCATATGGAAAACCCATTGAGCCAATATTATCTGACTTAACATCAGATTACTACAATAAAGCAACTACAACTACAACCAAATGTATACTCAAGTTTGGTTAGTAGTGCAATCTGAGAACTTGCAACAACTAAAACTACAATAACGGCAACAGCAGCAGTACCAGCAGCATCAAAAATCAGCAAATATCAACGATATCAGCAACATTTAATACACACAAATCTCACAAACTCGTGGATCATCGTTGTTTTATATATTTCGCTTTTGTTTTGCCTGTTTGTTATTATTTTTTTTAATTTTGTCTTCGCCATCCATTCATTATCCATTAGAGGGAGATAAGCGTCCTTTTAACAATGTCGCTGCTTTAGACTTGCTTAGCTGCTGCTACTGCTGCTGCTGCTGTAAACTTTTATACTTTCATATGATTGTGTCAGTTCCTCTTGCTTTTGGCTGTTGCTATTTTCTGCAACAGTAGCCGTTCGATAATTTGCTACGGCATTCCAAGTGTATGTCGTCTTATCCCACATGTCAATCATGAACCTAATTATTCTTTCGGGCAAAGTAAAATGCAAACGATAATTGGGTTGCAGATTGAAAGGATATCAATTTCAATAAAATCAAAATGAAAAATAAATAAAACATAATATGATTATCAATGCATATTGTAAGTATATACTAGTAGTATTCCAGTATATCGTTTTTATATGAGTTAAACGTTTGTGTTTCTACTTTAAATGGCTTAGTATGGGAGCAGATTCTTTATGAAATACAAATACTATATGTATGTATGTGTAACGTGTAGCAAAACACATAGTCGCAAACGTCCATTATTCGAAAATCAAACCCTATAACGCGGCCAATCGACTTAAAAAAGTTTATGGTGACACTAAAATAGTGTTACAAAATTTTAAATGATTTAAAAAAATTTGTTATATGTTGGAGGTTACAAGCTATTTTATATACCGACATTTCGTATAATAGAATAAAGACATTAGATTCGATAAAATTTTTTTTCGAAAATTTTCAACAATGAAATTTTTCGTCAATCGTCGTTGTTTTATAAGGTAAATAGCTGTTTAGATTTTGCATACGATTGAAAGTTGTTTAAAATTTATATAGGGAAAATATTTTTTCGAAAGTGTTATATTCGAAAATTTTCAAAATCTACTGTGACGAATCGCTTCATATGCGTACAATATCCGATCGGTTGCGCCATTCAAACAGGCTCTAGGATCTCAAAACATCGAGATCGGATGAAAACTCGATATCACTATGCGACAAATGAAGACTTTTGGAAAAACACACGGACTGGACAGTACAGGTTCGATTGTACTACCACAGGGTAGTAAACCCTATAGCCAGTTTGGCGAATTTCGTGACCAATTCTTTTTATGGACCTGCAATGTTTCTGAAAATTAGTGGGCCTTCAAAAAAAGGTGTCATCAGCTAATTCAACCTTAATGATACCGCTTAACTATATATGTATGTCAATAATGTAGCTTAGAGTGCGCTAAACAGATTTTATTAATATTTTGGGGCAAAAAATAATTTTTCGTGCACTTTTTTGATAAAATTAAGATAAAAGTTTTTTTTCTCTTTTTTCAGAATAACTTACAGGGACTCGTATTTTTTTATGAACAATATTTGCCAAAGTTGTACACTCTAAAACATTGCCTAAATTTGTGTTGAAAATTTCTCGCTGTCTTAAATTGCATCGATTTTGTAGTTATTTTATTAAAGAAAAAACCTTTCAAATTAAACATATTTTGTCTAAGCGGGAAAAATTTAACATAAAGTATACTACGGCTATGGCTAAATGGTAGATACGTCAGACTATCAGTCATGAGGTCGCGGTTCAAATCTGCACGCAGCCAATCGAATTTTTTAGTAAAAACATTTTGTTCAAAAATAAGGCGTGTCTAATTTTAGGTCGATAATAATCGGTAAAGTGCTGGCGACTATTACACTGGTTCACAAATAAATGCACCTCAAAAATGGGATGTTTTTTAAGCTAAATTGGGGCTGTTGAGCACGAATATGGCATTAATTCATTTTTCTTAAGAAGCATTTAAAATTTTTGTTTTGACCAATATCGTAAAAAAGTTTTGTTCCCAACGTACAAAAATAAAATTGTTAACATCGGGCAGAAATTTAGAAAGTTACAATAGATTTAGTGAAAACATCCGATTTTGTATTTTGATAAAAAAGAATTGTATGAAGTATGACTATAAGAAAAATGCCAGTAGGGCAGAATTAAATATTTTGGAAATATATCAACCATTTCTAACTCTTTAGTCCGATCAGTATAAAATTTTACATTGAGATATCAGAAGAGTGTTCTTATTTAATTCAGGAAGATGAGCTTCAAATATTTCTCCGGTTCAGAGGTATGAAGTGCAAAGTAGTGCATTTTGGTCATGTAAAATTTTTCAACGCTTGTCATTTCTCTGTTTCTCACTCGATTCCAAAAATTTTTTGTGTCCTTATATACCTTGTAAAGTTTTAAAAAAGTCCTTGGTTAAACAAATATCTTGTATAGTTAGTGAGGTATACTCATTTTAATATTAAAATTTCTAAATTTTTCAAATCCTTGGTCCAGTATTTTTAAGATATCGGATCCAAATAACAACCGATTGTCACAATTATTTCTTTGTTACTTACATGACAAAATTTCTAATAGTTAAAAAAAATAGTTGATGGAAGTATTCTTTCAGAATTGGAAAATATACAATCTTTAATTTGAAAATTTAAATATTCTGAATTTATGAAAATTTTTGCCCAAAAAAGCACCATAATTGTTTTCTCTATAAGATTTTTTTCTCAGGGATCAAATAATTATTATATACATGTCTAGAAGGTGTCTTCACAGACATGATTTTAGAAAACCAACTTAATCGAATGTACAATTTTGGTGGGCATGCACCCTTTTGAAATCTACCATTTTTTAGATTTATTGGAACTTTATTAGGAATTATAATGATTGTCAGAAACAGATCATAGTTTCACATAAATTCCTATATAACTGCAAAATTTCATTGAAAATATCAATATTGAACGATTTTATAGCATTAACAAAAAATTTAATATGCACAAAACACCACATAGTACCATTTTTCCACTTGTTTTGCTGTAAGTCTTTCATAAAAATTTCAATTGTAAAAATCCGAATACAGTGTTGAAAACTACACATAATTTTGGTTACTTTAATATGCGATATGTCGACCTTTCTTTTTCAAACGAGTAAAAGTAATGGAATGGAAGCAAAAACTCGTACTGACTTGAGGAGCAACGAATGAAAATTAAAATGTTGATCTGTTCACTAAATATGTTGTAACTTTCTCATAATTTTCTTTAAGAGGTGGGTCTAAAATAAATTTAAAAAAATTTATTTTGCCTTACTGGACCGACTTAAAATAGTAAATTAAAAAAAAACGAGTAAAAATAAAGTTTTTTTAAATCGAAAGATATGTTACTCATTGAGTTTTGATCCGATCAATACATTTTAAATATGGGCTGAAAGAGGAAGAACATATCTATGCAAATATGCCAAATTTGCTCCATTCAAGTAAACAGTACTCTAGATTTTTGGAAATATCCTTATAAACTGCAAAAAACACGTTTTTTGCGAATATCTCGAAAACGGTTCTTAAGAGATATATATGAATGTCATATTCGTGTTCAGTGACTTCAAATTACCTTAGAAAACATTTCATTTCTGAGGTGATCGCAAAAAGTTGAAAATTTGTGAATCGACCTAATTTTTAACAAAAGTGTTTTAGAGTGTACACAGAAAAAACTATAATTCGTATTCTATTATTAAATTCATAAATTCAAATATTTTTTTACGGAAATGGGACCTGCCACAAAGCTCGTAAAACTAAAAACTAAAATTCGTAAATATTTAATAAGAAAACATTGCATATATTTCTATTAAAATTTTGTATTGTAATATTTAAAAATCAAACAAAAAAAATAATAAAATAATAAAATAAATAATAAAATTTATAAACAAATTCCAACACATACATATGTGTTAAAATAAAAACCTATGATAATTTTTTCTGTGTACGATGGAAAATGCTGTCGTTAAAGCAAAAAAAAGTATATGATATAATATTTTATCCTAAACTTAACAACAGGAACTCCTTTTGAACTCATATAAATCATATCTTGTCTATTTTCTTTCTATCGTCACTTTCTTGCTCTAAGCTCAGTTCAATAGACTCGTATTTATAAACCTTTACAAATCTTTTTTAATTGAAATGTCGTCGCGAAAGATATAAAATTAATTTAACTTAGTCGTACATTCTCATGTGACTACATATTAATATAAATTATAACTTTACTTTTAATAACGACTTTGTTGGGATTGTTACTTGTCGGACTTGATCGATTCAATGGTAGTTCTCAGCATAAATGATATTTGTGAAAAAGAAAATTCCCAGATGTTGGTAATAAATCAAGAAAACAGTTTGATTTCTTTTTGCACTTTATTATTATTACAAAAATTAATTTCAAACTAAAAGTGATCGTTACAAATCACAGGAATTTTCCCACCTGTACATTTAAGTACTGCGCCTCATATTTGACCATAAGTTGTTGGCATCACTTAAAATTCAATAAAATACAACAAGAGAAGAAAACAAAAACTTGGTTGGCTGGTTACCGCTATAGTTAATAATATAATAAACAATGTGTAGTTTGTTAACACATTATTGAGTTTTTTTTCTTGTTGTTATTATTTTTATAACATTAACAACATCTGCTTTAATAGATGTTTCTGACAGATTGTGAATAAATAAAAAAGAAATTAATAACAGTCAAGTATTGACTATAACAGTAGTTGCACGAAAAACATTAGAAATTGTTGATTTATTTATTTGCTTGCTTGCTCTTTCTATCCATCTACCAACCCCTTTTTTCATTTTCTTTCTCTTTCTTTTAGTTCAGCTTTTATTTTCTTGCCCTCAATTTAAGTAGAATTGTCTCCTCTCACCACCATCTTGTTTTTTTCAATACCCTGTTTATCCTCATACAAATAACTGATCAGTGTTTGATGGTGTGAGTGTATTTGGTTGGATTGTATGGGGTTAAAAGAAACATTAATCATTTGTTATTGTCGTCCATTCGACAGCTATCATTAACGTCAGATAACGTCATTATTATCAATTTAATTGAAAAATTACATACATACAACTCCAACAACAAATAGAAATCAAATATAACAACACAAAAAAGCAAATAAACTGAATTGAATTGAACTGGAGCTAAAGAAAAATGAACTGTTTCAGAGGTGCATAAAATATGTTGTATTTAACCAACGATTGCATACAGTGTGGATCGATGAAACACGACGAATTGTTCAATCGATTGATCTATAATACATTAATGCCTGCTCATAAATGCTAGTGTTGTCATTCGAATAAAAATTATTCGAATATTCGAACAACTTTTTTTCATTTTTGTTCGAACGAACAAAGTTTTTCAATTTAGAATAAAAATGTATGCGAATAGTTTTTGGCGAATATTCGAATGTTCAAGCAACTTTCTTAAACTACTTTTTATACAAATTAGTTTACATTTACGAATGCAAGATAGCGTTTTAAGTTGTTAACAATAGGATGTGTTAAAGGCCGTTGAAACCCAGACATTATAATTTGTTATTGTTTTTTGAAAAATTTCAAAAAACAATTAGATCAGGGAGGCATTTTCTTCAAAAATATTAATACTTGTATTATAGTCTGAAACGGCCTTAAGTAAGCAAATTACACCAAATTATAAATACTTGTGTAGGTGGTTGTTGAGATATTATGTAACTCCGTTAAAGATTTCGTTTTAAATTACATCATGAGCGTAGCTTGGAAGTATTTTGAGGAAGACAATTAGAAAAACCCAATTGTTTTCAAAAAGTCTTATAAGGCTGAGAAATTTCACGGATCAGCAACTTATCCACTCTTGCACCATTTTCGTAAAGTAAAAGATACACAAATTGAAAGATTTATGGAAGATCCAAACATACTGTGAGCGTCAAATGAAAGTAAACACCACATATAACTTTAAAATTCTATCGATTATATTTATATAAAAAATTATTTATGATAAGTAAGGATGCATAATTAATTGCTAATAAAAGCAGAATTAAATTAACTAGAAAATGAATTTAAAAAGTGTCAATTTATAAAATAATCAGTTTTTTAAAATTAAATATACCAATTTAACGCGTCAAATGAAAGTAAACAGTGGCATCATGTATGTATCTGTCAAGAATAATTTAGGCCCAATGACAAAATATGTAAAGAAAAGTTATCTTAATTCAATCGTAGAAATAATATGTAGTAAGAAGTTTTCTTGAAGATGGAATGTCTGTTAACGACTTTAAAAATTCGAAACTATTCCAGAGGGAAGAGAACCGGTCACAAGACAAGTCACGTGACTGGTTCCCAAGGACTAGAACCTGTTCGAGTTCCGGACTTTGGCATTGGAGCGCGGTCAATTGACATAATTAAGATACTCAGTGATAGGTTCTAGAGCCAAACTTAAAAGTTCTTGTCCTGTGTTGGTTTTTTTAATAATAGTTAAATTACTGTACTTTAAACAAATATTTTTGATTTGGGAAAAAATCTGCTTGTACAGTGAGGGTATTTTACTAACATTTTTGCTACAATTTTGTGATAGAATATATTACAAATCGTGGTTTTAAAGTGGTTATTCGAATTAGAATTTTCATTCGTTATTCGGTCGATTATTCGAATAAAAGTTTTAAATTATTCGGCTGTTCGAACAAGAAAAAAATTATGAAATTTTATTCGAACGATTATAATCACCCGAATAATTGACAACACTAGTATGTACATACTTATTTATGTATGTATGTACGTACAAGTGGTGAAGTACTTACTTGCATTATAATGACTGCGTTGAGTGATCACTTACCAACAACAGATAACTCAAATCGTTTTTTATTTATTACCGTTTTTTTTCTAATTGCATTTTTTATTTCTTTTTTTTAATAATTATTCAATTGTTGTTTTAAAATAATCAAAACAAAATTCTAAATAAAATAGGATTCATATTAATCACTCATACCCAACTTGAACAAGATCTGTTGGTTGATTGAAAATTATGACTGTTTTGTAATTTTTTTTTAATATAAACTCTTTGCTGTTGCTATTGTTGTTTTTGTTGTGGTTTTTGTATTTTAAGCTCCTTGTTATTTAGCTTTTTAACTCGTACTAATAATGCCAAAGATTAAAGTAAATTGTTCGATTAATTGGATTATTGCTTTAACAAGCAACAACATACATTAGTATTGAAGCGTTTTTTTTTGTGTGTGCATGTCCGTCTCTACTAGAGATGAGAATTGCATGAATCATGAGTGATCACCAGGGCTCGGACTTTCATGCAAATACATGTTTTTTGTGGTGATAGATAAAGACGTATTGATTAATTATCTATGCGGACCATCAAATTATAAGTACTTTGGCATCGATTTGTAGTTGCATATTTTTGCATTTTTTAGTGGTAAGTGCATATTTTTGCAGTATATGCATATTTTTGGAACTATACAAATTTTTTAATGCATATTTCTTAACTTTTGAAAAAAATATTTATAGGCCGATTATGCATGGCAACCGATCCTCAGTTGGGTTGTCAGTTGCTCAAAACGATACTACTGACGGCAACTGCCAACTCAGAGCTGTCAATTTCAGTTACTATTTAGCAACTTTCTGGCAGCCATTAATTTTCAGTTGTCTACTGACAACTCAACTAAAATTTGGTTGCATTAATAATAGACCCAATTACGATTGTTTTAGGTTTTTTTTTCTCTAATAATAATAACAAATTAAATAAAATATTTTCATATTGTTTTAGTTTTGGTACTTTGGTAAATGCATATTTTTACGCATATTTTTAATTTTTAGGTGCATTTGTTAAGCGATTAAAATCTATTTTTAGATGCTTGAAAGTCCGAGTCCTGGTGATCACACTCCCTCCGATCAAGCGAACTTGCGTTCCCTGATCGTTTCGTGATTAAAAAATATGTTTTGATATATATTAAATATCTTTCCATTTGTTCTAAAGTTTACATGGTAAAAATTTTATAAATTTTAGACGTGCCTTTTTGATATTATAAATCAAATCGAAAGATCAATTTAACTAAATCGGTCAATGATTCAATGATTTAGACCAATTGGAACACTCTCTTATGTAATTCCTAAAAGTTACCTCGAAAACGATTTGTCCGATTAACCCCCATTAACACAAAGCTCAGTTATGTTGAATTTAACTTCAAGTTTATTAATTTTCAGTTTGCCTAAATTTAAATTTTAACTGAAAGCTAAAAATTTTCGTTAACAATAAAAAAATTTAGTTAGCTTGTGTCATCGACTAAAATTTTGCAATTTATATAAATAATATCATGGATCAACCGCATCTGAGTACGATTGATTGCTGCACAAAGAAGTGCTGCATTCGCCTAAAAAGTTCTAAAGTTGTTATTATTCTTGAAAATTTATGTTAAATATTTTCAAAATAACAAAAAATTAATTTATTTTCAAATGTCAATAATTTCTTCAGTTAAAAACTCAAAACAGGTTCCAGTTAAATTTAATTGAAATTTAATAAGTAAATCAGCTTTGGTTAATGAAATTTTATTAATCAAGATTTAAATTTTGAGTTAAGTGTTAATATTTTTATTGTTAACGGCCCTAAGGGAAATAACAATAATAATAAAATCCGCATTCGATTTTCCTTTAAGCCATACAAATGTCATTTTTAGATCGGTATAATAGTTTCGGAGAAGGAATATTAAAAAAAGTAATAACAAGATGCGACGCTCTGCAGAAACAGGAAGATCCCTTGATATGTTTAATTTAAGTCTTTCCTCGAAAATCTTAAGCTAGATCTTCGCCTGAAATTAGGCAATAGCGGAAAGTCAAAATAAGCATGCAGAGGAATAACCGGGGATGTTTGCGGACGTGATAAGCCATCTCATGTTCAATGCTTCGAGCACACTCAGTAAGTGGGCTTTAGATTGTGGTCAAGGAGTAAACCTAAACAAGATTGGCAATATTGGTTCCATCTGATTGGTGAAGATCATTAACTTTTAGTCAAGCCGGGATCTTTGATTGGCTACCACTGATACTGAGGAGGCCTTTATATTATATGGTACATCTGAACTTTGATATTGCTTTCTAAGTCTTACTTACACTCTAAAACATTACTTCAAATTTACGATCATATATTGTTTGAATTTGTGTTGAAAATTTCTCCTTGTCTAAAATTACATCGATTTTGTAGTTATTTTATTAAAGAAAAAACCTTTAAAATTAATCATACTTAGTCCAAGTGGAAAAAATGTAACATAAGGTATAATACGGCTACGGCTGAATGGTAGATACGTCAGACTATCAGTCAGGAGGTCGCGGTTCAAACCTGCACGCGGCCAATCGCTTTTTTTAGTAAAAACATTTTGCTCAAAAATAATGCGTGTGTAATTTGAGGTCGATAATAATCTGTAAAGTGTTGCCGACTATTATCGACCTAATTTTCAACAAAAGTGTTTTAGAGTGTACATGCAGAAATATACTACGATTTGAGAGTGCCATTTGGCACTACTAGAAATAATATTTGCAAGGTAGAGCAGAGACAGTTTTCAATCTTCTTTTGCATCTCTTGAGACATACATTTTCGGGTAATCATATACTAGATAGCCTATCAGAGTTATGGATCTAGTACTGGATCTGAGAACTTGAATTCGGACATGTGTACACTCTAAAACATTACTTAAAATTTACGATCATATATTGTCTAAATTTGTGTTGAAAATTTCTCCTTGTCTAAAATTACATCGATTAAAAGTCACCGACATATGAATGTAGTAGTAACTCAACAGTTTTACTGCCTGTTCGCCGATGTCGAAGGAGTTCTTTCTTTCGCACAATTACATTTAAAAGAATAACAAAATTTGTGATTCTTTTTTTTGCTTTAAATGTAATTTGTGCGAAAGAAAGAACTCCTTCGACATTGGCGAACAGGCAGTTAGTTGAAAAAAAATTTACGACTTTTTCAATAAATATATTATATTAATTATAAATTTAGTTTTAAAAATTTTAGGAAACCAATTAAAACTTAATTGAAGTATAAATTAATATATTAATTAAAACGTTTTCAAGCTTTAATTAATTAAGAAAATGTATTGAAGATATTATAAATTACTAAGCAAACAAATTTTAAATCAATTAAATGCAAATGAAAGATATTAATTATACACAGAAAAAACTAAAATACGATTTGGAAACTGCAGATTCAGTTATTAAAAATTTAATTTGTAATTACTCAACATTTGTAAGAATTTTTAGAAAATTTAATAATTGATTCAATTACGTATTTATTTGAAACTTGTTTAAATTTTTGATAAAATATATTAATTGAAAATGTTTAAGGAGTAACTTTTTCTGTGTACGTAATATATTCAAATCCAACGAATTTTAATCAGGCTCAAGTTCTTGCTTTTTAGATTTGAATGTTTAATCCTACAACTCGAAACATTTTCCATAGCATTTCCAGGATGGACATTTATTATTTTAAACACTCACGTGAGCCTTTATGGATCATACGTCATATATAACAACATCATACATAAGCGTCTAAATAAATTTTTTTGCTCGTGAGCTTGCATAATCGCGAGTCAAAAGTAAGTCACTATCCCATATCTAGTCTTTACGTATGGCTGCAACTTATGCCATCACATGGTCTGTGTATATGCTTCTTTTTTTCAGCTGGCTGATTGTTTCGTTGTTTAGTTACTACATGTTCATACCAAGTAAGGAGACCCAATATACTTTGTACATACGAGTACATTCCCAACAAATTCATAAACACTGGCTGCTGTCAATGGACTCCAATTGCCTATCGCATTAAAAAAAAACTAATGCAAGCAAACGAACTGAGCAAAAAATGGGGAAAAAATCTGAAGAAAAAATGAATTACCAAGTTTACAGCTACAAATCGTTTGATCAACTGCTGAACTTTTTCTTTACGAAACACTGCAACAACCTGCTGCTGTTGTTTATGTTGGTAATAGAGTTGCCTGGTTTATTTGACGCGAAGTACATATTTATTTTCAGAAGTCTTTTGCTGCGGTCGATGTTACACTATTTAATTTTTTTTATCTTGGGGGAACATGTAGTTTATGTGAAGAGTGTATATTGGCCTCAAGGTTTTGGGTGAATAGTAATCTGTTGAAGTCTCTTCAATGGCTTTAAGGCTTAAATTATTAAATTTAAAGGGAAATTGTTTTGACAAAATTTTGACAATGATATCTCCTGAACTGATCAGCCGCTTTTAATGATAGTTGAAGTAATGACGTTAATTAAATTTTGAAATCAAGCAAATCACTATTAGCTTTGGAGCTCATTACAAAAAAATATTCTCAAAATCGATCGTTTTGATTCAAATCAAAGTAAGATCCCTCAGTGTTCATATTTTTTAAAATTACGAAGTTATTCGGCCTTTAACATATATATAACACGAACATATTGGCGCATATTCATAGTCAAAACAGAGTATACTTTAAGAGTTTAAAACCACTATTTTGTATGGCACTACTGGTTGTAAATTTCTAAACTATACTTTGTTTATGACTATGAATATGCGTCATTGTTTAAAATAAGCACCACATTTAAAGTCAACATGTGTTTGCATATGAAAACTATTTTTTGTCGCTTAAACTTACAAGTCAGCAATAGCTGAGTTCAATAGCACAGGTTCGTATCTCAGCTGGGTTAAAAAATAAAAAAAATTTTAAAAATGTAAGTAAAATATAATGTGCATACATTTTTTAATTTTTAATTTGTTTATTTGACTACTTATTTTTTAGCTTCAAGTAAGCCAAATAATAGCTAGTTAAATGCTGTGACAATGGAAATATATTTGTAAGTGGTATACCTTATTTTTTGGACTTCTCAAACAAAAATAAGTAGTTATCGAGTCAAATTTGTAAGTAGTTACGACTTAAATCCTCATATATTTTTTTTGCTACCAGTAAGAAAAGTTTTTGCTGGGCATATATTACAGCTGAATATTGACTTGTCTAGCAGCCACTTTATAATAAAACACGACTTGATTTCTCCGTAGTTTAACACTGATACAATTGGATTTATGGGATTTTTGCAATTGATTTTATGGGATTTTTGATGCTTCGTAAGAGGCTCTGTTTTATATAATAAACCAGAGCTCCGAAGTGGGGCATCGCGAACAAAAATCATGCATTTTCGAAGCAGGGGAAACAACAAGCAGTATCTCTCGCTTACAAATCTGCTTCAGCCAAAGCAGTATTTTTTGTAGGGATACCGAAATTTTCGCCATTCCAATGAAAAATCGATTTTCTAAAATCATGGTGAAATCAACAACTTTCCAATTTTTTTAAATTCTTTTCAAAACTTGTACCAAAAATTTGAATATATAGTATTCAATACTTTCCTTAAAAAAATCCTTTGTAGACATTTGGCAACACTATTTTCATCTAAGCAACTTGAAAAAAATTAATAGAGTAAAGTTGAGTTATATAATTGTCATTGTTTTGTAATGGCAACAAAAAGTTGAATTTTTATTGTTGTCACAGCAATTTCAATTGGTTCGATAAACATTCCGTACGTTTAATACATACAACACATCCAACACTAATAAGAGATCCAAATAAAAAAAAAAAAAACAAATAAATAACTAAACATTAGTATACGAAGAATAATAAAAACAAACTTTAGTCGCACAACATTATCATGTTGATCGTCATCTTCATTATGATCTCAATTAATGATCATGGATGGCATGCATCCTTAAAATGTAGTAAAAGTACAAGTTAAGCTGGGTGCAGAACAAAAAAAGAAGCAGTAGCAGTTACATATCATCACCAGGCACTAGCACCATCATCGTCATCATCACAGTCATCGATCCACATTCACATCAACATCACCAACAATCCATTGATGGTAGTATGGATGGATAGATGCATCGATCGATCGATCGATCGCATCATTGCTTTTGTAGCTATGGTTGTTGTTAGACTGACTACTCATCAATATTATGTCGAGACAAAACGATTGATGTGAAGATCCAAGGTGAAGATCTCATCGTATTTATAATGTTGCTTCTAAATGTGGTTGCTGCTGTAGTTTTTTTTTAAATTCTCTTTTTCCCAAAAGTGTTTTTTGGTTTAGTTTTTCCTTTTTTTTTTGCAACTTCAACATATTGCCACTGTGCGACACTTGGTATTTATGCCAATTAGTATTAAATTTCTTTCGTGCCTAAGACAGGCATGGCTTCCGTTTAAACTGGTCGATCACACAACAGAGCAGAGTAGAGAAGAGTATGATCACAACAAACAGACAACAAGAAAACTCCAATTGCCTAATGTGTGCCATTATGGATAATACCTGGCCACTTGATACCCGTATTATATTATTTGTCTTGATCTTTGTATTTGTTTCGTATTTTTTTCTTCTTAATTTTTTTTCTATTGCCACTAATGCAGCTTCTGCTTTTGGTCAAGAGTTTATTTGTTAAACAACCTAAAGCGCCATTTTTTCCCTTATTTGCACCAAAACTTAATCAGTCTGTGTGATAATTTTGTGCTGTCTGAGAGGATGGCGTATTAGTCTGTTTGAAAACATATTTTGTCCACGCTTCTAATCTTTTTTTTTGCATTTATTGGCCATTATCGCGAAATAACGAAATATTGAGTGTCTACGTTTTAGCACAAGTCAATTTTCAAAGAACAGAGGCCAGCAACAACAAAAGTTTCAAAACAAAGATCAAACCAGAAAAAATTTGAAAAAATCAATACAATTTTTAATTTTAATTTGCTGTGATACGTTTTGATATCAATTTTCGCTTTTTCACAAATTGTATTTATGCACAACAAAACCCTTAGGAAAGTTTGTTTCATTTGAGAATTTGAACATTGAATTTCTCTGAAATGTGTCCAATTTAGCCGACAAAAGTTAAAATATATTCTATTGAACTTGTTGACCGTTATCGATATAACAAACAATTCAAAAGGAAGTAGCACACAATTAAAATAATTTAAATGAAACTTGATTTTCGTTGACCCAAATAATATTTTAATGATGATTTATTTCTAAGAAAGTTTTAGATTTAAGAGTATTTCAATGTAAAATGCAAATATTTGTGTGTTATCCTTGATAGTAAATTAACATGGAGAGATAAATTTTACGCGAGAGCAACTAAAGCCTTAACGGTAATTTATCTTTGCAGAAGTGGCGATCTATTGAACTCTTAAACATTACTTAAATTCTCTCAATTCACTCAAAGTGGGAAAAAAATTGCAAATAAATTATAATATGCCTATGGCTGATAGGTAGATACGGCAGGTTGTCATCCAAGAGTTCGTGGTTTGATGCTGCAGGCAGCCAATAACTTTGCAGTTGTGTTTTTGGCATTTTTTTAAATAAACATATTTTGTTCAAAAATCAATAAAAATAATGTGTGTCTAATTTTAGATCGATAATAATCAGTAAAGTGTTGCCGACTATTATGATCTAATTTACTAATTTAATTTAATCCAACCGATACTAATTTACGGTATTTTATGCCTAATGGCAATAATGATAACTGGTGTTCTAAAATCTACGCCAACGAAGACACCTTTTGCTATGTTGTGCTGGCTTCCAGTGGATATGCTGGCTAGAAGGCTACGTACAGCAGTTTGGCATTTCAAGAAAGAACTAGAAATATCTATCATTAAAAGGCCAAACCATTGGCCTACGGTTTCATCGGATGTCGAATAGCGATATCCAAGTTATAACTGATATTCAACCGGAAACCGTTGGCAACATGGGTGTGTACATCCAATCTAGTCTTAAGGTACGTTTACACTTAGCAAATATTTGCTCAAAAAAACGTAACCACTACTTTTGCTAAGGGTGTTAAGTCAGACTAAACCTTAGCAAAATAGTGGTTACGTTTTTTTGAGCAAATATTTGCCAAGTGTAAACGTACCTTAAGACTAGATTGATTTTTAGATCACAAAATAAAATTAATTATGCTGCAAAAAGCTATTTTTATATTATTTTTAATAAATGCGACCCAATATATAAAAAAATGTTGGAATTAAAGGAAATACAATTTTAGCTTGTCTGTTGGTCACGTTTTTTTCGGCAAATATTTTCCAAATGTGACCGTACCTTTAGAATGCCGCACATCGCAAAACGCGAGGGTGAGCCATTCAAGCCTCAGCCTTATAAGGGTTCGGAGACATGAATCCACTTCAGGATGATCTGGTCAAGAGGGGTATTCTGTATATTGATGTCGATATTAACAATCTCTGCGGTCTCAAGGGGAAAATGAGGGCATTCAATATCGATCGGCATTTCCCTTTAAATTCTATTGAAATTTCGGTTGATATAGAAAGCCGTAATTTGGTCCCTGCTTATATGCTCTATAGCGAGAACTCTCTGAACACGCCTCGACGCCACCAGAACTAAACAACTCATAAGCTTCCCAATGATGCACTTACGGAACCTCAAGAGCACTTTAACGGGGCACTGTTCTTTTGGAACAGACGCTGAGCGCATGGGTCTCCCTTTAATAACTAGCTGTAATGACGAAGGATCAGGAAATATTATGCCCTTTCTTTGCCTCTGTTCTGCTCTGGAGGATCACTGCCTTTGCCTTATCACAAAAGAACCTTCAATAGCCTCTCCAAGTTATCTGATATGGAGCTCAGAAGGATAACTTGCTATATCACGAGCCACGGGCTTATTTCGCCTTGACTCCCAAAATAGTGTTTAAGATATCTGACAAGTTACTAAATGAAGTTTTTGTTCTAAGAGGTTAATTATTTTGATGTTCGTGTTTAAGAAATTACACTGCAACAAATTTCGGGTCATGGAATGTTGCCTCAATGCTTTGAACACAGTATGAAAGCAGACCCTTTAAAACACAAAATTGCCAAGGGGTTTGGCCAAGTTGGTTCGAAAAAAAGAAGTTAGGGCTACCTAAATTTTGTCATTTCTTTTACAATTTTTTACTATGAGTTAATAATAAGAATTTTGTTTTTTGGCTTCCACTGCTTAAAATAGACTATTTGGTGTTTTTTTTACAAAATAGCACAATTACATTTTTTGATTATACACTCAACAAATTTTTATGTAAAAAAACTAAAATTTTTATTTTCTTCTTTTTTATGCAAAAGCACTTTTTTGTCGAAAAAAATACAAAATTTACAAAAAAGTTTAAGGTTATTATATAAAGTTAAATTAAAATATATACCACCATAGCATAAAATTTTAAATGAGTTGGAAATGTATTTTATATAAATTTGTTTATAAAATCAATTTTCTTATAAAAGAAATTACAAACTTCGAACCAACTTTACCAACTTTACTAATGGTATACTTTCATATGTGTTCAAATTATTGAGGCAACATTTTCCTGTTGCACTGTGCTATAAATAGCCGACAAACTTCGTAGTGTTTGCGGTAAATTTCTTCACTCGCCCACGTTATTACATCCTCGTAAGGCAGAGGAGATGTACTGTTTGCATTTGCACATCTCCGTACCCAAGTCGTCCTTTAATGCATACAAACAGAAATGAGTTTTGGGCGCGACTGCCAAATTAGTTCCTGGTTGGAAACTTAGCAGTGAAAATAGGACTCTTCATTTGTAGAGACTGAAAACGAAAAACCCAAAATGCGAAAAATAGTTTTTTTCACCTTTTTGAAATTATCAGCAGAACAAAATATATGACAATTTAAAAGAAAAGTATGAAATATTTGGAACGTGGAATAATATCCAGAGCTTTCAATTTTAAAAATTATTTATTTTAATTTTTTCATAACACCAAAATGTACCAAGTTTTGTAAAAATCGGAGACCTATCATCAAAAAAGTAGTAAATTTTTTATTGAATTGCTATATAGTAAACATGTAAATGTACTGTTTTTATGTTATGAACATGTTTTTGTGTTATTGTTTTTTAATGAAATGTTGTTTTTGTTTTATTTTTCCGTTTTTCTAAATAAATTAAAAACCAGTGCTAATTCCTATTTTGTTTACTTAAGTCCCGCTAATCCATTATCCCGTTAAATCGGAAATTCCTGTATGTAATTCGTAAAAGAAATACTGGTTCGTCGTGTGTACGAATTATCGGTACTCTACTGTATTATGTATGAAATTGGATTTTTCGATTTTAATGCTCGTAAGACCCAATGTTGTATGCGTATGAACGAACGAACATGCTACTCCATAAGTGACAGTCGGACCACATCATGGAACCAGTCTTATTTTGGATTCCATGTCTGTCTGTTTAGCAGTCGGCTATATGTCTTAAATCGTTAACCCATTCTCTAAATAGCTTCTAAATAAAAATCATTAAAACATTTACCGCACCCCAAAACCTTTCACAGCTACTTATTGAATTTTCCCATTATAGTCGTGAATATATTTTTCATCAGGAAAAATTAATCGTAATAGAAGTTGCTAAATATGTACATGTATATGCTCCTAGTTAATAATTAATTTTGACTATTAAAGTATTTTATGGCGTCTCAAGATGTTTAAATTTTAAGTAGATACAAAAACTAAAAACCAGACAGACAGACGGACAGAACAGCAAACACCGACCGAGATGGGTGGACGGACGGACTGTTGAACGGTTGAACAACAAGATCATTTACATTTAAAATTTTTAAAATGCTTTGATGTTGTACAACTTTATCACCCAAAATGCTCACTTCATTTAAGAGTTTGTGGCTGTTGTTGATTGAGTGAGTGAATGAATGAGTACCGGTGTAGTTGTTGTTGTTGTTCTTGTTGCATGAAATAAAGTCAAACTAAAACAACAAAGAAAACAAATCTCTTCAATTCTTTAAGTGACATTTTCATTTAGTTGAAATTTATTTTTAAATACATTTTTATTTTTTCACTTTATTTCGAGAGTGCTACTGATGATGGCTGGCTGCAATTTAGCGTTTTTTGTCTTCTGTTGTGTCTCGGGATCTTATGGGATGAAATTTATGTGTTACACTTAAATGTTGAGGTATGTTGCTTGCTGGTTTCTTGTCATCGTTGTAAAGATGCTGCCCCATACTCTGCTACTGCTGCAACACAAATTTTAAAACATACAAAAACTGATGTAAACTGAAGTGGCAATATGTAATTACAGTGTTTCATTAACAACATTTACATGTAACAATCTCTCATTCGCCAACAATTCAATGTTCTGGTTCCCCTTTACAATTGCTGCTGCTGTTTTTGTTGGAGTTGCTTTCCTTTAGTAGAGTTGCTTGATTTATTGTCATTTGTAAATTGTCATCTATGACTTTCATTACATTCTCAAAATATTAAGAAAAAAAAAAACCAAATAACAAAACAAACAGATATAAAATAAGATGTTCACAAGATATTTGTGGGTGGTTCCTGTTTAAAATTAAAGGGGTTGCTATAGAAGGGTGCAAGTATCAACATTGATCATAATTAACATTTACGAGTGGTATTTTAGTAATGATTGCGTGTATTTAAAAGACTGTGATGACAATGATCATGAAGATGAGTGCTGAACGATCGCATTCCATAAATATTCTTCAAATTCTAAATCTGTTGACTTGGCAGCAATTATGTCTGTGCCACTAGTAATAAAAAAGTTATTCCTTAAGTTACTATGGCTAAGGCGATTAAGTCAATACCCTATGCCTTTTAATATATTTTAATAAGAATTCGATATCTTTACGTTAGTTTGGGATTTCTCATGCACATTTCTTAGCGCATCTTTCTCAGATATAAGGTACAGGAGGGGGAAAACAAGATGTACAGCAACACATCATAAGACGTTATTCTCCGCATTAACTCCAGCGAGAAGTTCTAAAACGTTACAACAGCAAAACCGATTGGGTCTGACCAGGATTCATGCTATTGGCTGGACTATAGCGATTTTTAAATATCGATACCGCCAAAGATTTTATTATCGTTTTTTAAATTTTAATACTCCAAAAAAGTAGGATTACAATCCGTACGATCCATTCTTCATTGGGGTTAACTCAGAGACTAAACTTCTCATCCCTTCCGAGGCGTTGCGGTCTTGGCGAAACAATTGCTAACCTCCCAGACTAATCTGAACAGATATGGCGTAACTATATAATAATTATTATATTAATTACTATATTAAAAGCGAGATAAAATTTGCAAGTGCGATGAACCTTTAGAAAGCAGGATAGTGCCGCCATACCTTTTCAGGTTAGTCTTGGAGGATAACAATTGGTTCGCCAAGACGTAACGACAAAGCTTTTATAGACCGCAAAGCCTCGGAAGGTGTAAGGAGTTTAGTCTCTGAGTTAATCCATATGAAAAACGTATCGTATGAAAACGACTCGTAGTCGAAGCGAACCACGTAGAAACGTGAAAGTCTAAGACGAAGAAGGAATAGACGTAGAGAAGGTTTTACCGTCGGCAAGATGATTTTGTATTGATTGGAAGATTCACGATCGAATGGCAGGCAATCACAGAGGTGGAAGAAGCGATAAAGAGTATTAATGGTGGAAGCTCCGGTATATAACATTTACAGGTAGTTTCACAACGCTTAACGTTGAAAAGAGGACTAGAGGGAACAGAAGAAAAGAGACATCGATGCCACTTTGAGTCAAATTCAGTTGAAAATAGGTCGTACAATTATGCACGGAGTTGAAGTGAATCTCGTTAAGCCCTAATAAGTTGAGACGAATAAAGAACTACTTAAGGATCGTGTAAGCAAAATTAATGACTTAAAAGGACTGGGAAATACGTTAATACCGACAACTCAGGAAGCTTTTAGTCTGTCTATCTGCGGTTGAGCGAGAGTCTCCGTCCGAATAGATTTTGCGAAGTCTGTAGGGACAACTGAGAAACGCGAAAACCTGAGAAGAAAGACTAATTTGCGTATGAATTGTAAAGAACTAATTGATTTATAAAACAGGAATTTGTTAGACCTGCTGTTAAGAATGGGGCTTATAAGCGCAAGACTTTATAATGTTTGGACTCTGTGTATCATTAGACAGATAACAACATGGCTACTCCCATTTAAACGTAGAGTCAATCGAAACTTTAGACTAAAAGTCAGTGATGACAATCCAACTCGACATCACTAATAATATACACATATGAAGGTGAGGAATATCATTGCAGACCGTTTCTGGCCCGGATTGTGGACATGTTTAATCATGATGTACAACAGCATCGATTCGTTATTACAGGACTTACTTCCACCAGAATGCACGGCGCCCGTGCCAAGAAGCCTCCTCTCTCCTTCGTAATAGTGGTTATTATCGTCTACAGCTAACATTACATAACTCATGGATTAATCCCTTCAGCTCTTGCGGTACATCGTTGTCCATCCCATGTTGTTAGCTACATTAATTTGTTGTACGACCTGTTTAGTCGGAATACTTGGCCAGTCATAAATCAACAAGAAATCTGATCATATTTGCCACAAGTATCACACTTCTGACAGTATACCCGTTTTCGGACCATACTACTATGAAGATTACCTTAATCTCCTTTCGCTTATTCATTTAGAGACGAAAGTGATTGAAAAGATCCGCAGAATAATTGCGGTCTTGTATGAAGAAACTTATATCAGTCACTAAGAGAAAAATTGTGTGATCGATTATCGTTATAATGTATTTTAAATTAGTACCACAAACAATTTTTTATTACTAAATTAGTCATTTTAACAATAAAAAATAATTTTAATTTTGAAACGTGCTTTTTCCCAAATTCATATTTTACAATTCGGTAAAATATAATTTGTTGGTCTTGAACTTAAGTTCTCACGCTTATTACCCCTCACCTTAACCATCTCAGCCAAGTCATATTGTATATGATTTGGCATGAAATGTCTTACAACTTTAAAAGGTTATTTTAACAAATAAAAGTTGTTTATTCACAAAAATTGCAAAAACGATTTACATTAGCAATAAATTAACAATTTACATTGGTCAGATTTACATGCAATATTATTTTAAGTGTACGGTTTGACTTAATCAGGGATTATTAAATTAGCACTTTTTGTTTATTAGAATGTCGATCAAAGAAGATGTACGTACCTTCACAATCTTTCTGTGTACTACAATGTAGGGTACACAATGTACTACACATATGAAACCGAAAATGCATTTGGCCCAAGCTAATATAGGGGAGGCGATAATTTTTTATATCATTTATGTTTATTTGTTCGTTATAAAGTTACACTTGAAAATTAATGTTTCGGCATTTAAAACGTTTACGGGACACGTTTAAGTGACAACGACTCTACGACTCTCTTCTGCATGTATGAATCAATGAATATACTCGTACAAATAAAATTGTCTGATGTGCTAAATGTTTCTCTAGAGTAGATGGATGGATATGCATTTGCGTGGATTCATTGGGTATTAATAGTGTGAAGTATTGGTGGATGAAAATACAATGATGAAGATGAAGATATTTGCAGTGATTTAGAAGGTAATAAATTTTGTGGTTTAATGGGGCGGTGGGCTGTTTGTTTCTGGTGCATCTTCAGTTTGTTTTCATTAAAAAAAAATACAGAAAAATATATTTTCCTTTGATTTTTTCCGCCCATTAAGTAAATGTAACAAAACAAATCGTTTAAATAGCTTGACATTCATTTGTGCTCCTTTACATCCATGTGTATAATAAATGTATTCTTTTTCACATATTTTTTTTTTGTAAGTTTATTTGTAATTTATATATTTTTCTTTATTGTTTTTTATTTATTTCATAATGGCCTATTAATGGTTCTCAAGTGTTACCGGAAGATTCATTATGATCTTAATTGACAAAAGTGTTAATAAAACTGACACTTTTATGATCATGACAACAATCCATAAATACATAAGATAAACAACAACAACAGTAAAACACATCTGCATCTTACAAATGTAACAAATTATCTCCGTTAATTAAGACGTTAAAAATAAATTTTGCATTTTAAGTGCGCTTGGATATGTCTGTCTCATAAAAAACTTCAAATGAGCTGGAGTGTTTGAATATTAAAAGTTTATTGCTTTTCTGGTTTTGCAAAAATTTTCGCACAAAATTTCCCCTCCATTAACTTTTAAATGCAATGTAAACTGTCTTCCTCTGTATCAGTTAATAAGTCCCATTCAGAAATTGTAAAGCTGTGATTTAAGTTTAAAACTGTAATTGAGTATCTGTGGGCGATTTTGGTAGAAAATTTGTTTTGTAACTAGTTTTGTGGATAATACATTATCAGAACGGAAATGGGAATTAAATAATAAAAATAATAAATTTATGCAATTTTGGTCAATATCCAGGAAAAATGGTGATGGCAAAGTACATAATGGGTTAAAATACTAACAAACATACCCTTCACTACTTCTACTTTGGCATTTTAACCAATTACTTTAACATAGTGGCAAGTACTTACCACATTTGATTACAAATAATAAGTTATAAATTTCAATATTTAGAAGGCATTGAATACACAAAACACAATAAAAATTAAATGTCTGTGCTAAGCATTGAACTCGTGCCATTTTCAGTTACTGTGTTATTTTATGCCAAGTGTTTTACTCACTAAGCTACTGCACGACTAGTTTGTTACGGGCTCAAAATTTGTTTTCACAAACATGAACACAATTAAAAAAATCCATTTTGCTTCCACAGGGATTGAACAGTTTATCGTATATATGATAAGCAGATACATTAGTAATCTTTATTGGCAGATGGCTTGTTTAATTACTAGTAAGTAATTGTTAACCTACTGTAAAGTAATTCAGACAGTATGTTGTTTGTGGTTGAAAAATATGTTGTACTGTAATGTCAACTAATTACCAAATTTTTGCTGGATAGTTCTCTGCAGTAATCAGCTTTATTATACTGTTCGCTATATTTACATGACAGAAAAGTAGTTTAACATACAATAAAATTCAAAGCGAAAATAATGTCCATTCAAAATTATAAATAAAAGCCATGGTTTTGCTGAGTAAAGATTTTGTGCATAGCCAGCGTTTGAACAGATATAAGGCTTTTCTTCATTAAATGCTAAAGGTAAGCAATGCAAAAAATTTTCACTCAGCGAAGCCAATATTCGACATACCTAGAGGATAAAGTCCTTAAGCATGGCCAAATGCCAGCTAGACGAACAATTCTTATTAAGTGAAGCCACTATTCGATATTGGTACCGTTGAAAATTGGTCTGGGTCACGCCCATGCAAAGTAAATACACATTCCTTTTCAACTACTTGTACTCAATCGATTCTTAAGAAACTTAGCACACACATTAAGAGTCTGTTTTAACACCACATCATGATAAAAAAAAAGTGGACAGTGCCATGCCCTTGCAAACTAAATATTGTTTTTCAGCAACTTTTACTAAGCCGATTTTTATGAAACTTTGCTTTTTGCAAGAATAATATTTCCATTAAATAATTAACCTGTCAAACTTTCAATCAAGATAGAGTATTTATCTCGATGTTGATATTATAAATTTCCTAAAAACCGAAAAAATATACTATTTTTGCCGCTATTGGAAGTAATGAATATATAACTCATTCCTCAATGAATTTTTGATTTTAATAACCACCGACTTTTATCTGAATGACGTCGAAGCCTTCAAACTGCTGGACAGCTTTTCCTTTAAGACCATTTTCAAACAAATCAAATGGCAGGAAGCCCGAGAATAGATGGATAGATAGATATAACTGGGAGTAAAAATGAAATGGAAGGAGACGACAGATATGTTATGGGTACTCAGCCGTAAAATACGTAAACTTTTATGCAAAACCGATATATACTAATACTATTTTGGGTGTCTTTCGGAGCCTTCTTTTCTAGTGATTGCTGGCTTAATCAACGTTATATCGACCTACTCACAGAGAGACAGCCCAACTAATTCTTTCCATTTAATAATTGCTGCCTCACGACTGAGGGTGGTCGACTTCTATTCTCATCACTGTCTTTCTGCTAACGTGTAGTACTCGCTTTAAGCTGAGTTCCCCAGTGTCTGCATTTAAATGATGAAACAGAACTGGGGCTAGACGAGTTTTTCCATACAAATTGACATTAATCATACGCCGTAAAAAGCAGTCATGAGATAGAGTCTATTTTATTTTGAGAACGTTTTTTAGCCTGCTCTCAGTTTTAGCCACTCATTCTCTCAACAATGTTTCCGTGTTTGAGTAAAATTTCATATATTTTTCATACGAAAAATAAAAACAAAAGAAAATAAACAATAATATGAGAGCATTTTGAAGCTACTGCCGTCGATTTAGTTTCGGGCCTGTTTATTTGCCAGCGTTTTTTGCTTGAAGTTGAAGACTTATTGATTAAATAGCACTTATAAAATTCACGAAATACTTCTGTTTTTCTCAATTTACTCGAATCTTGAGTGGTAACGAGCCCAACGGAACTCAGATGTGGGTACAGCGCATTGAAATACATATAGGTAGCTTAATAGCTTAATTTTTTTTTTTTGTTATATTTTGTGTCTGCTTTTATGTATATTTTTATTTTTCGGTAAAATATGCGTATATCAATTATTTTTTAGCACGTAGTTAAATAATGCATTCAGAGCTCACAGTACAAATTTCAGAAAAATATAAAAAGTTTTGGTTATTTTTTTATAATATACAAATTATATTCTTGAAATTTGGTTTTTGCCACTAATTTTATCCTAACATCTGCACTTATAGCCAGGATGTCTTCATTTGAAACAGGAGTAATGCTAACTGTCCATTTAATAAAATGCCGTCCATGGATTTTTATGGCAGCCTGTGCAAAGTTTTTTACAGGCACCTAAACTCAAAAATTATTTTGAAAATCTATGATTTTCGACTACTGCCAATTGTAGGGTACATGTGGAAAACGCAAAAATTGCGCTCCATATATCCTTAAAGGATGACCTTTCGCCATTTAAAAACAGAAAATTCACATTTCGCAATTTTTTTACAATTTTAAAAATTATGAAAGAACTTTTGTTTGGAAAAAACAACAATTTTTTCGTTAAATTTCAAACTTAACGGATTAAGATACACAGAAAAAAATAGACAAGAGTTATTTTCAATAACATCATGTTATTGAAAAAATAGATATTTCAATAACATTTATCATTAACTTAATACAATATTTCATTGTATGTATTGCTTTTCCATGCCTGTTATTTCTTTTTTTTTCATACATAAGCACTTAAAACAAGGTTTATCTCAGCTCAGCTGACGAGGGTATGCTTTACGTGCGGGGAGCCCGGGTTCGTAACCCAGCCATGTCAAAATCTTTTTTAATTTATATTTTTTTCCTTTTGAAATAATTTTGTTATCAATATAGAGGAATTCTTTATCACAGGAAATTTGAAAAAAAAATTATTGAGTACCGGGATTTTTGTTGAAAAAGCGAAACTTATTTTTTCTGTGTATTTCATAATTTTGCTTTTAGTGCTTACTTAGAATTTTATCACCAATTTAATGGTGTGCTTAAAATTAAAATCAAAAGCTTAGTACAAAAGCTAAAACCAAAAAAGTAAAAAAATCGAGAAAAATATTAAAAGCTTTAAATTCTAAGTTAAATATCTCTTAAACTATAAAAGATACATAAACAATTGCACATTTTTTTCTTTTGTCTAGCAAAATCTAACGCGCTTGAAATTTTACAAATCGATCAGTATTTCAGAAACTTACAAGACGCACAAAGTTTTTCACTCCCGAGGTAGCCACCTATTACCCCCTGTATTAGCTAAAGACTTCACAAGACACGGTGCTAAAATAGTAGCTCTTCCTCTATAACCCGTCAGTACTTTAGAAGTTCCATACTTATTACTCTTTTTTTTTTAATTTACATCACTGTTCGTAGGTACCATATTCGGAAAGTTTTCCTGGTAACCAATGTATTTGGTGGTTTAGCTGCAAAATCTATGAGAAGGTTTTATTTCCGACTTTTGCTTTAACAATAGTTAAAGAAAGTTTCCCATTGATTGTGAAACTTGATATCAAAAGGTTTGAAGAAAAAACTAAGTGTTGGAATTTAATACTTGTTTCTGATCTACAACATTCCTCTAAAAATTTTCAGAACTTGTTTTCTACTCAAACCAACCAACCAATACTAAATATGGCCATAAGTGGAAAATACAATTAGCTATTAAGGAATAAAATTATAATTGCACATGAGCCATAATCAGAAGAGACAGTCTAACAACTGAGATTTAAATTACAACTCCATTTACAATAAAGGTAAATTGTAATTTAAACAGCAATTTTGTTCAAGTATTTCTGCATGTTGTCCAAAGTATCCCACATAAATATATTGAATGTATGTCGTATACTTGCAACAGACAGCAAACGGTGGCAGCAAAAGCTTTCTAATGAATTTGTTCAACGATATGTATCGTAAGTAACAACAACATGACCACAAATGCTCTTTGCAACAATTTTACACAAATGAATATTAAAAATAAATAATTTGCAATTAAATAAACGAACCAATCGATTATTCACTACCAAATCATTTTGTATGATCAGTGTCCATAAAAGGACATCTTGTTCCTCAGTTTTGTCTGAAGTTTTTTTTTTTATTTTTTTTTGCAACAGCTACTGTTTGTTGCTCGTTGCAGCTTCTTCTTCTGTGTCATCATAATTTTTTTGTTTGTTTGTTTCATGGATGTTTATTATGAACAATGATATCCTCCAGATCACATGTGGTGGCGAGTAGGTTATACGAGTAAATAGTATTGGGGATTGTACAAATGGCCTCAAAATACAAAACAAAAACAAAAAAGGTTAAATAAAAAAAGTAGTGGAAAAAGTGGCATTTGCGTTGTAACAAGCAGACACAGCAATTATAATAAATAAAGTCGATGGAATTTTCATGTTGGAGATCATGTACATAAAAATGGAAATTGTATAGAGAAGAATCCAATAAACAACGATGTGACAATGCTTCTGCGCTTGTTAGGCACTTATGCCATTTTTGAACAATTGGACATTTTACACTTTACACAACAACTCATACATCCATTCATACAAATGTATGAATATATTTTACAAAAACAACAACAATGAAGGCTACTGTTGTTGGTGTAAATGGTGGTAGTGCTGTTGCCACTTGATTTGGATGGTGTAAATTTCTTTGGCCTAAAGGCAAACTTGCCACAACAATAATAATAAAAATAATAATCATACATCCTCCAATAGCTGTTTGGACCATGAACGAACGCTTAGGCGAAGAAATTCCAAATCAATGAAACCAACAATGTTTAATTTTTTTCTTTTTCTACACAATCATCAAATATTACATTACGAGTAATAAGCAACTCAAACTTATTCTTTCTAGTTGTTATTGTTGCATGCTGCAGGAGAGAGGATTTTTGGATAGAAGAAAAAAATAGTTTGCAAAACTGAAACCCATTTTAATAATTGTTTTCACATTGGCTAACAAAAATTCAAAAGAAAATTTAAAGTTATGTGCTGCTATTGTTCGATTGAATAATAAAGCTTATGCCCTACAATCAAGGTCACACTATTGATCAATCGATGCACATTCACAATTTTCTCAGTCTGTTAACCTTCTGTTACTGCAACTTCGTTTGATCATCCAGTGTAGCTCGAAATTACGAGGATAAAAAGCTTGACTAGTCCACAGCCGAAGTTCATGAAAATGTTTAAAACCGTTAACCTAATCGGCTGATAAATATACCGGTGGCCAACACACCACAATTAAATGATCCTAGTAAAAAAAATTTTCATGTTTTTTGAAGCATTAAGGCAATAAAGCGCATAATAATACGCTTTAAAAGAAGAGCTTATTGAAGAGCAGTGAATGTATATGAAAGAAAATATACATAAAAAACTGATTTTTCACTGCTGATACAATGCAGGTTTTAAGGCGAGCAAGTTCCATATACTTACAGTTTTAGTGCTGAAAATGGTGATGATTTTCAGCGCTTCAAAAAGCGCTTTTTGTATCTGGAATGTAGTACTCCAAACCGAGAGCTCGCCATAAAAAAATCATCAGCGATATCAGCAGGTTTGTAAGCACTACTTTTATTCTCTCATAGTTAGAACCTGCTTTATTGAAAAATTATTTTACTGGGATAGTTCTTACCATAGCTCCTATTTAGTCAAAGAGAAGAGACGATACCCGAATTTAAATCAATGAACGAAAAATCGTTGAATACCGAACAGTTTGTTAGCTGGTTGAATACTGCTATGCCCGCTTATCATTGGAAAGAAAAAATTTAATACTAGAAGTCCATAGAATCTGTGTATATCGCGGATATTAGAGGATTTTAGGTTAAGCTTCAATGAAGCGGAAGTTCGCAGAAAACTGTGCTGGGCGCAGACAGAGAGAGAGAGAGAGAGAGAGAGAGATATAGAGAGAGCAGAATGAATTTCAGCACTCAGACGTAAATTTCAACTGAGTTATTAACTAGGGCTATGCGATTTTCATCTTTACGAGAAATGCGTGAAACTTTTTCGGAATACCAGAGTAATATGCCATCAAAAGGAAAGTTTGCCACGGGGTAAAGTCTGAACTGGTTGAATCAGTGAGAAAAAACGATACATTTTATAGCTGTTTTGAGGAAGCTCAAGTCACATGTGACGAATCGAAACGTCCCACAGCTTGGTGTTGGGCTTCCTGGCGAAAATGGTAATTGTGATTTTCCAGACATTGCCTTTTGTCATTTACCAATGAAACTTATGTGTTACCGCCCAATATGTACCTAAAAGATGTAGCAGATCAACAAGCGTGTATGTGTATAAGTATCCAACGGAAGTAGGTCAACCTATGCGAGTCTGAAAGAAGGGGGGCAGGCATCTCAGGGCTCGCCCAAGACCAAAGTCGGTAGAAAGTTAATCGCGAAAGTAAATTATTTCGAGGATCGGCCAATAACCATACACTGGTACCATGGGCTCCGGCAACCCTACAGATAACCTGCTGGCGGACTTCACCTCACCCTCAACACGAAGGTCCATCTTATGCATTAGCGTACACTCATAGAAAAATGTATCATCGCATTGATGACGCCCTATCATAAGAATACTGACATCAATGCTATGACAAATGTCAGCAGTCCAACGAAAACTGACATCAATCTGATGACAAACGTCATTATAGAATTTTGTCATAGTTTAAGTGTCATCAATGCTATGATTGGAATGACATCAATACGATGTCACTTATTATATTTTTTATTATATTGTAAAATATGTATAAGAGAAATAAGTAAACAATGTTATAATGTTAGTAGTTTGTATTTTAAAACAAATGTTATTGTTTTGTTTTTGATTTTTGTGTTTAAACTCATTTTTAAAAAGTTAAACCACATGACATTGCATTGATGTACACTTATCATCATTACTGTGAAAGATAAAATACGCAAGACCTTTTAAGAACTAAGCCAGTACAGCATACATACACAAGAAAAACGTTGAAACAAGCGATAGTATGACACCTTTTCATCATATTGATGTACATAGTCATCACATGTGTCATCAATATCAAATAGAATGAGCGCGAAGAGAGTAAAGTGCGGAAAAACAACAAAAACATACTCTTGACACAAAGGAAATAAAAGAAGTTGTGACAGAAAACTATTCTGTTTGTTTGTTCTAGATCAGCTGTATTTTTAAAGTTAATTAAATAGTACCGGGTGGTGTTCTTGTGAGTGAAATTTATAAGTATAAATATATACATACATATTTTTAATTATTTGTTATAAGTTGATTTGATTACACTTTTTTTCTTTTTGTTTGTTTTTAAAGTTACTTTGTATTTTTATTTTTGTTGTTATTTGCTTTTGCCTTCCTACTACTTGTGGAGAAAAAGAAAAAAAGTGTAATTATATCAACTTAATAAATAGCAAAAGCGGATAGAAAAATAATAAGTAATATAATAAAATTGAAAATTTGTTATAAGAAATATTATATGAATAAAATAAATTTTTATTGTAATAAAAACATAATTATATTGTAGTTTTTATTTATTTCGCCATAATATCTATTATAGTTTATCAATGATGATTAATGACAGGTGATGTAAAGGTTGACATCACAATGATGTAAAGTGTCATTTGGTCAAAAATGAAGATACTTGACATAGTATTGGTGTCAAATTACATCAGCGTTAAGACGGGGTTTCTATCAGCGACATCATATTGATCACATTTTGACATAAAAATTATGTCAATTCGTCCTTTCTCTGATGTCGGTGTGTCATGGCATTGATGATAGATTTGTCATCATTGGTATTGACGACCAGCTGATGTAAAGGTTGACATCACCATGATGTTAAGTGTCATGGGGTCAAAAATGAAGACACTTGACATTGCATTGATGTCAGATTACATCAGGGTTATGACGCTTTTTCTATCAGTATAGCTAGGCGCTTCTGGGGGAGGGCTAAGTCACCCCCAGAATAGCTCTAGTGCCCTAGTAATTTGAATAATATATCGAACTGTAGGGACTACTGTAGGCCTTTTCTTTTTTCCGTGAATGTACCTATAGGTACTCTTCTATATATAGAAGAGTACAAGTAATTCGGTAAAGTTGACAAAAGCAATTTAAATTGCTATTGCAAATAAAGTATCAACGAAGCACTATCGAAAATGATTATGACTGTATGAGTGGAAGCTTTTATTGTAAGTGAGTAAGTACTGTGCAGTGTAGTGCTGTAAAGTGAAGTGTATGAAAGTACTTACTTGTTAAGGATTTACGAGCAATTTTTATCACTTTAAGAATCATTGACAAATCCAATGCAGGTCTCAAAACAATACAACAAACGCATAATAATGTTTAAAATTTTTTATGTTTAAATTTAACGTTTTAGTTGTTTTTTTTTCTTCTTCTGCCAAAGCTGCCGGCAGTGCCAAAGGAACGAGCAACCAAAACACTAAATGGAAGCAGGAGAGCTTAAGAAGAAGCACATAACATATGGAGTATTTTTGTATGGAGAGAAATCAAACAGAAAAAAATCTCCTTGTATTAAAAGGACAAAAAAAAAGAAAGAAAGAAGAAACTAAAAGATTTATCATCAATGATCTCACTTGACTGTGTACTCGCAGTGGAGTTAAAAAAAATCCAGCAGCTCCGTTTAGTTGGCCATTTTATTTATTTGGTGCTAGTGCAGCATGTTTATGGCCTGATACTGTCTGCGTTTTATATGAGTATGTGATGATTTCTTTCCAATTTATTTGGTGACATATTGATTTTAAATTGATGATAGTCCCATCATGGTAATGGCCATAAAATGCAATTCCCTTAGCTATTTATTTGCGACAATTTCTAAGCAAATTGCAAATATTGCAGCTACTTCATGAAATTATCAGCCAAAAAATATCTTGATTGCAAAAAAGAAATAAAAATGTATGTATGAAAAATATTTTATAAATATTAGCAAAAATATGTGGTATGTGGTATGGGGCATTAGTAAGTATATTAGCTTAAATTCAATTGCTGTTGCTGCTGTAGCAGTTATACTCATTAAAAATGCATTAAATGCATGCTTTCATGCATCATGCAATAGATGCAACTTGAAACATAAATATTTTACAAACTACACTTCAATTGCTATTGCAACGTATTGAACATGCAACTGGGAAAATTAATAAAATAAATAAAAAAAAACATTATTAAAAGTGTAAATTTATCCAATTACTGACAAATCAAATGTCTAATTGCATTTTTTTCTTGTGTCCATTTGTTTTTGTCTTGTACTGGCTGACAAACTCAGCTAGTTGTTATTGTTGATGTGGCTCGGAGTTGCTTGCAATTCTATTCAACTCTTCAACTTGTTGATATTTAATTTTGTTGTATTGTTATTACTACATTATAAAGCCTCAACTAAATCGCATGTTAAATTAATTCGTTTTTTTTAAATACTCTAGAAGTTTAAAAGAAGTCACTGCTTTAATTTTTTATTTTTATTTTCTTTAATTACATTTGAGATGGTATTATGAAGCTGTTGTTTATTGTGTAACATGTTGTACATTTTCTGTTAAATATTTAAGTATATAAATGAAACATACGATTTTGTAAAGTTCCATTTGAAGCTCAATACAAATGAGGTATTTTTTATTTGGGGTTAGGGTAGGGCGAAAATGTGTCATTTCTCCTCCCCTGGATCTGCGCCTGATGTTCAGCGAATGTAGCAATTATTTGAAAAATTACTTGAGCTCCTCAGAAACATTTTAAAATAATCTAACGTTTTTAATTTAATTTTCGATTCAATGATTTTTATTTTAGAAAGAAATTCTAAAGCGTGTAAATATTGAACATTCAAAGAAAAATGTTGGCTGTAGAGAAGGTTGAACTGACATCAGATGTTTCGAAACCACCACAGTCGTCTCATTAGAGCTCTTTTTCCTTAAATCACACTGCCAGCGAAGGCAGCAGCAATCAACGAGCGAAAATCCTATTTACTTTATTCAACCATCTCGTGACTATTCTCAGCTATTAATCATTTCTTTAAAGGTTTGCAACTTCACTAAGTGTTTTTCTTATCATTGCAAATATTTTGATGCTGCCCCACTGTGCACTGCTTGTTTTGTTATTTCTCGATGTAAATCTATAAAATTTTCTAGCAATAAATTCTATATTGTTTTTGTCAACACATTTTGGTGTAGCAAACAATTTAAAGAATTGAATATCTCCTCCTCCTCGATTAAACAAAAAAAAAAAAAAAATAATAATAATTTGAGCTGTTCGTTTTATATGTTGCATTACAATTACAAATGTTTACATATATTGATTTATTTTTTTATTAAATTTTTATGTGGATAGAAAAGAACCATCATCATCATCATGAACATTATTTATTCACGTACGATGTATTTATTGCAACAACTTCTTATTAGAGTTTTTCTACTTCTTTTTTTGTCGTTCTATCAATTTTGTAAAAAGTGACTGCCTAATTATGCAGTTATTTAATGCGTTAATTAAAAACTGCCAGCTGTGCATAAAAGTGCTCACAATTACAAACAGTCACTCACAAAACTAGTTGCCGTATGTATGAAAGAGTTCGCTGAAGAGTTCGCTGTCGACTAATAACCAGCCAACATATTGGCAGCCAGCAAGTATAAGTTTTTCAACTTTTATTTAATTCTTATTTTTATATTATAAAACAAATGCAGAATTACAAAAAAAAAAAGAATTAATTTTTATTTCTATATTTATTGTATAAAAATATTCGTTAGAAGATGGTTCGGTTCTTGTTCCTCTAGCACCTAAATGACTTTGTGACGTATCCATTCATACGTGTTTGAGAAGTTGGTGTCTTGTGTTGCAGTATTGGCGTTACTGCTGTATGCTACACGTTTATGAGAGTGGCAATTATGCAGCCATTTGTAATTATGCACATTTATTTCTTGCTGCCTTCCTTTGGGGTCATTAATTTTTTTCTTTTAACGTTTATGTTTTAGTTTAGTTTTTAAAAATGTTTCTTGTTATATTTATTTTTTTCTTTCTTAATTATTTTCATTCCAATTTCAAGACATTTTGTTGAGTGTTTCAATACTATTTAAGCTTTTATAATCGTGACAAAGTGTTGAGGATTGCAACCAAGAAAGACTCTTCAATATTTGCTTTATAAGTATATTTATTTATTTATTTATTTTATCGTGCTCATGTGTATTTATGAGTTTGGAATTTTATTATATATTCGTAATAAAACAAACTCTTCTAACTTATAGAACAGAGTGAGTGTGTCTTAAGTTATTGAATTCATTTCATTGCAGCTCTTAATGGTGTCACAGATGTCAGAGTTTTGTTTTTTTTCTTTTTTATATAAGGGATTTTAATTAAAATCTAATTTTTTAACAAGAAACTTTGAAACGTTTAAAATGTTTTTATTTAAAGTCAGGAAAAATTAATAGACTGTCATGACAATATGATGCATGTTTTTAAATAATTTTCTTTATATAAAATAAGAAATATTAGTCATACATATCGCCTTCACTTTTCGATATATAAAAATATGATGTCTCAAACAAAATGACTTTAAAGTGTGTGCATAACTAATATCTACACTCTAAAACACTTTTGTTGAAAATTAGGTCGATAATAGTCGGCAACACTTTACAGATTATCGACCTAAAATTACACACGCATTATTTTTCAACAAAATGTTTGTACTAAAAAAACCGATTGGCTGAGTGCAGGTTCGGACCGCGACCTCCTGACTGATAGTCTGACGTATCTACCATTCAGCCATAGCCGTATTATATTTTATGTTACATTTTTTCCACTTGGACTAAATATGTTTAATTTGAAAGGTTTTTTCTTTAATAAAATAACTACAAAATCGATGTAATTTTAGACAAGGAGAAACACAATTTTAGACAATATATGATCGTAAATTTGAAGTAATGTCTTAGAGTGTACCCAGTGGTAAATGAAACGAAGTACCTAAATAAAAATCAATGATGCCAGGATGTAATTAATGTACGTGTAATAGCTACGATTAATTTACATTGTGTATGTGAGAACTTCATTGTATTTCATAGAATTTATCCCATATTGTACTCGTATATACAAAATAGCAAATTGTGGTTTACTTTTGGGCTATATTTTAATAAACATCCAATATTCTTTCAATTAGAAGGTCAGTGGGATTAATGGTACCACATCTTAATTTTACCGTACAAGTGCAAATTGGATTGTAATCTACATTCATTACATTCATATTTGTCCGTCTTTGTAGGGGCATCAACAAGCTCGCTTACAGTTCCACATATGAACATATGAACTGTGCTAGATGAAAGAGGGTCTCTGCTAATTATTGAAATTAACGTCTTAGTATCTTCTAAGTGCTAGTTTGATTAGCTGCTGACGACTTTTGAATGTTTTCTCCTCTTCTTATCTTCTGGAAGTACAAATTATTATCTTTCTACTTGGTTAGTATATTAAGGTAGGTGGAATCTGTTTTTAAATACGTTTTTGGAAATTTTCGAAGGGGGACAATGTCGACAAGACGTCTATGAAGCTGCCATTAGGACAGTGAGGTATAGTGACACGTTTAGCGAGGTTGATAAATGGTCGCCTAAAACCTAAAATTTCGTTGATGTTTTTGGTTCTCCTATAATTGATTTCGCTGGTATTTTGGTTCGGCTGGTGCTTTGGTTAGTACTACTGATATGTCGGCTGGAGTATTTGCGATTACTAGTTGTAGTTATGAGAAGGCGGAGGTGCTTAATGGCACTGATGCTACTAACAGTGCTGTGGCTTCTGGTAGGAGGAATAAGCGGCAGAAGAAAACGATGGCTGCTAGTGTTGGTGGGATTAATGATTTTGGTGATTCCATGATAGAGCTGAAAATGGTCACTGGTTTACACTGATAAGAAAATGGTTCGTAATGGGAATGAACCATTACGTTAACCCCTTACATTAATACAACGAAAAATGTCATTAATGGCATAAAAAATTGCATATCAGCAATGAAAAATTACATAAACGGTATGAAGCTTTTTTCATGCACATTTTATACATTTTGTGTTGTCATTAATAATATGAAATTTTTTCATTCGGAAAATTAAAAAGTAAAAAATAGAAATATGACTCAAGTTCAAATACAGATATCGGAAATGAACTATTTTTTTATCGTATAATTTTCTTTTTCTTTTATATTGACTTTGTACTGCTGATTTTAAATGGTGACATGGATGAAGCAATGGATGAAGCAATAAAGGTGTAGTTACAAACATGAGATCAAGGGTTCAAGATTAACATTTCCAAATTTATTTATAGGAAGTAAAATCAAAGTAAGTAATTATCAAGTATTAAAAGTATTAATTTAAATCTCTGAGAGGATTAAATAAATATAAAACAGCCGTCTGGTGGCATTTGGTTATACACATACATATGTGAACGAAAATTTTCATTTTAATAATGAAATTTTTATAATTAATGAAGCAATTTTCATACCAGGAACGAAATGTTCGTTGGTTGACAAACAATGACAAAATCATTGCTGTAACGTAAAAGATCATTATATATATGAAAGTTTTCCTTTCAGTGAACTGATGGCGGTGTATCTAGCTGAAGGTGACTGCTACTTTGGTTGAGTATGAAGCTCATAGCTAAGAATGAGCGTTTGAGGGGAAGTTTGCAGACCAGAAGTTCACCAGTAAAGTCGATTGCTGCTTCAGCGCCTAATGTTGTTGTCTTTAGGGTGCTGCTCCAGTGCTGATTCCTACAGTTATCAAAAACCGGTTGAGATGTGGTCGGTGGTTATTTAGACGAAGGGTGGTACTACTACAGTCAATATCCAAGACATTATTTTGCTTTAATAAATCATTTCGACAGCATTTCGCATGAAATGGTGAACATAGTATCATGCTTTACCTTTAATTTTTCAGTCATTATAACAATGATTCTCGCTTACCATCGTATAATAAAAGAAATTATTTTCTAACTAATAAATAAATAAAACAATAATAAGCGTGAAAACTAAAAAACTCTAAATTTTCACAAAACATATTCACAAGGCAACTAAAAGCTGAGAAATTCTTTCTGCAAAAGTCAACATACCTGAAGATAAATCCTTTAGTTTTCAGGTTTTGTAGAGTAATATCTCATTTCAAATCAAATCGCTCTGCATTCAAGTGAATAATTGTGTGTGTGTGTATGTTGCTTACAAAAGTTCTACGTGGTAAAAGTTAACAGGCCTGCAAATTTCAGACATTCTTGAAGGCATGCAATAACTTTTTTATCACAACTAAAATTTATTTCCTTCTTTTTACATTTTTCATCCGATACACATGCAAAACTCCCTTCGTGTAGAAGAAAAGTATTGTAGAAATAGTATTTTATCTTTTTGATTTTTCGTTCGATACACATTCCACATTCCGTTCTTTAAGCAGGAAAGATGAAAGGAATTTTTAGATTAAATAATAATAAAAGTGCTTTGAAAATAAAAAACATTCTCGTATTCTTTTTCGCATGTAATTTGTATATAGGATTGAAATTTACATACATAGAAGATACATTACATGAAGCTTGTCCAAACTAGTTTTGGACACTCAAATTATAATATTCAATTATAGTTTTTATATTAATTGTATAATTAATATAAGTTTTTTCATTATTTAATTTAAGTTTTTGATGTAAACATTTTAAGTTACCCAACAATACTTTATGGTAAATTTAATTGAAGTTGACATCACTGATAGTTAGGCCGCACTAAAAAAGAGATAAATGCATATTTTTAGTCGAATCGGTTCATAAAGAGACGAAGTGTAATTGTTTCTCTTTTATATTCACTTGCTGTACAACCATCGCAACGTCAACTAGCTTCAACTTACATCTACCATAAATCGAAGTTGTATACCTATTTTAACTTAAAATAATCCCTAAAATAATTATCTAATTTATTATACCATAAAATAAAGAATTACTTAATAAAATATGAACTTAATTTTATAGTAAAAGAAATACCAACGTACCATATTATTCATTACGGAGACTCTAGGAAGATAAAATAAATAAAATTTAATTCTTGGCTCGATTTCTCTTACTCTCAAAATATCTACAATTGCTCATATTATGAGAAATTATAAATGCAATCTGCCCTTACCTTTTCATATGAATTTTAGATAAGCAGTGCTTGCTTGCATTGTGGAAACAACACATTAATGTATAAACAAAATATTTTGGATGAAAAGAAACTGTTCGAAAAAAAGTCCCATTAATCAAATATAAAGAAGACGTTATGAAAATATAGAAATAGAAAAAAATGTACCTCCATATATGCTTTTTAACAGACCTTCCTTATAAGGAAGGTCTGTATACAGGGCGTCTTGACGAAAAAATTATTTGTTATAACAATTGTTAGCACAAGAATTTGTCACGTCTGGACCGCTGTTGTTACTGTTTTGTTATGATATCTTTACATGCTAATACAAAGTATTAACGACTTTGTAGAATCAAAATATAATGAAATTCTCTTCGTGCTTAAAAAAAGAGAACACGAGTCTGTTGTAAGTATTTTTCATGTTTACACCTCTGGTGTGACGATAATACAAAAGTTTCTAAAATGGTTTAGAAAATAAACATTTACGGAACGCTTGTCAAATTTTGTATCTGTATTCTCTCCTACTCAATATATTTTGCGTTTACATGATAAGATTTTTTTTTAATTTTTAGGCATATAGTAATACATGTATTACCATGTAAAGCCACCTTTATTGTTATGACAGCGTTTGTTAAACAATTGTTATAACAACGATGTCTTAACAATAAACATTGTTTTCAATACGAAAAACAGAGACAGCAAACAATAGAAATTTGCTATCTCTGCCGCACCACCTTAAAATAATATTACTAGGCCTAACAAAAACATTCCACGTACACAAAGCCCTTAACAAATTTTTGTTAACAGCTCTGCCGACGTTTTGTTCATTGTTATAGCAAAAAATTTGCTCGTCAAGTTGTAGTGTCAGATAGCCTTCAAAATGGCATGCAAGAAGAGGCCTCTAAGAATCCCCACATAGGGAAGTGACTGTGGTAGACCTACGCGGCAATGACAGCATGGGTAAAATTGAAATGAGTATGGAGTACCGGATTGGAAGGCCTTATGTCTGCTAAACAGGCCTTCTAGAAGGCCTCTTAACTCCTGCATTTTACCGCTGCGTTGGTTAGTAATGTGCATTTACACATGCTGAGTTATTGTTGTAAGCATTTTTCTGGCTCAAGTGCCACTTCAGTTCCACACATTGTGTCAGGGAATCTGGCCAATTTTTAGCAAAAAACCATAAATAAATTAATACTAACACTCAAGTACTCCAGCTTATGAGAATGTATAAGTATTTTTAAAAGAATGAAAAGAATTTTGGTGAGTTCTTTTGTAATTTTTTTTCTTTTCCAATTTAATGAATGAAGTAAAAATAATGAATGAATGGAAAAAGGATGGCAGATTCTTGTGCAGCAAAATCTTTTTGAATCTATTCATTTAGAAATAAACACCCAGCCAGCACCGTAACATGCGAGCGTTTGATGTGGCTGATCGTATTGAATCTTGTGAATGCTGCTGCTGAATGATGGGAGTGGCATGTCAATGAGATTTGCTGGATTACTATGCGAATTTTTCCCAACATTTAAATTTATTGTTGGAATTTTCAAGTACTCAATGGAAGTATTTTTGAACTTGACCACATTGTTTTCTAATTTTTTTGAATGAATGAATAGAATACGCACATTATTTTTCAACTTGTATATGGATTTAATGAAGTTCCCGTAGATTCATTGTTTGGCTCTATTTCTTTTCATCTTATCTCTGTTTCTAACATCATTAGATTGTGAAAGACTTAGCGGTAACAATGTGTGTAAATGTCAAATGTATTTTTTTTTGTTGCAATTTTGGGTATTCACCAAAGGGAATTGATTTCAAAGGAGCAGGTTGCAAATAAATGATTTGACATAGGAAAAATGTTTAAAAGATTAAATACTTGTATTTATTTTGTTGTTTGTTAACATTTTGTAGAGGCCACTTGTGTCTAAACCAATTTTTTGCTTAAAGTGTTTCTCATGTTTTATTTTGTTAAATCGATTCCCTAGATAATGCAGGTGCCTTGTTAAGGATTGTTAATAAATGATGACAAGAGTTTTTTTTGTTTGTTTTTAAAATAAAAATCACTTAAAATTTAAAATTAGCATTAAATCGTTTAAAGTTTTAGTTGAACAAAATGTCATGACTTGAGTAAAAAAAAATTAAAGCGTGCTTCTTGTCAAATTAATTCAATTTATTAAAAAAAATTGCACTATCACGAAAAAAACCATGAACATTTTTCTAAAAGCAAACATTTCAATTATCTTAAATTCTGGAAAATTTTTTAAATATAAGGAAAAACTATTATAGGATGCATAATATGAAAAGAAGCCAAGCTATTGCTCATATGAGAGGTTGTTACAAAGATAAGAAGAAATTAATAAGAGTTGAAAATAATTATCCAAAAATTAAATATGTAAAATCAAATGTTGCACAAAAGCTAAACAACTTTTAGAAATTCTCAGTTTAAAGTCTTTTGAACAGATAGTCATTTAAAGACTTTTTACAAGCTTTCATTCGAATATCTTCTTCTGTTTTCAGAAAAAAATGCTTCGAAATTACAACGCACAGTAGTACCAATTGGAAAAAGGGCAATAAATCTGTATCTTTAAAACTTGAGATCCGTTTATTGAACGATGTAGGTAAAAATCATAGAAGAGGAGCTACGCTTTAAGAATATTTTTTTTGAGCTACAAGGTGTCAAAATTGTCTACCTCTGGTATTAAAAACTTTGTTGAACAAATAACTTTTTCAAATATTATCCGATTTTAATAAATTTAAACTCGTTGTAAAGCTTATAAATATGCAAAGAAAATGCACTTTTTTCATTAAGATATCTTCAATATTTTCAGAAATACTTGGCTTTGAATTCTAATATTTTGTTTTTTGGCCTCGACTTTTTTTCCCAATTTCGTAAATATCTCCGGTAACAGCATAGTCAAAATTTCCCAAAAAATATATTATGATTTCTAACAAAATTCTTGATAGTATGCGAAATAAATTTTTAGGTTATCTATATTTATGTAGCCGTGAAAAAACCAAGTTAAGTTAAGTTTGAAATGAGGGTGAAAAATGGAAAAATGTTTACAAAAATAAAGCTTAATTTTTGTGTTTAAATAATTGTTGACCTTTCTGTATTGATATTAAGTAATTTTCTTTTTGTTTATATGTACTTATAATGTTACCAGATAAACAAAGCTTAATTGTTGGACGTTTTTCTCAAAAAATTTTCAGAGCTAAAATTTTTTTTAGACTTCAAAAATGATCGCAGTTGAAATTTTAAATCGATTAAAGCATGCACGCTACATCCAGCATTGGATTATATTTGTAAAAGTTATTTTGAATTTGACACCCTGTAGCTAGCCGTTTATTTCAACAGGATGATCCAAGTTTAAATATTCTTAAAGCGTAGGTCCTTCTCTATGATGTTTACGTACATAGTTTTTTAATCGGATTGCAAGTTCCAAAGATACAGATTTATTACCCTTTTTTCAATTGGAACCACTGTGCAACGTGAGAAAAAACACGAGCATGTAATGTGAGTTAAAGCCCTTTGGCCTGTTCAGCAAAGTTTCTAGACGGCATTTTTATTCTAGTTGTTTACTGCTGGGTAAAGCTTTGATGAATGTGTTTATAGGAATCGGTTGATTCGTATGCGAATTATTCTTGTCAAAAACTTCGAAAAGCTTTTTTTTTATCAACTCTTTCACTTGTTAGAGTTGTTGAAATCGGGGGAAGTTGCAAGAATTTGCAGGTCATTCTCAATAGATTTTTTTTAAAGATATCTCTACGACTTTTTGGTATGACAAGTTGAAAATTAACAATAGTTAAGATATGCAAAAAACTTGAGTTTAAATTTATTATCGTTTTCCTAATGTATTACTTCTGCTTTTCTAAAGTATTATTTACAGTCAACAACATTTCAAATATTTAGAATAATAAAACAATTACAACTTTCAAAAGTACTACAACATTTTCAAATGCAACATCAATTAATTTTATTTCATAACATACTCGTAATTAAAAGAAATACAATAAAAATTGTCCTAAAAAGAATGCATCCGCAAAGACATGAATACACAAACGACAAAGAAAATTGTAAAACGAGATGCACATAAAAGAAATTAAATTAATTTCTTTTAATTATATTTTAAATACTAAATGGCGCCGAGATCTTTATGAACAGTGGTGTTACACTTGTTAAATTCATTCATGATTTCTTTTTTTGCTTGCTTTCATTCACAACAATCCATTTTAGTGCATAAAAACCATGAAAAAAGCACGATTCATATTCATTCATAAATTATTTACATAAAAATGTACGTATTTTTTAGATGTGAATAAATTTTTTACATGAAAAAAGCAACTGAATCGTATTTCTTTTTCTAAACTCTTCATCACATGCGATTTTATGCAGAGAATAAACGCAACAAAATTTAATGCATAAGGCAACAGCAACAACAACAACAAAGAAACTTAACAAATTCATTTTCGATTAAACATGATTTTTATGAGTTGGCATGCGATTTTTCTTTTCATTTCGTTTGTCACAAACCATTCAGGCGTCTGACATTGCCAACATTAATGGGCCGCGCCACAGGAATTTTTGTTATTCCGATTTAATTTTGTATGAAAAATTTTCGTTTTTTTCATGTTCGTTATTTAACTAAAAATATTTGGTGAAATCTCTTTACTTTAAAGAAAGCAACGAACCTTCTCAGTATAACTTTTCTTAATCTTATACGGATCACTTGCAATTTAAAAAATAGATTTCTTAAAAAAATCGATAAGTTTCAACAAATTATTGAAAATTTTTTAGGAAAATCGGCCAACCGCGATTAGTTGATAATATTCAGCGAAAATTTGCTTTAGCCAGTAATAAATTGATATGTTAATAAACATATCGATGCCTTAGAGGCAAATTGTCGTAAGCTTAAACATTTATGAGATTCACAAAAAAATTGTACATGTTTTTCTTATGTTCTACTACTTTGAAATACCCAATACTTTTCTTTTGGGTAAACGATGTTTTTAGTTTTTCATTTAATCGGGCTTCTGATAATAATCTGTTAATAATCGGTTAATAGTCTGTTAATTTCGTTATTAATCGGCTGACCGAATAATAGTTTCTTCATAAATAGATTATTTTGAGTTTATTAGTAAAAAAACAATAACATAACAAACATAATAATTCTTAAACTAAATCGAGCAAAAAAAGGGATGTATTAATTCAAAAATAAACAAGTTTCTAAGATCATATTATTAGTTATTGCAAACATTCTGCAAAAAAGCTTATTTCCGAATTCCTTAGTTTCCGTTTTTGTGCTGTATTTTAAAGCACTGTTGCGTTTTCAAAACTTGAATTCGTCTCTCATTAAATCTAATCCTTAGATTTTTAATTAAATCATTGGCAATAGTATTATTGGCTTTTATTAAATTATTTATTAAAAATAATTCCTCAAGTTTAATTAGAGTAGCTACTAGAGTAGTCTACACTCTAAAACATTACTTCAAATTTACGATCATATGTTGTCTAAATTTGTGTTGAAAATTTCTCCTTGTCTAAAATTACATCGATTTAGTAGTTATTATATTACAGAAAAACGCTTTCAAATTAAACATATTTAGTCCAAGTGGAAAAAATTTAACATAAAGTATAATACGGTTATGGCTGAATGGTAGATACGTCAGACTATCAGGCAGGAGGTCGCGGTTCAAACCTGTACGCATCCAATCGCTTTTTTTAGTAAAAACATTTTGTTCAAAAATAATGCGTGTGTAATTTTAGGTCGATAATAATCGGTAAAGTGTTGCCGACTATTATCGACCTAATTTTCAACAAAAGTGTGTTAGAGTGTACCTTTTCTATATGAGACGAAACAAATAATGAAACACAAAAAATATGTTATAATACCATGAAACAAAGAATACAAGATAGCGTATTGCGCAGGTTCGTTAACTTTTTGGGACTACATTGACGTCAAAATGACGTAGAAATCAAAATGTTAAGAAAATTGTCCTATATCACATACACGTGTTTGGGTGATGGTAATTGTGCTTATGGACTGCTGTGACGTAGATGCGCATAAATTGAAAGTTTTTCACAAGCTGAATGCTTTCTCTAATATTCTTTGTTTCGTGTTATAATAAATACTACAAAAAATGAAAAACTTTGTTACATCGGTTAATCGACTGAAATTAACCGGCTTAACCATTAATCGAGAATAGCCAATTTTAAATTAACCGATCAGTTAATCGAAAATAGCCAATTTTAAATTAACCGATCATTTAATCGGGTAGTAATTAACCGATTAACGGTTAACCGAATGAATACCCTAGTAGAAACAGAGGTTTTTTAGGCTGATGTCAGAGTTCGCACTATAAGCGATGATATAATACTACGCTACAAAACTCGGCTTGTGTTTTCCTATGTGATCGCTAAACAGATGTTACACAGTGGCTCCAATTGGAAAAAATGGTAATAAATATGTATCTTTGAAACTTGCGATCTGATTACAAAACGATTTATGCAAGAATTATAGAAGAGGACCTCAGCTTTAAGAATGTTGCAATTTAGACTATCATGTTGGAACACACGATGAGCTACAAGGTGTCAAAGTTGACTACCTTAAGCAATAAAAACCTTGTTGGCCTCATAACTTTTAGAAATATTATCCGATTTAGTTAAATTTAAACTTGTTGCAAAACTTATATATAGCTAAAAAAAAACACATTTTATTTCATTAAGATATCTTTAATATTTTTTAGAGATATTTGGCTTTGAATTTTAATATTTTGGTTTTTGGCCTCGACTTTGTTCCCGATTTCGTAAACATCTCCGGTAATATCTAAATTGATTATTAGACTAATGTTCGTAACGTTATATTCAGAAAGAATTGGGCATGATTAATATTCCAAGCAACAAGGGAAAAATTAACATCAGCTTAATTTTTCAACGTACACAGCAGAACAGAGTAGCGCCAATTTCGGAAGCCGCTACACTTCCATCGTCAGTGCTCACGTGTATTTGCATATCACCACTTGTCAGGTGGCTCTGTTGAATGTGATTTTAATTCTTATATATACAACTTTTTCGTGAAAATTGAATCACTTTCAAGCTGATATTTTTCTGATTTTTGTTCTACTCAAGACAAACTTTTTTGGTTTGATTTTATACTCGTAGCATAGAAAAAACTTTCAAAAATATATTTTATGAGTTTTATATTATCTTAATTTATGTAACCGTGAATAAATCAAAAACAAGACTTTGAAGTGATGGTGATGAGGGGCTGAATTTTTACAAAAATACAGCTTAATTGTTGAACGGTCCCTTGCTCCTTGGAATATTAAGCATGCCTGATTCGCTCTGAATATAACGCTACGAACCTTAGCCTAATAATCAATTTGGATTCACAAGTAAATATGTTCGATATAATCATATTAAAATAAAAATATTTTATTATTTAACAAATTTTTTTCCCAAGAAAATTAACCTTAAGCTTAAAATTAATTTTTAAGCTGATATCGAAAGCTCATATCTTTCAAATCGCTTTAAATACTTTTCTGCGTGATAAATTGATGGGTTGCTTTATGTTCGAAAATTAATTAAAACCGTTTTACAAATTTTAAACAAATTTATCTAAAAAATCACTAATTTTTACAATAAAATTTTTGTTTTGTTCCAAAACATAATAGAAATGCAAATTTTAATTGTTTATAATAAATCTTTGAATTCCATAGATCATGAAGATAAAATTATAGTTTGAATATAATTAAAACTAATAAGGCAGAGAAATATTTGTTGCTGTTAAACGAATAGAAATAAATATTTCAAAGTATGACACCTGAATTTCTCAATACGAATACAATAAAAGATAAAAACCAAATAAATTAAATTAAATAAAAAACAAATTAAATTGAAATCGAAATCGAAACAAAACAAAAACTTTGTATTGATACAACAACTCATTAAATAACTCAAACAAGTGTCAAACTAAAATAATTGCCACCCAAAAATAGTATCTAGTTACAGAAATCGTAAATTATTTCAAGAGACACTTAAGCAGCGATTAGTTTTTTTTTTCTCTTTTATGTAATTTTGTAGCTCCATCATCCAATTCAAATTGAATTTCTTTAGCTTTACTGGTCCATAGTGAATGAGTGGAGTGAGTGGTAGTAGAAATAGTTTGAACATACCAAAGATACAGAAAAGACTGACAAATAAAATTGAAATAGAAATATTTATGGTACAAGTATTGTATCGTAACATGTACATGGATGTATTTGTTAAATATCACAAAAATAGTTAAGAGCCATGCCACTCACTTCATTCCAACACATGCTTGCTGTAGTATCTATCGGGCCAAACTACGCCAACGATGACATATTCACCGATACTTGTATCTCATAGATCGATGAATATGTACAAATTCTTAAATATCGTATCGTAACGTATTGTTTTTAAAATAGTGTGTTGAATTCGAAGACAACATGTCTACAAGATTTAATTTGTAATTTTCTACTCAATGAATACTAAATGTAGATACAAAATTTTTATAACAAAAATCTATAAACAACAATCATTTCATTTAATCGTTTCTGTTTAAGATACGGCTCCCACAGATCAATATGATAATTTTTTTTCATTTTATTTCTTGGTGTTTTGTTTATTATTTTTTTCTATGTATCATTTGAGTATGTTGTATTTGTGTAAAATTAAATCAATAAAATATTTGATAAATTAAAAAAAAACAAGAAACAAAACTTTACTAGACATGTGGGCTTAAAAGAAATCAATAGAAATATATAAAATAGTTTGCTTCAAAAATTAGATACAAAGTGATGAACAGTGGATGTGAAACACTGAAATGGATTTAAAAATATTTTATGATTGGATGAAAACTTGCACATTTTAAGAAATATGAACATATCCTTAACAGACATTCAAAATAAGCACTTTAGCTTCCAAAACGACAAAAGTTTCTATTAGTAGAAAATAAGGTTGGTGCACTATTTTGGTTTGAGTTTCTAGGTCGCAGTAACCGAGAGAAGAGGAAAAGCTAAGTACCAAAACTCAAAGCTATACCTTAAACCATTGATAAACATAGATAGCAAGCTCTCGCACTGTCAATAAAATAATGAAAACTCTCTTTACACATATAGATATTGTGAATTCAACAAAAATGAGAGGACACCATTTTTTCACTTCAACACACTTGAGAGACTATCATTTTTCCACTTCAAAATGCACTAAATCGTAACTTTTTTTCCACGCACAAACACTTTTTAGTTTTATTTAATTTTTTTATTTGTTTTAATATAAATTTTTTATCTCTTCTTGCTGTAATTTTAAGATATTTTTTTTAATTTTGTTGACATTTGTGTGTTGAAATTTATCAAAGTTTTCAACCCTATTTTTCATTAAACAGTATTGTATTTTTGTTCCTATTTGGGATACAAATTTTTGGTACCAAATAGAAAAATTGCAAAAAATATTTAGCAAATCAATATTTTTTGAGCTCGAATTTATTAAAAAGCATTCTAAATTCATATTTTCATTAATTAGTACAACAATAATTGCATAAACTTCTAAAAATTCATGTATAAAATATAATTATAAATAATTTAGAATACTTTTTGGTACAACCAAGTGCGATTTTAGTGCTGTGGGGAAATTTTTGTTTTAAACCAATACTAATACAAAATGCTCCACTAACACATCCTTAGACTTAAGTGTTTGACAGCACACTTAGGGTTTTGAAGTTTCTGTTTGGCCTCTATGTACCCTATGCCTTAAACCAAGGTAGATTAATAAGGTATAGTCATCGTCGAATTGATACAACAAAGCAACTTTTTTGTTCAAGCAATTGCCAAAACAAATCAACGAATTTACATTAAAATTTTTTCAATTTATTTAAATAAAAAAATTTATAAGGAAAGTTTGGCAGTTCCTTGAACAATCAGCTGTGCTGATAACGCCACCTCCTATAAATTCGCCTTGCCTTAAACTGTGCGCATTATTCATTTCTTTTCTAAAAAGTATTCTTTTCAAAAAGTACCTTTCTATAAAAGTGCAAGAAACAAACTCAGAAAATGTTTTGAAATAATTATCCTTTCAAATAAGTACATTGAAACTACTTAAAAAAGTACCATTAAAAAACACTTTTAGGAAAATGTGCCTTTTAAGACAAATTGCATTTTAAGAAAAAGTACCTTTTGATGTAAACAAGGTACCTTTTAAAAAAATATACATTTACAAAAGGTACGCTTAAAAATAAGTACTGCAATGCTGGGAGAGGCCCAGACAGAAAAAAAGGTTCGTTTTTGATAACAAAAATCCCCGTATTCAAATATTTTTTTCAAATTTCCTGTGATAAAGAGTTCCGCTATATTGATAACAAAAATTTAAAAAAAATTATAAATTTTTTAAAGTGTATTTATAAAACTTACAACAAGTTTAAATTCATTAAAATTGGATAATAATTGTAATAGCTATGAAGGCAACAAAGTTTTGCATGCTCGAGGTATTCAACTTTCACAACCTGTACCTCACCGTGTGTTTCAAAAAATTTCAATATTCTTAAAGCTTAGGTCCTCTTATATGATTTTCAAACACATCGTTTTGTAATCGTGTCACAAGTTTCAAAGATACAGGCTTATTACCCTTTTTTGAATTGGAACTACTGTGTGTCGACAATATAGCACTAGGGTTTGGGATTTCCCGGACATTTGCACTTCCCCGTGAAAGGGAATTAGAAAAATTGAGTTCCCGGGAATTTACGGGGTTCCTGGGAACAATTGATTTTCTATATTAACTGCCTGTTCTACTATATACGAACGATAGTTTATTTCTTATAAGTATGTATATTCAAAACAACAGCTAAAATCAATTTGTTTTTGTTTTCAATATATTTATAAGAAAGAAACTGTCGTTCGCATTTAGAGGAACAGGCAGTAAGTAAATTTATTGACTGGCGAAACTTTCATAGTTTTATTAATATAAACATTCTTTTTAAATAAAATTTAATATAATAAAAATTCTAAAACAAAACTTTAAAAATTAGTTCAGGCAGAGAGAGAGAGAGAGTATATAGTTCTGATGCAGTAAGATATGGTATAAAGACGAATTGACGAGTACTACCGTAATTATTTAGTTAAACATTGTAAATCGTCCAAAAGACTGCGTAATGTTTTTTATATTTTCCAAATTTCTAGAAGGGTTCTTATCATTAAATACAAACAAGATACAGTAGTATACTCTGCTACGCCGAATTTTACATAATCTGAGCTACATTCTGGCTAAATGTCTTCGGTTTTTATTTTATTTCTCTTAGAACACCTCCTTCAGTGTTTCAATAATAGCGACGACTTATAATAAATTTAGGACGTGAAAATTCAAAGTTTTTACAACTTCTATAAGCTTGAAATTTCTAGTAAACTTTCCAAAATGTTTTCATTAATTCTGCGGAAAATTACTCAAACTTCCTTTAAGATCTAATGCTTTACTTTAAAAAACGATTGGAGTACTGCAATCATTGATACTTATACAAAGTACTCTAAATTGTTCTGATTTAGTGATAAAACGACCCTCGTAATGAAGCAATAATTTTTCTCGTATACGGGTACGAAAACATCTTGACTCTAATTTTTCGCTATGTTTCATTAAAAAATGTTCAAAGGATATTATGAAATAAGTCCCACTGAAATAAAGCCCATTGAAATAAGCACCAAAATGAAGTAACACCCACAATGCATTACAAACTGGTACTAAATATTTTTATGGGCCTCAGAAGTTTTCGGCTGCATGAAAAATCTTCGGCCGCTCCTAATATTTTTCCTCTATGTATGTCGAAAATTGGCTTCGTTGAATAAAGATTTCGTGCATTACCGATCCTCATTCCTTATTCTTATTCAGCGAAGGCACTTTTTGGTATACCTAGAGGAGAAAATGCGTAATCCCGGCTGTAAACTAGCAATGCAATAAAATCTTTACTCAGCGAAGCCAATTTTCAACATATGTACGTAGACCAGAAAATATTCGATATATTCAGATAAAAAACTCTTAATATCGACCGGAGGCCGAATATACGCAAAATCTTTACTCAGTGAAGCCAATATTCGACATACCCAGAGAAAAAATTCCTTAAGCCCGGCCGGAGGTCTGCAAGGCAGAAATCTTTATTCGGCTAATTCACTATTTAACATAACCGGGATGGGGAAATCGTTAATCCTAGCTGAAGAAGCGTGGTACAGACTTCTTACGTTTTACTCTGCAAAACGATTTTTGGGTACTGGGGAAAGTCCATAAGCCCGGCTTAAAATTTCATAAATTTTTTATTAACTTCATAAAACGGCGCTACTTACTAAAGCTTTCTGCATAGCGACGATTTTTGTTATAATAAAATATTTTTCACTTTTTAAGAAAAGGAAACATAACGCGAAATAAAATGAAATAAGGCCCAAAATTATTTTGTATGAAATAAGGCCCAATCAATTGGTTTTTTTGTGCCTTTCTTCATTTGGGTCTTATTTCATTACGAAATAACATCCAAATTCGAAAAAGAAATAAATATGGCACAATTAATAATTTTCCAATTTTATTGGGCCTTATTTCATTTTCTTAATTAGGCCTTATTTCATGGCACCTTTCAATTTTATTAAACTAAAATTGAAAAAGTCGTAAAAAGTACTCTAAATTCAATTCCCAAGCGTTAAAAACGGTAAACATTTAACCCTAACCAATCTTCACACATAGATATTTAATCTTTATCTTAATTTATTTCATTTCAAAGTAACACATACAAGTTTCAAAACAATAATCAACTCCCGGAAAGAGCAAGATTTGATAAAAAAAAAGCTATAAGATTTAATACAGTGACTGGATGGAACTGAAATGTCTCTAGACATTTTTCAAAGCAATAAATTAAATTTATACACTCGCAATTAAAAACAGCTTATAACAAATTTTACTACTTCTGACATTTCTAACACTGCAATTGATAACAAAGAGACAGCCGGCCATCTAGTCCAGCAACTTAAATAACTTTTAATAAAAACATTTCAATTTTTATGGTTTTAATAGAGACAAATAAAAAAGAGTGTAAGACGCTTAACTGGCCATTAACAAATAAATTAAATGGAAAATAATATTAATAAATAAACTAAAAAGATGGCTACAAATCATTTTGAAAGCCATTCATATTTCTGTCATAAATCTTCGGTCAGAACAATAATAGAAATGAGTTTCTTTTTCTGTACTTTTCTGTAATAAATTCTCTAATTCAATAGAAATATTGTTTTTTATTATTATCAAGTTTCTTAAAAATATTGAGTTTCAATAACAAAATATTTATTGAATTGTACGATTATTGATCGAATTGTACAAGAAAACTGTTTATTCTTTCACCTTTTTCTTGCTGTTCACCTTCCTGATGGAGTTTTGAGTTTTCTTGATTGTTTTGTTGTTTCGATAATCTTTAACTAAATGGGCCACACTATTGACCATTATGACGGATTAAAGTAATAATATTTCTATAGATATTTTTTGTGTTTTATTTTTCTTCTTTAATGATTATTAGTTTTTTATTGTTATTTTTTATTAATATTTTATTTATCGATTTTAGCTCTTTTCTGTGTTTTTTAGGGGTTTTAAATTGTAATGAGATCTCTTTGTTAGCACTCGTAAATTAGTTTATCACTAGCAATTGGGAAGTAAACTCTTTTTTTAACAAAGAACTGTTCGTTTAAAGTTTGGATATGTTTGGCTTTTGTTAACTGTTGCTTGTCTCTATATTTTTATTGGTTTAATATGATAAATAAGAGAGCATTTATTTACACATTAAAATATAACAAAACAATATTTAAATTTCTTAATTGAATTTCCGGGCATTTTAGTTTATGGTCTCTATTATATTCTGCATAAATTTTCATTCGATCTCAGCAGCATATTTATTTTACTGTTTTCGCCATAAATTCTAGTTGTGAATAACAATGGCACTCTTTGTAGCATTCTTTGTAAGTTGTATGCTGACTGAATCGATTCGAAAAGAGCTGTTATTACTTTAACAGTCGTTGGTCTAAATAGAAGTGGACAAATAGTATTTATTAAATTAAAAAGCACGAACTTTAAAATATAATATACGTAAATTAAACCACACCGAATCAATTAAGAAAAAGGGTGGAACGGAGAGCTCACACTCTCCGATTTTAATGAAACTCAATATAGACTTTTTTAATATCTGTAATACAATGTTAGGCTTTTGGGGCGTCTAGTTATGGTTATATGACGTCATCAAGATTTAAGAAATATATATAAAAAAATGACTTTACTTACATAATTACAAATATCTCAAGGAATTTTTGATGTGATTAAAACTTTTCTCGGAATACATAAAAAACTAAAAATTTAAGTATATATATCCAAAAATTTTACATTTTATATCTTTAAAAAAAAACGTAAGTTCTAAAATTTTCGAAAATATATATGTTTTTGTTTGCTTTTATACATACATATATACATGGACCTTTTAGTTCTATAGTGGTAATATTATTACATCCAAAGTTGTGGATAAAAATTAGAAAAATTAACAGAATTTTCATACTTAAAGCCCCTATTTCTTAAAAAAGACCAATTTAAAAATTTTTTAAAACGTAAAGGTTTTTTTATTTTCATATCTACATAGACTACTTATTTCCAAAGTGGCAAAATTATTATTATCAAAGTTACAGACAAAAATTAGAAAAATTAACAGAATTTTCAAAATTAAAATCGTTATATCTTAAAACAGGTCTATTTTAAACTTTTCAAAAATATATATGTTTTGGTTCTCTTCCATGTCTACCAGGACTACTTAACTCCAAAGTGGTAAACATATTATATAAAAAGTTAGATATAAAATTGTAGAAAATGTTCGAAAAATCAACAAAATCTTCAATTATAGTGCTTTGCAATAAAAATTATGTTTAAAATAAAAGTGATTTATAGGCTAATTATGGATCGCTAAGTGCGAAACTGAAACTCATTAATTTTTCCTGTGAACCGTTTTCGAGATAACCGCGAAAAACGTAAGTTTTTCAATTAATCACGTTTTTCGCGGCTATATCGAGAACAGCTCGTACGAAAAATTAACGACTTTTAGTTTCGGTTTCGGCGATCAACAATTATCTTAGGAACCACTTTTGTTTTAAAGCTACGGTCACACTTGGCAAATATTTGCCGAAAAAACGTGGCCAATAGACAAATTAAAATTTAATTTCCTTTAATACCAATATTTTTTTAAATGTGGGTTCGCTTTTATTAAAAATTATATAAAAATTAGCTTTTTGCAGAATAATCAAATTTATTTTGTAATTAAGTTAAATTACACTAACCAAGAGCAAATGCAGTGGTTATGCTTATTTCGTCAACTATTTGCCAATTGTGACCGTAACTTAAGCTTCATTTTTCTTTGCAAACTACTTCAGTGAAGATTCTGTTAATTTTTCAAACTTTTTCTACATTTCTGTCTATAAGCTTAGATATAATAATTTGACCACTTTCAGAATAAGTGATCTCGGTAGACATGACAGTGAGCCAAATATTATATATTTTTTTTTTTAAATTTTAACATATACTTTTTTTAATATATAGTGATATTAAATTTCGGGAATCTAAATTTTTTTTTAAATATATCTGTGTTCCGACAAAATTTTGAGCTACATCATTTTGGAGGGGCTTTTATAACCTTTCAAACGGTATGTTCCTGAGGTCTGTAACTTAAGCACTTTTGTAGATATTGAAAGTTTTTTAGGTAAACTCAACTTATAGAAATATCTTCACAACCGAAGGAGTTAGAAATCCAAAATTTGACATCGATTACTTTAATATACTAGAAAAATTACACTCAAAGGTTTATCCAAATAAAAGATGGTTGGTTGATTTGAGGTGGTTTGACTCACGTTACAAAAATATCGTGTTATATAAATAACCTCATTAAACTTTTAAGTATCACGTAAGTTTGAGTAAACATACATATGCCATATATAGTGGTTACGTTTATTTCCTCAAATATTTGCCTAATCTGAATTAAGCTCAACAATAACCCTACGTCTTTACGTAGCAATTTTTATTGTAGCAATCGCCAAACTTCATATAAACTATACAACCTAAAAGAAAAAATTTAATTTTCAATATCCAATTTGACAATTGCCGGTAATAAGATTGGCTACATGGAGACGAGCAATTGAGGTTTTATTTACTTATCTCACAGGCAATTATCCAAAATACAATTTTTAAGCTTAATGTTAGCTGATAAAAATCAAATAAACTAAGATTAGTTTAAATTAGGAAACTCATAAAAGCAATTAAAATTTTAATTAAATCGGCTTTTATAAGCACACCTTTTAGTAATTAAAAAAAAAGATTTTAAATTAAATTGGATGATTTAAGTCTATAAATCTTTAAAAGAGTATTGACTCTTATGGGCTAACTTCTCGTATGTGGCAAAAACCAATTTATACACAAGACATTTTTTTCTTTTCTTGTCGCTGTTTACAATTACTACGTTATAGACAAAAGGTGGCACGTCAAACTTCTTATTTGCAAATAGTGCGTTGATCAGCAACTGTTTTCGTAATTTAGTAAGTTACAATAAAAAAACATACTTCAGAGAAAAATTATTATCAAAAAATTTTCAAACAAAAGTTTGTCTAAAAAAAAATTTATTTCATTTTCAGTAAAAGTTCTTTACATAATCAATGAATTGTTTGTTTGACTCTTCTTTAGCACGCAAACACCAATAACAACAAGAAAAACTGTATCGTAAAAAAACAACCCCGATGACGACATACACACCAATAATAACAACAACAATGATAGCAAAAGAAAAGCGATTGCACCAAGTTTGTTTACTGAAGATTTTTGATTGAATCAGTTAGTTAATGTCGTTGGATTAATTCGCGTTAATTTTTTTTAAGTCTTTAGATAAACATTCAGACTTGAACACATTTAACAAAGTGAAATTTCAAAAATGCCGAATGGATGATGATGATTGGATATATTAAAAAAAATCCAGTAAATATTTTTGTTTGATTAAGTAAACTATTTTGTTTAATATTTGTTAGTAAATTAGGCTAATTGTTTTATAAATTGAGACAAAAATATTGTTTAATATTTTTCAGAAAGTCCAGCAAATCTTTTTGTTTGATTTAGTAAATTGTTTTGTTTACAATTTGTAAATATTTTTAGCCAAATTGTTTTATACAGTTAAACAATTTGTTCACTGAAAAAAATCTCGTTTTTTTAATGAAATTGTTGAGATATTTTTGTCTAAATTAACCAATTTGTTTGTAGATCCGTTCCTAGAGAAAATATTTACTATTTTATTGAATGAATTCCTTTACAGAAAATTAAATTTAGTTGTTTCTGTGTTGGCAGCACTACATTTTTGTTTGCAAATAAAAAATGCTTATAAACGAGGTAAATGTCTTTGACTTTCAGATGTGTTACGATAATATATGTAACTAGCCTAGAATTTAAAATTTTTTTTAAATAGCCATAAAAATCGCCATCAAATTTATTTATCGCCAGAAAAATCGCCATGTCGCCAAATCAAAAATTTTGACGCCAAACAAGTTTAAAAATCGCCACGTTTGGCGATAAATCGCCATTTCTGACAACCCTGGCCTATAGTGACTTGAACTAGCACATAACTAGTCACGCTAATGATATTTTGGGGAGCTGTTCTGTGAGAGCTATATTTATAACGCTTACACAATAACAGATCACCGAACTTATATAAATAAGCTTGCCTGATTTCGTGACCTCAGTTCAAGTTCCTAGTAACTATCATCAGTTAATGCCTAATGAAGCAATAAAACTATAACATAAGATTTGTGAAACAAATTTCTAGAATAGTTTTAATATTTCTCTTCAAAAAACAATATTTCTCTTTCAGAACAATTAAAAACTTCTATTAAATTATAATGAAATACAAAAAATAATAAACAATTTCTACGAAGAAATTCTCATATAGAAAGAACTCTGCATGTTACATTCATATTTCCGCCAAATAAATTCATGTTTAAAAAGTCATAATTTGTTTGAGGCGCTTCAGCGGAGTCTCAACGGGCACCATCAATGAAAGTCCCTTTGAAAAGCAAGGAGCACTCGTTGTTGCAACTTGCAGTTAGTGTGTATGCAAAAACATTGGTTGTTGCTACTATGTGTGGCATTTAAAATGTGCGTGTTGTTATTTGACTCTCGTTTGTACCTCCTCTTCAACAAATAAGAATTTACATACACTCAAACACACAACTTGCTACTTTCTCGTATTTACTTTGAATATTGTCGTTGTATGGTTGTATGTCGATGGGAATGTTGGTGCATGTGTGCATCCAAGTACGTGTACAAGTAAATTGAATGTTTGTTTGTACCTTGCGACCAGACACATTGGTGCTAATGGGCCAATTCTGGCGTGTAATTGTTGTGTTGTTTGTTTATTATTAGTTTGTTAAATTTTTCAACAGCAACAAAAACAACATTAGCAATAAAAAAGCAATCTCCTTTGAAAAAACATGTTGAAAACTGCAAAAAAAAGAAAACATGAAAATAGTTTAAAAAGTATGCTCCAAACATGGGTTAAATAAATAAACATTTATTTCGTTTAATATCGTTTCGTCGAAATAAAATCGCTACTGCAAGAAGGTGGACCTAATTAGACATTTGGAATTCGCTATAGAGATATATAAGGATTTGAATCTAAAATAACTGATTCATATTTGCAAGAAAGGAATCTCCCACTAAGTTCTACTTAATTTTCAATGTGTTTTCGAAGCTTTCACTGAAAACTTTTCAGTCGTGAAAATACATTAAGGCCCTAATTGTATAAATCACGTCACCAAAGTGAAATTTATATACACAGAAAAAACTAAATTTCATTTTCTGTAAAGGAATTCAATGAAATAGTAAATATTTTGTCTATGAACGGACCAACAAACGAATTTGTAAATATAGACAAAAATACCTCAACAATTTCATTGAAAAAAAACGTGTTTTTTTCAGTGAGCAAATTGTTTAAATCTATAAAACAATTTGTCGAAAAATATTTACAAATTTTAGACAAAACAATTTACTAAATCAAACAAATATATATACTGGATTTTTTGAAAAATATCAAACAATATTTCTGTCTGAATTTAATAAACAATTAGTCTAAAAATGCTAACAATTATAAAGCAAAATAATTTACTTAATCAAACAAAAATACCAAAAAAAAATTTGTCTGTGTCATCATCATCATCCATTACACATTTATTAGATTTCACTTTATTAAATGTGTTCAAGTCTGAATGTTTATCTAAATACTTAAAAAAATGAAAGCGAATTAATGCGACGACATTAACTAACCGATTCACTCAAAAATCTTTTGTAAACAAACTTGGCACAATTGCATTCCTCTTGCTATGATTGTTGTTGTTGTTATTTGTGTGTATGTCGTCATCGGAGTGGTTTTTTACGACACAGTTTTTATTGTTGTTTTTGGTGTTTGCGTTCTAAATAAAAGTCAAACAAACAATTCATAGATTATGGACAGAACATTTACTGAAAATTGAATTTATTGTTAGACAAACTTTTGTTTGAAAAATTGTTGGTGATAATTTTTTCTGTGTAGAGAGGAAAAACAAAAATTCAAATTTTTTTATAAATTTGTTTTATTTTTCAGGCAAATTTTAAAATTTATGACAGGCAAAGCAACGCTTGAATTTCTATGTGTTTGTTTGGTGAAGAATTGGTATGAAAAACAAAAAAAGAATTTAACATTTTTTTCAAATTTGTTATGGTTTTAATATCAATTTCACTTCGGTGATGTGTTTTACACTTAGGGCCTAAGAATAAAGAGAAGTTTTGTACATACATATACATATTATGTATGTACATATATGCATTAAACACATTCGCCACAGCAGGCTACCGACTACAACCTGTCAAAAATAGAATACATGTGTGTATATGAAAATGATTATTTTCACGACTGCACGGCTACACGACTGCAGGTTGTTGTCCATGCTACTTCTGTGGTGTAGTCAAATTAAACTAATTTCTATTTTTGTTGGCTACAAAACAAAAACAGTGTTAACAATATATCAAAATATGTAAAGCATATTAGTGATTAGAAATATTTTTTATTGTAAAATAAAAAAAGAAAATTAAAAAATTTAAATGTTATATATGCATCAAAAATTTTTAAATAAATAAATTTATTTGTTTTGTTGTTATATAGAATATTGACTTAAGTCAGAAATACCAACATTATTGAAAATTAAAAAAATCACAGGGTAATAGCCCTTTTTAACCTAAAACTTTTAGTGTAATTTTTTTCGGCGCTCTCTTGATTCCGGAGTTACGGGGTTCGAAACGTAATATATTGTTCATCATAAGTCCTACAATAGAGAATGGATATAAACGATATATACTACGTTTATACGCACGGGTTATTTGCAAATAAAACTGCAAATTGTTGCCATATAATTGTTTTATTGCGACTATTAACTCACGAAAACTATTCACGATTAACGCACTATTTGCAAATGAAATGTTTGGTGCTGCTACGCTTTGTTAATAAAAAACAATAAATAGAAAAACATTAATAGAAGAAAATTATGACAATTAAAACAAATAATTAATTGTTCTTTTATACATTTCAACTTTTTTTTTTAAATACAAAAGTCTTCTATAGAAGTGCTACCAAGTTTTTGTATTTTGCTATGCCATATAAACAATGAATTAACTTATTTTCAAAATGCTCTAAAATACCTTTGTACTGGTATATACAATTTTGAAATCCATTAACCCGTTGGGAGCAAAATGGAATATAAATCATTTTTTATATGACTTCTCACGTAAAACCACCGTTATCTTAAAAAATGGCCGTTGCTATTGCACTTAAACATGTATTTAGTTTAATAGAGAACATTTCAAGCTTTCATTTGATGTAAACTTGAAAGCTATCATCGATGAAATTCGTAAGTTATGGCACCTTGAAAATGAGATTTGGTAATTAAACTAATTCATTTACCTCTTAAACTCATCTTTAAAGTACTATAATTTACGTATTTCATAGGTGACAGCTTTCAAGTATACACCAAATAAAAGCATGGCAAGTTCTCTATAAAACTATACACATGCATATGTACCGTTGTATCGACCAGTTTTTAAGATAACGGAGTTTCTGCGTGAAAAGTCAGATAAAAAAAATTTAAAATTGCATTTCACTCGGAATGGGTTAATTGTTTTAAAAAATTTGTATACTAGTAAAAAGGTATTTTAGAGCAGTTTGAAGTGATATCCATATCGTTTTATCCGTTCTATATTCTAGGAGTTATGGCTAATAAAAAATAAAAGTTTTGAACCAACTCAAAACCAACTCCGGAGCCAAAAGAGATAAAAAAAATTACACTAAAATTATAAGGTTAAAAAAAGCTACTGCCTCATGAGTTTTTTTTTAATTTTCAACGATGCTGGTATTATTGACTTAAGTCAATATTCTATTTTATTAAACAGAAAAAACATCAAAAAATTTAAGTATTAAAAGTGCCATAACAATCAATAGGTTTTAAAGAAATAAATTGACTTGTTTTTACATTTTGCGAGATGTAAAAACATTTTGAATAAGCGATTTTTTATACAAGTAAAACTTTTGAAAGTGGCACCACTGAAATATATACTGCAACAACAAAATGTCAGCTGGTTACGATGTAGCTGCCGTGTTCAAAATAATTAAGTAGCTGACTACACGATGACGATTGCTGCCAACAGCATTTGTAGTCGTGTAGCCGTGTAGCCTGCTGTGGCGAATGTGTTTATAGCAATATAAATACACATATTTATATTGAACTTTGATTTCATTAGTAAAGAGAATAAAAAAAATCATTTAAAGAATTCTCAGGATTAAGCTACAAATATGCTCTACTAACAGCTGTAGGGTGCAAAACTCTAGCGATTTTCTGTTTGTGTGTTTGTTTATTCATAGGCACCAAATAACACTGTAGAACAGAAATAACATGATTCCAACGACTGATTCTGCAGAGGGCGCCAAGAACTTTAGATCTGGGATTAATATTATGGATAGTTAAGGTTTTCCATTTTTCGCGTATAGTTATAGTGAATCGGCATAGGAAATCTTGTATACAAGATTATAAGATTTACGTTTGTGGTATAAAATTTATTCAGAACTTTTATTTAAGATATCTTAGTCTTCGTTTTATGGGTCGTTTTATCCCTATCTTAAAAAAAAGAAAACTGCCCATCAGTGCTAATATAATACGAAAATATTTTCCATAAAATACTACTACAGGCTTTTAAAGGCTACAAAATTCCAAACTCAATTTGAACGCCAGAAATCATTAAACATTTTAATTGTGTTTAATAGTTAATCTCATACTTATTCACAATTAGTACTCGGAATAGGAAATTTTGTAAGTCTTGGGTGTAAAGTGTAAGATGTGTTCAGCATTTTTATGTAAAACACCACGAGAAAAGTTTTTGATGGACAATTTAACCCTCTAACTCTTCGTTGTATTCTGCTATTCGTTCATTTCTTAAAAATATGAAAACACAAACGACAAAAAGCTTTCCTTCAGCAGCGCATTAGCGGTCTGAAATGTTCACAATTAGTACTCGGCATAGAAAAACTTTTAAGTCTTAACCCTTTTATTTAAAACACCATGAGGAACATCTTTGTACAGCCTTTTATTCCAGTAAATCGCAGCTGAAGGGGAGTTTTTGCCCTCTTTTTAATAAAGCGACAAAAAGACCTATACAGCAAAGTGTTAGAAAGTTAAAATATTTCATAAAAAATACTACCTTACTGTCCTTTACCAGAATCAGTCGCTAGAATTGTGTTATTTTGAAACAAATTGATTTTGTTGTACAGTGTAATTACAACAACTGGAACAATTTCCAGTAAAGGCACAAAGCTAGAAAAATGCTAATTTATGGCATTAAAACATTTCTATTAGTTTTGGTTCCGTAACAATTACTAGGCGCTTATCAAATTGCCAACATCTTGACACGGGTGTCGTGTTTATAGATTTTTTTATTTTTATTTTCAATTTAAATTGTTCTTTTGGAACTCATTTTCTATTCTATTCGTATCGTTAAACTAACATTGCTTTAAACAAATGTATGAGTTTTCGTATGTACGAGTATTTATGCATGTGTATGTTTTCTTGCAGCAAAACCGTAAAAGAAAAGCTGCAATAGCCAAACTTAATGCCACATACCAAAATCATGAAATAACCAACAATAGTTGCAGCATGAACAACAAAAAAAAAAAACAATTGCCATGTAAGTTTGTTAAATGTTAAGAAAACTTAACGTGTGGGCAGGTGTGGTGGTGGCAATGGAGACGACACTTCTATGAGTTTGCGTGTTTGAACTATGAATAAATACAATATTTAAAAATGAAAAATAAATCCACACACTTAAAATATTTGTTTGTTTGATTTTATTGCCAGCCACATAAACACAAAAGCCTGTAAGCATGACCCGACCAGACATCCCGCTTTAGGCGGTATTATCCCGCCTTTTAGAGGTCGATCCCGCCTAAATTTGTTATCCCGCTTTTTCGAGTTTTAAAAAATATAGTTCTGCTATTTTAATTATTCCAAAAAATATCGAAAATGTTTCAACTGAGCAAAATAGATATTTCTTGTGTTGATCGAATAAAAACTCAATCAGTTAAAGGAACTTAAAATTAAAAAAACGCGTTTTTTAGACATTGCTTCAAACTCAATACTTAAAAATTTTTAATCAAAATATACTTAATTATCAGGCTCAAGTTCGTTCAATTTAATTCTTCAATTAAATTATTTTTATTGAGAAAGGAATTTTAAAAGCATGTATTAGTTGAAAAGAAAATACAAATTCTTGACTGTATAAGGGTCGAACTGTGCACCACGATATTTCAAGACTTATCACGATCTCATGAGTAGAGCTCTTGTTATATGTACCTTTCACAGTGTGAGGGTAGAGAAGTCAAGTAAGCCACGTAGTATTGCAAAAATTAAATTGAAGGACAATGAAGCTTCCATTAAAATTTTTCTCCATTAAGATGAAACGAAAATCAAGACAAACCCTTCAAAGTTGAAACTAATTTGGTGCTGAACACATGATTCATAAAATGCTTAAGAACCGACAAAATAGCACAAAGTTACAAGACAATTAAGTGAAAGAAAAAACAGAACTACTTTTGATCCAAAATATTCTTTTGATTATAAACTGAATTTTATAAAAGCTGACTTCAGATTTTTTCAGTAACTGACATACACTTCCTTATATTTGTCGGGTCCTAACAACTTCATGTTTCACGTGTTAACGATAAAATTATCTTCAGGCTTAAAGCAATTTATAAAACTTTTGTTTCATAAAAATGATGTATTTTTAAAAAATCATCTAAAATATCACTTTTTAAAATTTTAAGGCCTGTAACTCAATGAATTTCTTAAGAACATGTCGTTAGCTGAAATACAAAATCACAAAACTACACTATTTTTAATTTTATAGGAGAGAAAAAAGACTAAATAAAATACTTTAAGTGACTGAAGCAAAGACTCTTCTTCATTTTTATGATAACAGTATGAAAATTTGTAGGGCGCCTTGATGTAATAAGTAATAATTGAAAATGCGACTTTAAATTTTTTGTTAGTTACGTTATTTCGCATTTCAGCTAACGATATGGAATGTGTAGTTGCATACATTTATAAAAAATCATATATTATCATCATTGTATTTACAGCATTTTATAAAATCCCGCTTTTTTGGTAATATTATCTTCAGAGTCCCGCTTTTCAACCGTTCTTGTCCCGCTTTTGACAAAAACCTCCTGGTCACGTTATGTATGCATCCAGAAGATTTTTTTCGAAACGTTTGCAAAGACCCTCAAGAATGGATGGATTGTTTGTATACTTAAAGAAATAAATGGGAATAGCGAAATTATTAAAAACAAAATTTTAACCGCATTTATCTCTGACATGAAAGCATGTTTTTAGGGTTCCGATACACCAAAAGTGTAAAGGAACCCTATTGTTTTCGCTACGCTGTCCGTCCGTCTGTCCGTCTGTCTGTCACAGGCTGTTTTTTCGGGAACCGTAAGAGCTACGGACCTCTGAAATTTTCACAGGATATGTAGAGCTTTTGCCGCTACAACAACAAATATATGACAGTTAAAAATTAAAGGGTGTTCTAAAGCGAGCAAATAAAATGTTGAAATACTAATGTAATGTTTTCTCGGGAGCCGTAAGAGCTACGGACCTGAAATTTTCACAGAATATGTAAAACTTTGACCGCTGCAACAATAAATATATGACAGCTAAAACTTAAAGGGTGTTCTAAGTTGAGCAACGAAAAATGTTGAAATACTAATGTAATATGCAGACACTTATATATAGACTCTTTAAATTTTCAAACTTCGTGTTAATTGATGTAATCTGTAGAAGAGACTTCACCAATTAGCACTGATATTTAAAATAATAAAAATTAAAGGGTATTCTATCAGTCAATTTAATTTTACTATGTAATTCAGACAATCTGCTCTATCTTCGGAACCGTAAGAGCTACGGACCTGAAATTTTCACAGAATATGTAAAACTTCGGCCGCTACAACAACAAATATATGACAATTAAAAATTACAGGGTGTTCTAAAGCGAGCAACGCAACATGTTGAAATACCAATGTAATATACAGACACTTATATATAGACACTTTAAATTTTCAAAGTGCTAATTGGTGTAGTCTGTAGAATTGGTGTAGTCTGTAGAATCACCAAAATTAAAAAGATCGTAAAAAAAACGTCAAAAATCTAAAAAGTCTTCAAAACGAAAAATCGCTAAAACTAAATAAATCATCAAAAAATGAAAAAAATCGCCAAAAAATTAAAAAATCACAAAAACGAAAGAAAAAAACGCAATAACCAAAAAAAAAGCACCAAAACTAAAAAAAACGCCAAAAACCAAAAAAATCGCTAAAACGAAAAAAGTGTCAAAACAAAAAAGTCGCTAAAACTAAAAAACCACAAAAAACCGAAAAATCCCCAAAAACGAAAAAAGCGCCAAAACTGAAAATATCGCCACAACTAAAATAAATCGCTAAAACTAAAAATATCGTCAGAAAGTGAAAACGTTAAATAAATGCCATAACCAAAAAATCGCCAAAACTAAACAAATCGGCCAAAACAACGAAAAGCGCCAAAACAAAAAAAAAAAAAACAAAAAAAACAGCGAAAAATACTTAAAAAATAAAAAACTAAAATTAAACAAGAAAGCATAACGAAAAAACTGCAAAAATGACAAACGGGACAAAAACAAAAAGGGATATACATATGTGTATTCGTACGGAACCCTTCGTGTGCGGGCCAAAGTCGCACTTTACTTAATTTATTTGTTGATACTCTCAATGACTATCTAAACATAAAATAATTTGACATTCAGACCATAAATGAATTTGTTCGCGATTAAGAAACATTTACATCCTATATATAGCCAGCTTTGGGGATATGCCCACGACAACCCCTTTATATGAGGAAGCCAGCCCTAATTTTGTCCAAAAATTAAATTTATATATACTTATCTATGTATGTATTTATGTACGCTGCAATTCATGAAAATCACAAAACAGCTGGGTTGAAGATTTAAAAGTTAAAAATTTTTTTTGCGTGTATTATATTTTGTTAATCCTCTTTTCTTTAGTCTTTTCGTTGTGTCTGTGTGTGTATTTGTTTTAAAGTTTGTGCATTAATTAATTAATTAATTTGCAGCACAAATGAATTCGTAATTATATCATTTATGATTGTGTTTGTTTGTATTTATTATTCATGCTGTTGCAATTGTTGTCGCCGTCGTCATCATTTTTTATCATCGTCATTTGCTACTGTTGCCACTAACGACAACAGCAAATGTTTCATATCACTACAATGTTGCCATATCGTGGGCAATTTGCCAAATGAGGTGAAATTTCGATTTTAATATGTGTAAGGAGGGAAGAATTGCTCCATTGCTAATGCATTGGTATAAGAGAGATATTCTGTCTGTAAGTTTTCAAAAATGGCTTTATTTTTCGGAAATTCTATTCTATGTATATTCTAATTCTTTTTTCTGATCTAATAGGGCATTTACATCGGCACGAAATCTAGTTGAAACGAGATTTTGGCCAAAATCTAGTTTATTTTGCTAGATTTCCCATACAAAATAAAATCCAGTTCATTACTGGATTTTGTCAAAATCTTGTTGTGTATGGGTACTACAACTCTGATTTTTTTCATATTGTACTAAAAAATAAGCCGCATAAGGTTTGTGTATTTGCTATTAGGTTTATCTTCTAGCTATTTTGGTTTTGAAGCTTAATTTTTGTATGTAGTTTGATAGTAAAATTAAAAAAATTCCAAAAAAAGCTTGGTGTAAGCGGTATAGATTTTAAAATAGATTTCAATTGAAATCTACTAGATTGCGCTCGGATGTAAATGTAGTATACAATTAGATCTTACCCCCAGCGAATATTTCTAGGTCCTCTAATGCGCACGTGGAAGAGTTCTTTTCAACTAGTTTTGTGCTTCTACAGTTGGTACTAATGCAAACAATATCTATCGTTGTCTTTTAATAAATATTTAAAAGTTAATTTGCAAACACTATATCTGTGGTAAGAACTCTTAGCTGCTTAAGTCGAGTTAGGAAAGCGGCGAATTTATTGAGCGATTGTGTTCATCCGTGTGTAAATCTACTTGATATAAATTTTTCTTGTTTGTAATCTTTTTAAGACGTCTGGTATCCGCAAAAATTTTACCGAAAAATAAACCATTGCCTGATTGGAAGCGAGTTTTTGAGACTTTAAACTGTTCTCCCGAAAAAAATTTGCAACACAGATATAACAAGCTCGGATCTAGGGGTAGGCGAAAAAATTGTTTTTCATTCGAACTGGCTTAAATTGTTAATCTAAAATTATACATTCCAAACCATATGTTTACTAAATTTTTCTTCTTCGTACTTTTATAGTTGGTAATTTTAGCTCCTCTTATGGCTAATTTTGGTTTTTCTTCTGTGTCATCACTCTGTCATTATTATTGTATTTAAAATTTGAAAATTGTAAGATTGTGTAAGTATGTATGTAGTTGTTATTGTTGTTATTTCCAGAGCGAGGCAAAGGAAAACAAACATACAGCCTTGTTGTCTGACATTATTTGACATTTCACGTAACAACACTCACACGCAGGATAACATGCAATTTTGTATTTGGGCTACAAAATTTGTCGTGTCTTAAACTGTTGTTGAACTGGCTGCCACAGTGCGCCAGCAATATTGCAGTAAATTAAATACAGTAGCAAAACGATATCTTGTACCTTTTAATGGTTTTTTTCCTGCCTGTGTTATAAGATATGGCTTTATTTTAATTCACAAGGAAGGGCTTAGTGTTGTTGATCTTTTCTCAATACTTAACTTAAATATTAATAAATACTTACAAATTTTCTTGTTGCAGAAGCTGAGGAAACACGAGCAACAGCTGAAGCAGTGTGTTAAGTCAGTAGGATGTACATACTTGGTCAGCAACGCGTTGCCAGCAGCAAAATAGCCTTACAGCACATTGGTAGTCAGCCAACATGATAAAAAATGTTCACAGCCATTGGGGCTAGAAGCAGTGGACTATCCAATATATCTCAGTGGTTGCAGTAGTTTGCTCCGTGTGTACTTAGCTCAATAATAACTAAAAATGGTTTCGCTCTGTTGCATGCAGTTTGTTGTTGTCTCGACGACAATTTTAGTTTTCTTTTAAATTTGTTTGAATAATTTTCTTTGATTTCTTTTTAAGTTTTGTTGAACCACGACATAATTATGCGAAATGCAACCATACTTGTATGAAGTTGAATTAATTAAATAAATAGAATTAAAATTGAATTGTATAAGAACTTATTAAATAACTCATTGATTATGTGTGCTTAACGTATTTAAAAGTTATTGAACTCTTTAGAGAAACAAAATAGTTCAATAGGTGATATTGCTTACAAAAAGCTAATGCAATTAATTTTTGAATTATTCACATGCATATTAAATTAGTTTATTAAAAAACTATTTGTAGATAATGTGCTGCTCCCATTTTCCAAATTAATTTAAATTTTTTATTACAATAAAATATTATATTAGACATTCATTAAAGTAAATTAGAGACACTTGAAACAAGATCTTTATTCTGGATCTCTAAAAGTTTCATTACTTTCAGTTCGCTCAATGTTCTAAGTTCAAAGAAACCAAAAGTAGCCCAAATCTTTTTTGTATTCAGCGCTAATTAGACTGTCTTGTATTTCGCTGTTCTTGTCCTGTGTATATAATTCATTCAAGTGGATACAGACCTCTCCGTGGTGTCACCTTCGGTAGCTGATTACAACAGCCGTCTGAAGTAGTGAGCTAATAGTGCCGCTAGTTCACACAAGAACGTGAATAATTGGTTTCGGTGTTGGACATGGTAGTGAGTAGCACTAGACTTAAACATTTCGATATTCACAAGGCGAAGTGGGTATCCCCTGATCAAGTAAGAAAGTATTATATTGATCACGTAGAGAATTGTTCTAGGTGGAAGGAATAGTTCCAGCGTGCTAAATGTGCCTTCTATCTGAGGTGCCAATATTGATTCGGATCATTACCTTGTAGCAGCTAAGCCGGCCACCTGTCTCAATGTAGAGAGGAACATACGAACGTTCCACAGAGGAGGCTGGACGTCATAAGGCTGCACGCACAACAAGAATGACAACGTATTCTATATTCCAAATGCTGGCAAATCTGTACTTCGGTTTCAAAGCCTCCGCTCAACGAACGATTTTACTAGCAGGATTGTCGGAGAAAAATGCTTCATATTTGGCAACACTGCAGTCTGCAGTAAAACAAGGAGAGGCACTGGGAGAAAAGGAGAGAGGAGATATGTCACTTTCACTACAAGAAAAGAGAAATGGAAATACGCGAGTGTGAGAAGATTGGGATGTGCAGGGGCAGAAACGCAGTCCGCAAATTCTACCAAAGAGTGGACTTTGGTACAGAAAATTCTCCCTGTAAAGAGAAAGATGGAAACTGAAAGTGTGCTAAGGACTTGAAAAGAAAATTTTCCAAGGTGTGGCCACGAAAATATCCTTGAACAAATCGTTGACGACGGTGTCGAATGTACACCACACAACCAAAATCATATTGAGGAAGCAATATGCAGGCTGAAGACTAACAAAGCTGCTGGAGCTGATGGTTTGCCAACAGAACTCTTTTAAACCGGAGCAACGAGTTGTTAGGGGGCATGCACCGACTTCTTAATTCAATTTGGCTCGAATAACGTATGCCAGATGATTGGAACCTCAGTGTGTTATGTCCTGTGAATAAGAAAAGAGACAAACAATATACGCCAAATATCGAGGTATAAGCCTCCTTCCCATTGCATACAAAATTATATCGTACGTAATGTGTAAACAATTAAAAACTAAAGTCAGCGAAATACATGGACGCTACGAATGCGACTTCAGACCTGTTTAATCGATTGCTGACCAAATATTTACATTACGCCAAATCCTGCAGAGAGTACAAAAAAAAAAAAACAAATCGATATCTGCCGCCTGTTTGTCGATTACAGAGCTGCCTTTGACAGCCCGATATGTGCAAAGTTATTAAAAGCCATATCTAAGTTTGATATACCTGCAAGTCTGATACTTATTTATATGTAGAATGACATATACTGCCTGGCTCACGATGTCGACAAGTCGAGTTCGTTCTCATATTTATATTGAGAACAATAATAAAAAAATTAAATTTGTTGTTGTTTTCCATATAAATATGAGAACGAACTCGACTTGTCGACATCGTGAGCCAGGCAGTAAGTGATACAAGATCATCGGTTAAAGTTGGGAAAGACCTCTATTTAACATTTTGTTGGAAAAAATGCTACGTGATGGTACAGTTTATAGCAAAGGTACAATTAACATCAAAAACCACATCCAAGTCGGATATGCCAATAATATTGATATTATGAGGCGGACTGCGTGACGGCTAACTGCAATATTCTCAAGTATCGAAGGGGAATTGGGGAAAGTGGGTCTGCTATTAAGTGAACGAACCGGATTCATGAGACAGGATCAATATGTGAATGTTGGTGACTATAACTTCGAGGTAGGGCACGACTTTATCTTTCTCGTTACCACCAAAAACGAAACAAGAAACATCGGCTTAGTTATACTCTGTATAAAACGGTTGTACTACCCGTGCTACTCTATGGCGCTGAAGTATGTGCACTTGGTCATGCTGACCATATTTTCTACCATTATTTCGCGAATCTTCTACTATGAATAATTAGTATAGAAATTTAATTTATTTATGTACATCCAAGATTTATATATATCGTCATATAAAACGTAAAACCATGTAACTACGGGTTCTTAAATTTTACAGGAGAGGGAAACAGTTTATGAAATAAATAGTACAAGTTAATGTGGCTACGATCCCAGCAAAAACTTTTGTAATTTATGTAATCGGTAGTACTTTTTTTAATGGGTTACAAAGTAATGAGTGGTACTTATTTATCTTATTACTATGCTTCAAACTAGAACTACTACTTAGTTTTTAATAAAATTAGTACGGATTTTTATCATTATCTGAAAGTAGTTACAATTTGTTAATATGTATTAATAAAATAAGTAGACAACCACTTTTTGAGTCAACATGTGTTTGTATATGAAAACTAGTTTTTGTCGCTTAAGCTTATAAGTCAACAATAGATGAGTGGGCAAAGTTCTTGTCTTGATATCTGAACGAGCACAGGTTCGTATCCCAGCTGGGTCAAAGAAATAAAATTGAATAAAAAACAAATAAAATTGAAAAAGTATAAATAAATTATAATACGTAGTTTTTTTAAAGTTTAATTTGTTTATTTTTTAGCTTCAAATAAGCCAAATAGTAACTAATCAATTGCTGTGACAATGTAAATACATTTGTAAGGGGTAACCCTTGTTTTTTGGACTTCTCATTAAAAAAATACATAGTAAGTAGTCACGACTTAAATTCTTATATACTTTTTTGCCTACCAGTAAGCAAAGTTTTTGCTGGAATGTTTTCTTTTTGATGACAACGTCGCCGAGCATGGCAGTAGTAGCCAAAAAATTTATAGGGACATTGGCTCCGATATAATGTACAATAACCACGATTTTAAAATTTCGGCATTTACATGGTTTTACGTTTCATATGACGATATGCTCAAAATTTTAACAAATTCTCAAACACACTTTAAACTTATTTGTATTTTACAAAAATGACAAATAACACTACAAATACTTTCTATCGAAACCTAAACTTTAGTTTCCTCCCCCACAATTTTGCTTTGGAAAAAAAATCTTATAAATTTGGCAAAATTTTTGTTTCTCTACAAAGAAACGCACAAATCACAGCCACACTTCGTCAATGTCAAATGAAATATTTCTTAATTGCTAAAGCATACCACAATCATTTCGTTTTATTAATTTTTTTTCTTCTGTTTTTTAGTATATTTTGTCGAATTTTGTCCCATAAATGAAAATGAAATGATGGCAAAAAAGACATAAAATGAAAAAAAAATGCAAACATTATAAAATTCTGCTCAGCTTGTTAAAATTCCTTTTTATCACAAACCATAAGACAAGAAAAATGTTGTTGCGAAAAAAAATATAAAACAGCAGCAGTAAGTAAGATAAAAAATCAACAAACTGATTTTTGCAAAAACGAAAATATAGAATACAATGAAATAGTTTCGAAATGAAATTAAAAAAAATACCTATATGAATATAAAAAGAGAATCATCATTTCTGAGATTTTTGCCAAGATCGATCACACATGAATCACATTCATAATAACAAGAGAGAAATCTTGTCAAAAATAAGGCAAAAACTATACACGGTAACACGAAATAAAATTAAATAAAATCAAGCCAAAACACACCAAACAGTGGCTAAATGACTGAGCGCCAATTAAATAGTTGACAAATTATAGAGGTGGCCTAAAGACAAAAACCCTCATTGCAACACAGACTCACACACATGATTTAGTTGCAACTCTTGTTGCTCCAAAGACGAGCAAAACAATAACAAAGACGAACTGGAGAAAAATGTTTTTGTTTTTCTTTTTAAATTGGTATTAAAAACAATTAATTTTGAACACAAAAGCGACAGGGGACACCACCAACAAAAACGCATTGAAAATATAAAGAACAGAAATCATGTTTTAAGCCTATAAAAACTAATAAAATTAAGAATAATAAAACGAGGCAACAACTCTAAAAACAAATGACGAAAAACAATCTACAAAAATAAACAAATAAAATAAGTTGCCATTAACCAAACCAAAAAAAAGTGAAATACAAGAAACAATGACAAAAAAGTAGACGATGTCACATGAACAAAATACTGCTTATTGCTTTATTGTAACAACTGAAACGTGACCCAAAAACAGAAGATTGTTGCAGGCGACATATAGGCAGACAGACAGACAGACATACGAGTACAAACATGTGCATTTAATTTTTAAAAGTTGCAAACCAAAATAAAACAATATTGGCAACATTAACAAACAGCATAAGCCTAAAGAGACAAACAAACCAACAAACAAAAAATGGAGAAAACAACATACAATCAACACAACAATTTGGTAGCAAATCAGCAGGAAATTACCGCAATTGGTTGTTTTTGATCGAATATCGGCGACAATCAATCGATCAATCCAACTGATCAATCTAAAAACACAACAAAAATCGACAAGAATAAAAAGAGAAAAAAAACGCAATCAAACTTAAAAAATTAAAAAAGAGAAAAATTGGGATGGCAACCAACCAGTGCATTAGTTTGGAAAATGTTTATGCAACTAAACATACAGAGTACTGCAGAATATGTATTACAAAGACAATTGTAATACTGCTCAGGATTGGACTTTTATATGCGCTAGTATAGACCATAAGACTACTTACTACCCAGCGCTAAATGGAAGGAGTAAAGAGGCCTTCTATAAGGCCTTATTTAGCAGTCTGTAGTACTTCCACTCCTATTACATATTCATTTCTTTTTTACACGCGATATCATTGCGCACCAATGCCTTCCTCGACCCATTACTCAGCAGGCCTGATTGAAGGCCTGGTCTGGGTAGGTTTGTTAAGAATGAAATAGAGGTACATTTTTTAATGTGGGTATTTTTATAGCGGCTTCTATATTTTTGATTATCGTGATGTTTTATTTATTTCGAACTCCTTTTCATCCAAAGTAATTTTTTAAACATATGAGGGAGGCTAAATTTCATGTATTTATTTGGGACGAATTGAACATGATGTGGTAGCTACAACATAAACGACATAATAGCAGCATGTATGATGCCTCTTGTACGTAAATTCCAGTCTGATATACAAATTATTTGCGAAAAAGAATACGAGAATGTCTGTTATTTCTAAAGAACATTTTTTATTAAACAAAACGAAAAATCTAAAAATAGAATACTCCTTCAAAAAAAACAGTATAGAGGCCTTCTAGAAGGCCTGCCTTAGAAAACTGAAAAGAATTACTTTTGGATCTTAAATTCAGGTCTTGGAAGGCCTGTAAAAAGGCCTGTTTAGTGAATGCCTCGGAAGTTTTACAGCTGGGTAATTATACCCAACACCTTACAACAATATTACGAAGAGTATATGAAAGATATAGCAAATATTCTATCCCTTTCATATTTTGGTAGTAATTGAACATTTTGCATATAAAATTACATAACACATAATAACAGGCCTTTTTAAAAGTAAAAATTATGTGTTCTGCTTCATATTCTGTGGTATAGACAATGGGCAACACAGTCGTCCGTATTCTATGTATATAAATAATTTTATTAAGTTTCATAGAAATCGCACATTGGGTTCGAATACTTTCAAAGTGGCGCTAATGAATATCGAGTAAAAATAGATAAAATTAAAGATCACTATCAGTTATACTTGTTATTGTAGGTCACACAGTTATTCTGCAGTGTACGTTAAAATTTCGTAAATTTTTCATATTCTGGAAAAAACTGAAAAAGTGGAAATTATTTTCAATTAGAGTTAAATATATTTTTCCACAAACGTTTAAAATCTAAAATTTTATAATGGAACAGTCAACTTCAGGTTATTTAGTCCACGGAAAAAATTTTTAATATATATATATATATTTTTTTTTTTTGTTGTAAAATTATTATTGTTGTTGTTTTCAAATGTTGTTAATTTAGAAAATTTCTAATATTGAATGGAATGTAACTAAAAATATACGAGGTTGTTTGTTTTGTAACTTTGTGAAAATCTATTAAAATATGTTACCTTTTATATTCCGAAAAAATCTTTGGCGTTCTATGCCTTTTTTTAAAATTGATATCAGAAACAATGTTTTTTATTTGTTTTTCTTCATATTAGTTTTTTTTTGTTGTTAAAAAATCCAAGCTAAACAATTAGAAATCACATTGATTGAATACATTTCTTTGCAGATGCGTTTATTTATTATGTTTGTTGTAATAGATATCGATACCTGGTACGCAAAACGCCCTAACTAGCATTTGAATAATTTTGCAGTAGATGCGAAAATCAAACATGCTAAAAATGATATATATTAGCGTATTCAATGCTTATTTCTCTAAAATGAAGTGATCGCAGGAAATTTTTGAAGTTTTTTTTTAATTCTGTAAAAAATATGGATGCACCATATGACCTACATTAGGGTATTTTATGGTTATTGCAGCTTTCTCTGACATATATCAGATATGAATGATCGGAGGAAACTTAAAATTTTCTTTTTTTAGTTCTGCAAAAAAAAGTATATGGATGACTTTTGAGGGGAGTTATTTGCTCATGGAATATATGCCCAGCATATGACCTACAATAGGATATTTTATGTTTATTGCAGCTTTCTCTGACATATATCAAATATCGGAAATGTTCGGAGGATATTTTTTAGAGTAATTTTCTGAAAAAATTCTGTAAAATAATATATGGATTTCTTTTGAAGGAGTCTTATTCACTCCTTGAACATATGTCCATCATATGACCTACAGTAGGGTATTTGATGGATGTTGTTGCTTCCTCTTACATATGTATGTATATCAGATATTTGGAATGATCGGAGAAATTAAAACAAAATCCTTAAAAAATTCTCTAAAAACATCTATGGGGGACTTTTGAGGGGAGAACATATGCCCAGAAAATATTCTATGTAAGGCAATTCTGTGGCTAATATAGATTGTTTTGATATAAAATTAAAAAACTATTTATTTATAAATTGCTTTATACATTTTTTTCCATACGCGTTCCACAAATTTCAAACTTTTGTTCCACAAAAAAATCTATCTATAACTTTCTATGAACAACCGTTTTTTTTAAATTAAGGCATGAACATTAAGAAAAAAGAAAATAATAAGTTCTAACAATACTCCCTGAGTTAAGTGCCATGTTGAAGGCGAAAAACGGGTTGTACCAAAAAAAAATCTATTGAGTGTTATCCATATTTTGTTAATATTAATGAAATTTTTTACAGAATACCTAAGGAGGTTATGCGAAAATACATCGAAGATTATACATCTGAATTGCGTTGAATTCAAAATAAAGTATGTGTTCTGTAAAAATATTGAATTCGTATAAAATTGTATTGAGCGTTACGTAAAAATTGTTTTTAAATATAATTGATCTATAAATTTTAGGAAGTTAAAAAAAGTTAACAGCAGCTGAAGCGTAGAAACAACGTAACGAACATTTTCTGTTTACAAATTTCTGGATTTCTTTGAAAAAAAATTTCTTTTTTCTCACTGTGGGCTGTTATATTTTCGTAGGCTGTATTAGGTAGGTCGTAATTAAGATATTATTATTATTTTTATGAAGAACTAGCATAATTTTTCTTCTTGTATAAGTGTTTGTAAAGTAATTTTTCAAAACATAAAAACTTTTTATTTTTCCATGTGAAACCAAGTTAAAATTGAAAAAAAGCTGAAGTTACTCAAGTATTGTACAATGAAAACTGATGATAATTTTCATGCAACTCAGTATGGGTATGCATATAAGCTATTTTCACTGCTAAGATTTTAGTAGCGTAGAGTTTAACATAAAAGTTCTGCACACACCTAATACTTTAAACGTAAGGTTTACCGATTCTCTATAATAAGGAGCTGAAGGTTATGGAGATCCCATTATGAAACGACAACACCTTATGCTAATTTTTCGTAAAAATATAAAACATGTCGAAGTTAGAAAATTTTTCATTTCAATTCGTCATTTCCGGTTTTCGACATGAAAAAATGTTTTTTATTTAAATATTTTTTATTTTTTTTGAAAAGGTCAGTCAAATTCCTAAAAGAGTCACTTTTTTTTAATTTTTTTGTTTCATTTTTTCTAGTTCTGAACAATAATAATAAGAAGAAAATTTGAAAAACGGCAGCACTTTCCCACCTCATACCCAGTAAAAAATTTTCATGTTTTTTGAAGCACTAAAGAAATAAAGCGCTTTATAATTCGCTTTAAAATATGAGCTGGCTCAGAAGCTGTTTCATAGCGTCACAACAATGCAGGCTTTGAAGCGAGAAAAGTATTTGCTTTTTACTTATACAAAAGTTTCGTAAATAAGCTATACAAACAAGCTGATTTTATAGTGCTTATCCAAAGCAGGTTTTTAAGCGAGAATGAAGAGTAAGTTTATTTGAGTTTCTTGGTGTCGTTTTGCAACAGTGTTTTTGGTCGAGTGGTTGGTACGTTGGACTAGAAACCTGAAGGTTCTTAGTTCGATACTAGTTGAAGCCAAAATAACAAACATTGAGTAAAAATATGAAATTAATAAAAATAAGAAAAATTCAAAATGGTGTCAACGACTTCAATCCACATCGAACCATTTTTTTCATATATTTTCAGCTCTAGTGCTGAAAATGTTGATGATTTTGAGCGCTTCAAAAGCGCTTTTGTGAGCAAAAATGTAGTACTCCAATCCGGGAACTAGCCATACAAAAATCAGCAGCGATATCAGCAGGTTTGTCAGCGCTACTTTTATTCCATAATAGTAGAAACCTGCTTTATTGGAAGCAACTTTTTTACTGAGTAATAACTCGATAAATAAACTTTTCTTAACTCTCGGGAATCGGGCCAATATTGGATAATTTGCAGCATATGCCGTGTATTCGGGAAACTTTAGGCAAAACCAAAATTAAATAGTATTTATGTCAGAAGTTTGTTTTCTTTGTATTCGACTCTCCGAAAAAGTCCTGGGAATAGGACATGAGAAATAGATAGAGTTCCCGGAATTTCAGGTAAGAGATCTGCTGCGTTGCAATTCCTAATTTTGATTGTTTTCCAAGAGTATTACAACCTTGGTTATTAGTTAAGTTTTTGTGCAATTCGTCCTCTTTCTACGTTAACCTTTTATATATAAAATCACGGGTCATATGAATAACGAAAACTTGGCATGAAGTTAGCATGAGTGAAGAAATTGAACTGGGCCTTGCTGAGTTTTTCCATATATTTTCAAATTAGAAATCATCACAGAATATAGCCATGAGTCTCGGCTACAATCTGCAGTGATTTAAAAATTAAAATTTTATATCAAAGCTGGTTAAACTCCTGTTCAATTTCGTCATTTATGCTAACTCTATACCAAGTTTTCGTTATGTTTTGGGAAATCAATCAAAGCATTTGTTGTTTCTTAGTTATTTTATGTAAATATTTATATGATAAGGAGCATACACTCAAAATATTCTGTACGTAAAATTAACTAAAATTGTAATATAAAATATATTAAACTTCAATTAAAAACCAGTCTAATTATTTTTCATTTTAAAAAATTTGCTGCCTTAAAACCGTAAAAACTGAATGATTATTTCTTTATTACAAGAACTAGTCACAACTACCGCAAAAATAAAAGATAGTTCCCTTGCTTCTGCTACTTGTACTGTTAAATAATCTACCCCAAGTTCCGTAAAAATAAATGATTTTTGCTTTATTTTTGAATGTTGAAGGCTTATTAGTTCGTATCTTCAATTATTATTTTATTAATTTTATATTTTTATTCACTGTTTGTTATATTAATAAACAAAGCTCCTTCGGATTTGAAATCCAACGTACCATCCAGTCGGCTAAAGCATATTTTGTAAACAAGTGTTGCCACTAATTTTATGCATTTGACATTAAAAAATTAAAAAAAACACACGCTGAAATTGAACATGTGACCTCCTAGTTAATAGCCTAGCACACTATCCACTGCACTACTGAAATGAATATTAAATTAATATTCATATATTGCATGCCTCATAATCGAAGCGTTGAGTTGGGTACTACTCTCACTTCACGCGAAACTACTAAATTTTCAAACTTAAAATGGCTCTATTATTATTATATATTGCACTTGTAAAAAAATATATACACACACATATTAAGAAAAAAAATACTATTTTTAACACTCATGACATTTTTAATGTCATTTTTATTATTTAAACTAATAAACGGATCTTGTATGTGGTCATGATAACGACCGAAAGACTTCACTAATCGAGTCCTTTTTTTCTTTTTTACGCTTCAGTATAATTAGGAATAGAAGCCTATTTAATTTCACGGTCTAAATGAGATTACGAGGCGTGCACTTTTGGATTTTCCAAACTATTTTAAATTGCAATTTTAGCTAATTTTACGTACAGAATAATTTGAGTGTTTGTGTGTGTTTACTTCCAACATTATAAATAACGGACAATATTAAAAGCAACCGAAAATCCGTATTAATATGTACTTAAATTATTTATTAAATGTTGGAATCAGTTAGAAATGAGGTTGCTTAGAATTTTAAATGTTTATTCATTTAAAAATTACTGCACGGAATACTACTGGAATAAAGTACATTCCGTTACTGTCATAATATTGTGAGTGTAGATTTGAGTGGTCGTCCTCAAATAACCTCTCGTCCTCTATTTTACGTAATAGAAGTTTTTTCTTTAATAAATTGAATTTCGGAAAAAATGTAGTTTACTTAGAAAAAGGACGAATTGTTATGAAATGTCCTTTTTAGTTGCCTTACTTTTTTTATTTTCAAATTTTGTATGAAATATTTTATGTTGCACTGCATATTATATCAGTCCATCTTGTCTTTATGCTGCTGAACTGTTTAAATGTCGTTTTTTTTTCTTCTCTACTGGCTGCTGTTGGTTGCTGATTTTTAGTTTTTCTTAAAGACAAACGAACCCATGGATGGATGGATGGATGGATGATGATGCATTCCAAAATGACAAAACAGTTAAAAAATAATTAATTGCGTTGCCTTAAATGGCTAAAAACAAGTTTTTTGTTTGCTGCTGATGTTGCTTAAGCACTGGCTTTGTTTTACTCTGTACATTTTAGATTTCGATGTTTATTTGTTGTAATTGTATCTGCTGTTGGCTAAATGGCTGGCAAAGTTGCAAGTGTATATTGCAAGCTGCAACAACATAACAACAATTTGCGCATTGACATGTGTGTGACCATTTTAGCTTTTTTCTTCTTCGTTAATGTTTATTTCTTTTTTATTTTAGTATGCTGCAGTGAATGCTGCTGTTATTTTATTTTAGGTAAGAAATAAAAATTACTTTTGGTTTCGAATTCTGTTTTTTTTTGTGAATTTTATTGTTCAATGCAACTCTTTAGAGGAATGCGGCCACTTTAAGTTTTTTACTAATAGCTGCAGCATTTTCTTTACAAACTCCTTACATACTTTCATGTGCATTCATCAAACTCCTCGTACTACTTCTAGCTGTTTGGAGGCATTTTAAATTTATCCTGCTGTGGGCCATTTTTTGTTAGCACCTTTTTAACTAATACATTGGCACATTTGCCAAAGCATTTTATTGTGTCTCTGTTTCCTTTTGAAACTCTCAGCATAGTTTTTGTTAGTAAATTGTTTTTCGTGTTGGGCTGTTTTTTTCATTATTTATTGGATTTTAACAAGGAGCGAGAAAGTATGTCACTTTAAAACAGCCATAATGACAAATGAACAAATTTTAGCTAATCCAACAATATAATTTAGTTTAAACGCTGAAGAATAAAAAAAGGATTAATCGTATTTATTTAATTTTTATGCATAAAACAAATTGCAGAGAGTTAAAAATTGCTGTTAGTTATTTTAAAATCTATATGCATTTCTATTTCATCTACCTGCAGTATTGTCTTTGATTTTATAACTCAAATTCTGGATTTATTTTTAAATCTACTTCCCACATTAGAACCATAAATTTAAAAAACAAGACAATTTCTCTCGGTTACTGTAACTTTATCTCGAGAACAAATTAAATTTTTAATTTAATTTAAGCATCTCATTTATTTCATCACTATAAATCACTCAACAAATTTTAATAAGCCCACGAACGAAATCAACAACTTAAAGATACTCGTACTTTTCAAACCGAATCGTTAAATGAATAATAAAATAAACTCAGACAGAGTAGAATAAAAAGGGCCAAAAGAAAGAAAATAAAGATTTTTTAACATTGATAAACTTTAAAACTATTGAAAATTAACAATATTTAAAATGCTTCCAGATTTTATTTGTATCCAAAACCAAAACCAATAACTACAACGTCATCGAAGCAAACTACAAACAGCTAGAAAATAGTTTAAGTAACAAGAACTTCTCGATATCAACATCAACAATAAAACCAATTGGCCTGATAACAATCGATGAGAAATCTAATCAAATTTAAATATTATTAGCTGATGATGACTTCCACGAATTTGTAGCTGGAAACAAGCTAAAGATGTGAAATATAAAAACTCAACAGAAAAGGAATGAAATGAAAATAAATTTAACGGACATTTCAGAAATAAAAACAAAACAAGGCATAAAATATAATAAAAGAGTAACGTTGAGAAAATTGTTTAAATAATTAATTTTTAACTAATGAACAGAACAGAAATATACCGTCAAGGGAATCAGTAACTATAAAATTTATATCGAACAACATTACGTAGGTCGAGCAAAAAATTTATGGAGTTTAAATTTTTGTAATTCAATAGAGTTTGTACTCAGCGCGATTAATAAAAATTATTATATTTCTTATAACTTAATTATTTCACGTAATTTATCTCGAACTATATTGGGTTGATTGAAAGTAATTACATTTGACTTGAGCTCGTCAATTCAAATTATTTTTTAAAAGAAATAAATAGAAGATAATTAATATGATATTAGACTACAATGGCTCAAACATTATGTTTTCGGATGCCGTAACATAACCTCATTAGCATTCATGGGTTTGCATATTCCAGTGTCTATATGGGCTGTCAGTTTTTAGGAGTATCAACCAATTATTTCATGATAAAGAATACCAGAACTATTTAATTCTTCCTATTATTTTTATAATATTGACATATTGTTGTTGTAGATATAATATATAAATTATATGAGTCCACAATTTACTCTGCTTTTTTTGATTTGTTTCATTCAATTACAGACAACATGTTTTGTTTACAATTGTATAATGTTTTATGATCTTTCGAACTGAATTAAGAATGCAACAAAAAACTACCTTCATGCTTATTTATTATCCCTCAAAATGAGCTGTTGTTGCTGGCCGAATTACGGTTGGGAGTTGTTTCATTGGAAGTTATTCTCTGTGGGAAATATTTCATAATACCACAAGTCAAACATACAAATTCTTCTGAAGTTCTAGAAATACCCAAAGTTATTAAATTAGTCTTACCAGCGTGGAATATCGTCGATATTCTCAATGCTGGGATTTTATTGAATGTTTATTTGGCCAAAGTTTTTGGAACAGTACACATTCATGTTTAGCTATGTAATGTTCCAAAAACTTTGGCCAAATAAACATTCAATAAAATCCCAGCATTGAGAATATCGACGATATTCCACGCTGGTAAGACTGAAATGGAAAAAGCTTAAAAATAGTTGAACATGCTAAGAAAAGATAGTTAGTGAAGTTCCGAACATTTAGACAAAGTTCAATAAGGTGCGACTCACCACAAGATGGCGACAGTGTGTTAATTGAGCTTACTAATATTAGTAGGATTTTCGGTACAGTGTTGTTGCCACTGTCAGTGGTAGTGTGGGTAAAGGACTCTGAAGAGTAGACTTGATGGTCACGAAACAGCTGTCAGTTCAACCTTCCGTACAGCTAAATTTTTCTTTGAATGTTCAATATTTACATGCTTTAGAATTTCTTTCTTAAATAAAAAATAATTTGATCGAATGATTAAATTCAAAATGAACTTAAGCCAAACTAATTTAATAACTTTGCATAAAACCATACAGTTCGACTAAAAATTCATAACTCAATTATTAAGTTCTAGAAATACAAAATTTCTGAATACCATAAATAGCTTTTTACAAAAACTTGCAGCCGAGACTGTGGCCCATTTCTGAGATAATTCAGGTCCTATCGTTCAAACAGACTCAGAAACTAAGTACATACACATAAAAAATATCCTCAAACTGCAAACAATTTGATTTGTTAAATAATAACAAACTAAATTGTTAATATATAATTTAAATTTAAAAATACATTTAATTAATATAGCAAATTATCTTGTTGACATGCTAAACAATTAATTTTTTTTTCAACAAACGAAGTTAATAAAATTTTTCGTGATATATTTGGAACAAAAATGTTGTAATTTTTTAATACATTTTTTATTATATGTGTCAATTAAAGTTTTTGTTGAAAACTGTGAAAAAATTTACAATCATCCTTGATGATATTACAAATCTAAAATTTTCTAGTCAACTATATCATAACGGAATGCACGCACGTGGAAAAAAAGAAGAAATCAAATTTTGTGTGTATTTATTTTTTACTTATTTAAAACGATTTGCGCTGTGGCTGAGGTCGCTGGTTCGATCCCGACCAAAGAAATTGTTATTGGTGTTTCCACAGACAAGCAAAAATTGGTTCGCAGTTTGGGGTTGTTTATAAAAAAATATTGTTGATATAAAAAATAAAATAGTAAATTTTTTCGGAAATTCAACAACTTAAAATATAACAATAATGAACTGTTAAAAGTTAAAAAAAAAAACATATTGTTGATATAACAATCATGTTAATCCAATTTTGTTGGGAAATTCAATAATTCACTTTGTTGATATTAAAAAGTTTAATTAAAAATATTTCAGTGATATTTTTACCTAAATAATTTTTATATATTTATTCAGAATAATTGTTGTATGTTAAATTTCAATAAATAATTTAATTGTTATTACAAAATTTATTACAAAATTTATTTGAGTGTACTTTCAAACACTCACAAAGAAATTCATTTTCCGATTGATAACGTCTTGTCATCATAATTGCCACATCAATGTTATAAGAAATATTATCAAAAAAGTGAAAACTGACATTAACTGAATGACAAACTTCTTCATAGAATTTTGTCATATATTAAGCGACTTAACGGCCACGATATAAATTGGACACATGTGATTATTTTATTTATAATTTTTGGTTAAGAAAAGTTTAAAAAAATAGCATCGCGGTAATGTAGATTCATCATCAATATTATGAAAAACGAATGGTAAAATCTACAAGCTGAAATAACAGTATACATGCACAACCAAAACACATGAGCGAAAGAGGCACTGATACCATGTCTTCATATTGATGACGCTAAGTCATCATATTTATGTCGTATACACACCAAAAAGCATAATGTTTAATGCTGACTTTTTGCTGTCGATGTTTTAAATATTGACGGTAAAGGCGTTGGCCTATAAAAATGCGATGAATTGAGGATCCTATATTAGACCTGTATTAGACAAAATAATTTAATATAGATTAAAATTAAAATTGAAATAATAAAATTGAGATAATACAATAATACAAGAACATTTTATTTTTCAATCATTCCATTGATGACAGAATTGCCATCATTGTTATTCGGGACAAGATGATCAGCTGATATAAAAGTTGATATCACATTAATGATAAGTGTAATAGGGACAAAGATGAAGCCACTAATGTTTCTTTGCATTTTCAAAGTTTTAATTATCTGGGACCGTTGTCAAACAGTTCAAGCGGGATACAATTTAATTTATCAACAAAGCAATCGCTGGTCCATCTTAACTTTTTGGCTGGGCTCTATCGCTGCTCTGGCGGCTCGGATTAGGGGCGTTCACATTTTATATACGAAATGAAAAATTATTACCAGATATATTTTAGGAGAAGTAATCAGGTATGTGATGGAAATCGATTCCGAAAACGAAGTAATTTTGAAAGGTGGTTTTTTATAATATTTCTTTATTAAAGACAATTTTATCATATATAGTACCTGCAAAATATTTTTTATATAGTCCATTAGCTCTATAGTCCATTTTCGCTTATACGCCACCAAGATGTGGTTTGAATTATCTTAAATATATGCAAGTTATGGCAGATATAATCCAAAATGCAAAAGTCAAACAATAGATTTTTTAATGATAATTTTATAAAAATATTACTTACATTTAAGTAGAAATTATTTTTATTTTAGCAATCTTCATTGCAATATCTATGAATTGAGTAGATAAGGAAGTAATTTCTAAGCGTTAGTTTTACTTTTCTACTGTTAAAAGAAATAATTATATAGAGATTCGCATATAAGCCGAAAATTGGCTTATATAAAATTCAAGATATTGTCCAATTCGCGTTATAGTCCACAAATAGCGTGCAAATGAGGCAGTGGACTATAAGCGAATTTACTGTAATACTTTTATTTACTATAAACTTAACGAAGCACAACTTCCACTTCAAAATTTAAATTTTATTTGTTTTTATTCTTAATAAATATTCCTGTTCAGCTTAACATAACATGTCACATGACGGTCCATCTTGCTCCAATAAATTTAAGGAAGAACATCAAAAGGCAACTGCATGTGACGATGATAATTCAGAATTATACATTAAAAATGATAAAGCCGAAATTGAGCTTTTAGAATCAACAATCGCTGCCAAATCTAATGAAGAAGATGAAAAAATTGGTGTTGTTCAGGATGACGAACGAGTTGCTAAAATTAAGTTTCACTGTTCTTGTTGTGACATGGAAGAAATGGTTCATTATTTCGGTTTGGAACCGAGCTTTGTATTTGGAATTAAATTCAATGAGCCGACTTACATTATGAGAGATCCGTTTCAACCACCTCCACCGAGATGGAAACCAAAAGCAGAGTATTTTGTGGCCATTGGCGCACACTGTAAACTATGCGATAATGTTGTGTGTAAGGATAATGAATGTAGTTTCTTTTATATTAATTCCTATTGTTTAAGCTGTGTTAAAAAAGTAGCAAGTACTTTTCCCTTTGATATTCAACAAAAGTTAAGAAAACAAATGGTGTAAAACTGTTTTATTTTTTAATAAATTTGTTATAAAACTAACTGTTTGCACAATTTTCTTATAAACAAAATTGTGTATATATACATTTCTCTGAATGTAATTAATTAGTTTTAATTTTAGGAGCAATTTTCTTTGCTAACTGCAACATTTGATCGTTAGACTTTTTCTTCTTCGATTTTAGTTTCTTTTTCAAGCCTTCGACCTTGACACCTCTAAATTCACTTTTCTTCGCCTTTTTGGCATCATCCGCATTACTATTATTATTATTTTTAGGTTCCGATTTTTCTTTTTTGCCTTTCTTGCCATCTATTCTTTGTTTTGCTCCTGGTTTAGATTTCTTTTCTTTCTCTGCCTGAGCATCGCGTGCTTCTTTTGCTCCCAATTTTTTAACACTAAAATGTTCTACATTAATAGGACGCTCATCTACAATGGTCCCGTTAAGCTCTAAAGCAAGACCCACACCGTCAGCTGCTTTAAAGCATACATAAGCTACGCCTTTACAACCTTTATCGCCATCGCGTAGACAGCGTACATAATCAACTTCACCACAACTACTAATAATTTCACGTAAGGATTCTTCAGTAGCCGCTACAAAGTGTAAAAATGCCAATATAGCAAAATGATAATGAAATTGACTTAATATACTCACAGTATTTAAGATTCCCTACGAACACAGTTCTCTTGGCTTCCTCTTTTTCGTGGCTTTGCGGACGTTTTTCCGTTAGTGTGATCCTTAAATGATGACCTTTGAACTCTACACCATTTAAAGATATAGCCTTTTCTGCCGTTTCTTTGTTCTTGAGCACTACATAAGCATTCAATGAACCTGCCTCCTTGCGCTGTTTATGTTTGAGCAGAACTTTACCTCCAGCTGAGCGAATACGTATAGAGTTAACAGGAGCAAAGGCCTTAAATAAACGAATTAACTGTACGCGTTTTGTATTCACGGGCAGGTTTCCAACAAATATTGTAGATGCTTTCACCGCCGGGTTTGGAGTTTGTTTTTCTTTTAATTTCTTGCCCTTCATTTTTATTGTCACTCAAGTTAGTTTTGCCGAAATTTCCCTATCTGACTAATAAACCCAACACTCACAAACTCTTGTTATTTGTTGTCTCGCTCTTGATGGGCATTTTTTCAATACCTACAATCAAAGCTGTTTGTATTCTATTTGCTGGCAAAAATTAGTGAAATAGCTGATGTTTCCTTGTAAAAAGCATCCACCTTCTTAAGTGGTAAAAGTGAACAAGAACGCTGATGAAGCGGTGTAAGCGGCCTGTCGAAATCAGTAGTACGGATCCGTTCTGCTAATCAGATTTGAATATTCCAACACTCCACTCTTAATAAAAATAATTTGAATTTACATTAATTCAAAATATTGAACTAGAATGCCGAAATAATAAAAATTTTCAGACTTATACCTATTCAGTTCAAAATAAAAAATTACGTAAAAACAAGAAATTTTATTTTAGTTTTGTAAATTTTTTTTACTACCCGAACAGCCCACGTTTTTTCAATAAACATTTTAAACTACAACTTTACTAAATACAATAATAAGGATGAAGTTAAAGTTTGGAATGAAATTTAAGAAACAAACCCAAAAAAACGAAGCAAAGAACCAGCAAAAGAAGTAAAAGGAGAAGAATCATTGATTCAACTAAACGATACACTATGTTTCGACTAATTAGCATTTCTACTAAAATTCCACGAGGCCAATTAAAAAATACATTGGAAAATAACAACAACACTGAGAACAATACAATATACAACATTGACTACAACAACTAAATAAAAACGAATGGCGATAATTTACCTACATCATCAATGGGTTTAGGTTTTTTATTTACATGCAGATGTTTATCTTTTTGAATGAATTGTGATTGAGTCGAACGTAGTAGTGTAGAATTCACTGTCTTTATTTTTGTTGTTGCTGTTATCTGCTGTTGCTCTGTGTTGGAGTAGGAAGAATAGTGGATGAAGAGGTTGAAATACCTTTGGGTGATTCTAAAGGTTTGCTGTTGCTGTAAAATACACACAGAAGAAAAAATGCCTTCCCAAATACGGTTCTGATTTCACAGTAGGCAATGATACACATTTCAAAACGTTACCTCACTACTGTTGTGGCAAGAAATAACAACATAAGCGACAACGAGGTTCAGGTGCTGTTGTTGGATTTTCGTTAAAGGATTTTTGTCAGCCACCAAATTGAATTTTCCCTCATCTCCTTAACTCAATCAGCTCATTTGTGATATCAAAACACATTTAAACGATTCATAATTAGAAAAACAGATTTTTTTTCAATTTAAATGTATCTTGGTCCGTTTGTGTAAAATTTAAGCCTTATGCAGCAATGTGTGGCACTGCCACAATTTAATCGATACATGGAAATTGTAAAAAAAACAACAAAAAACGTACAGGAACTCAACACCACCAGGTAGGTGCTTAAATTAGCATATGACAACATTGTCAAACGATAACAACATCCTCTACTATGAGTTTGTGCAAAAGGAAAAATATCAACAAAACAGAGTTTCAATTCGTATACAACCATACGACTAAATATGAGTTTGCTTAAATGACTGCATACATTCCCATAATTGAAGACGCAGTCATTCCTGTTGTCCTCTTTGTCGTCAGCCATTTAAGTGGTACAACGTTGAGCAACGCATGTTTTCTGTAAATGTCATGTGAATATATCACAACGCCGGGAATGGTTTAATAAATTCTTAATATAATCACCTTTAAACTGTATATTAATTCTCACCTTTGGCTTTGGTTAATTTTTTATATAAATAAACTTACATTCGTACCTTGGCAGATAAAAAAAATTAAATAAAAATTTAACCCATTAAATGAGGAGAGGTCTATGTATATGCGTTTTATATGAAGTTTTGGGCTGCATGGAAAGACATCTCACACTAAACGTAAATATATCAGGCCGATCAGTTTGACATCTTTTCTGCTCAAAACATTAGAAAGAGTTATTGGCATGCTTCTGAGAATGTCCACACCTACATAACTTCTCTGTCCCTCGCAGCATGCTTATACCAAAGGTAAGTCTGTTGAAACTACTCTACACTTTATAGTCAACAGCATAGAGAAATCTCTTGAATATAAATAATTCACTATAGTGGCCTTTTCAGATATAGAAGATGTTTTGACCTTCGTTAAACTCAACTCTATTGTTAATAAGATTTCATGGTGGAGCGAGGGATTGATACTAATATCTGCTGGTTTGTGAAGAGCCTGATAACAAACGGGATCATAAGTGACTCGAATGAAAATGCAGTTCATAGGGGCACTCCTCTTATCACCTCTCCTGTGGAATTTGACTATATATTAAATCTTTGTTGCTAAGCCTGGAGCGTAAGATGGTTAAGACTAACGCATACGCTGCCGACGTGAGAGTAGTTATCTCTGGAAAATACTTGAGTACAATATCTAATTGTATGGAGTCTGCATTGGCACTCCTCAGGGAATGAAGTGTCAGCACTGGGCGTCAATGCTCAAAAGCTTAACGGGTAGTCTAGGATAACGCCAAATACTTCAGTATAATCCTACATTGTAAAATATTTTGGAACCTGAATACATAGTATAGACCAGATAATGCTTTGGCTCCAAAAGAGTACTGGAGGAGGTTTCTATGTGGAAAACTTCAACGTAAGAGTTCCATTTAGACTTCAGGACGGTTGTAACGTCTTGCAATCACTTGGGCGGAGAGATGGCTAAGGTGTTAAATATAGGATAGCACAAGATAATTAAGTCATGAGTTTAGTTTAACTGTATGGGTTTATATCCAAAGAAATTGAATTATTTTTGGCTTGAGTGCGGTTTTAATTTAATTTGTTCACATGCTTCGCATTTATTTCTAAATAAAAATATAAATTAATTGAAAAACTAAATTAAAACCGAACTCAAGCCAAAAATAATTAAATTTCTTTGGATATAGCAGAAGATATCTAAAAAACGTACTAAAGGGGCTAAATAAATAATAAATTAGTTAATCCAAAACTATTGGATCCTTAAGCCGATGTTGCTTAAAATTCTAGTACGGTTCTAACGACTGGTTCTGGTAAAGGGCAAACAAATCCCCGTAAGCAGCGATATAGCCGGCTGAAATGTTCTACAACAATATTCGCCATAAAGGTCCAAGCTCCAGACTTAGCTTAAATACCAGAGACCATTCAAAACTTAAAATGTATTTAAAGGTTATATTTGTATGTATTAACAATTAGTACTTGGCATAAGAAATCTTCTTAGCCTTACATTTAAGGCATAAAATCCGCTATATCGCTGCTGAAGGGGTTTTCCCCTTTTTTGAAGAAAGAGACAAAAATACACACTCAAGAAAGAGTAGTAGGGGATTTAGACGAAGATTTTTTAGCTTGAGTTTTTAAAGATTATGTTCAAACGGATTATAAGGGCGTTTAGCGGGATAGCAAATCTAAAAGAAATTTACTTTCTTAGGCAATATATTTTGGACTTTTAACTCTAAAAAAATCAAGCAAAAAAGTCTTCGTGTTAGTGTTAGTGTTAATACGGACCAAAAAATCCCTTTATGCGATGATATAACGGGTTTAAATGTTCCTCGTGTTGTTTTACAGAAATATTGAACAGATGTTATACCTAAAGTGTAAAACTTAAAATATTTCCTATGGCGAGTTACTATAAGAATGTGCAAATGGGGGAACCTACCTTCCCCAAAAATTAACCCCAGATGTAAACTTCAGAAACGCTGATACACGTTTATATTTCTCTAGTGCTTTTGTCAGAATCAGTCGTTAGAACCTTGTTATTAAAAAAAATTGTTTTACAGTGTAATGTAATAAAAACGTACTCTTTAGAAAAGGTGCTTTTAGAGAAAGCTACTATTTGCAAAAAGTACTCTTTCAAAAATATAGTTTCCTTGGAAAATTTGTTTTTTGTAAAAGTTTTACTCCTTGGAAAAGATATTTTGTAGATAAATTTCCTTTTTGGAAAAAGTACCTTTCGAACCGGCAGGTTTTTAAAAACCTAGTGCGTTTATTTTGTCATGCTACATATTGTTTTTCTCACATCGAGCGGCTATATTCAAAATGTGTCAACTCAAATTTTGGAGAAAACGAGTTTTCGATGGCAAATGGTGAATTATAGTACTCTCCACCTTTAGTGAAAATTTCAGAGCAAAAAGTTAAGTTTTGCGGCTTTCGCATTCATTTTTGTAATAAAGTATACATTTTTTAGAGAAAATAAGTGTTAACTCCCATAGAAATTTATCAACATTTTTGTATTGGACCAAATTATTTAAAACTTACATCAATTCTTATGAAATGGAACATGCTGAACGCAAATATTCTAAAAACTAAGATATCGAGCGGCGATTTTGTAAGATATGGCTATTTTTAGGCATGTACTATAAAGCTTGTTTTAGACTTCGCCAAATTAACACAATCTTTTTGAATGGAAACAGTATACTTTTACCAAGTTTCTTAAAACAGAGGAACTAGTCTTTCATTTGAGTTACGTTTTGTGCAAATCAGACAATGGATTGTAAAATGAGATTAATTTATTCATCAAATATATTACTAACTTTTTTAAAAAGGTCGAACTTCAACCGCAAAAGCCCCCGTTGTGTGCACAATTTGTAATATGTAACTAAAGACATAACATTGATCATAAAAACGGAAAATATTCGCTTGCAATATTTTAATGATATCCGTAGTCATAAGCCGGACGGACGACTCGAAAATTTCGCAATGACACATTTTGTTTTCAAATACTAGAACTTTTACTTGAACAAATTGTGTTAACTTTGATAATACTTGGTTTTTGATGTACTAAATTAAATATGCCCTAAAAAAAAATACGCAAACAAGTGCAAAATATGAAATTGTTTGCTTAGGTATAAATTAGTAAGAAAATTTAAATCATCTTATGGAAGGTACATAGTTTATTTTTACAACAACAAGCGAAATATGTAAATAATTTTTTATATCTCTTGAGAAGTTACCAGTTTTGAGTTCCATTTATTGCATAGAGACTCTCGATATACAGATAGATACAAACAAAATGTTATTAATTATTTGAGATATTATCCCAACTAAGTTTTAAAAATTTATTCAAAAAGCTAGTCTACATGCCTGCATTTCATTGGTGTTTATGCCAAATAGAGAGTACAAACACTTTAAAAGACTGAATTTTCAAAACGTACTTATTCAAAACAGTACATTTTCCCACAGTGTCTTTTTCAAGAAATAACAGATAGAAACGAGAACAGGAAGCGAAATATTAAACTAGATGATTTTATAGGCCTTTGACATCTAATATCTCGTGACTAGGGAATTCTCGTGACTAGGAATTTCCCGGGAAAAGTCTACTTTTAATTCCCCGTTTTCCCGGGAAAATCTCAAATATATCGCGGGAAAAGGGGAAATTATAAGTACACGTTATTTCATAAATATATGAATTTTTTTGACAAACATAATTATAAAATGGCGTAAGTGACCGCCAAATCTATTATGATTCTAATAAGAAATTTTTATAATAATCCTGTTTTTCTTTAATACCAAAATTTTCAATGTTTTTTTAAATATTAAAAAAGTTCGTTTGACTGACTATACGGCTAAATTTACACGATGCAATTAATTAAGTTCTCTTTTAATGTTGCTATGTTTTTCATCGTCTGTTTATATACTAATACCCCGTTTATCGATGTCGGGGGACATTTTTCGTTCTTATAATTTCATTTGAAACAAAAATAAATTCTAAAAATTTGTAAGAAAGAAAGAATTCCTTCGACATCGATAAACAGGCAGTAAAATATCCATAAAATTTTTTTTAATACAAAATAAAAATGTGAATGGTGCAAACTTATACAGAAGTTTCATACAAATTTCATGAAATTGAAGTCATACCATTTCTCTTAAGCCGAGAAAATATTTTTGCTTGATTCGAAAAGTACATGCAAGATGAATTTAGTAATATGTGCCTTTTAGTTTTGGAGGCCTGTAAATAAAATGTTTAAGTAATTGCGATATGGTCGTCAATTAGTCTTTGTAGAATCTCCTATTGTGTAATAACTATAAACTCTATTTACTTGAATTCACTTAAAAATTCTTAAATAGTTGTCTTAGAATTGCTTTTTTTAAATTTTATTTAAAAAGAATGCTTACATTAATAAAACAATCGAAATTACGCCAATTTTCATTCAATAAATCTATTTTCGCGGGAGTCCCGGGAATTTCTCATTCCCGTTTCCCGGGAAGTGTAAAAGTTCGGGAAATCCCAAACCCTACTCGTGACGTTTAGATATAATAAGGACCATTGAGACATCGTATGCAAGATAATATTAACGTGTATACAGAACTTCAGTTTCTTCCCTCTAGTTCCGAGGTTAAAACCTTTTATTAATAGGTTTTTAAGCGAGCAATATTTCAAATAAATTTGATTTTTAGGTATTATGTAAACACAATTTTTTCCACTTCGCATAATATTTCACCTACAATAAGAAAATAAACATATGAATTACAGGTCTCCCAGTTTTCCTCAAGGTGCTTAAGTGACTAATTTATCGTTCAACCATTGCAGCGCCAAAAACAATATTAAAAGGAAATAAAGTTTTATTTTATTGAAACTGTTTCTGTTTATTTCTTAATGCAATAAATTTTTTCATTTATTTATTTTTTTGCTGCTGTCCCCCAATGTAATCAGTTAAACGTTGTAGTTTTCATTTAAAATTTTTATTTCTTCAATATTTATTTAGTCTACAACATGTAAATTTATTTCCAAGTATTAATTACTTTGGCTTCCGAAATTTCAACACTAAAACAGCAACAGAAAGCAGTACGAAACAAAAATACAAAAAAAAAAACATTATATTCATTCATTTACATATTTATGTAATTTTCATTAAATAACACAAGAAACTTACATACCACTGACTGACTGAATTAATTGAGGTAAAAGAAATGAACCGAACAAATTTATTTGATTGTTCACAATACTTTTTTTATTTTTATTTTTATTTTATCATTTATAACAATCAGATTTATTTTGAGGATTGTTAATTCTTAAGAAATGTGTAACTAAGTTTTCTTATCAGTTTTGTTTGGTGTGACCAAATTATATTCAATTGAAAATATCATCTATTTAAGTAACCAATTGATAGAAGAACAATCTGAGAACTCAGGTTTAGAGTTTAGAACAAGGTTTCTTTTCTTTTCTTTTGCCTTGTTTTTGTGTATTAATTACAACACATATGTGTATGTAAGTATAAAAAGTAGGACTAAAATATCTTTCACTACATATATATTTATAATCAGGGATGAATCAGACTACAGATCATCTGAGCAGGTTTTATTTTCTTGAGAAAAATTTACCGATTTGTCTAACTGCTCTATTGTTTTTAGAGTATAATTTGTAAAAATCATTCATAAAAAAAATTATTTTACTAAATGATACACTAATAAAAATACAGTTGTTTTCTGGGTACTCAATTAATATTCTTAATGATCATCGTCAGCATTGCCATTATGATCATCTTAATCATTCATCGTAATTAATTTGTCAGTTATAATGTTTTGAAATATTTCTCATAATTTAACTTCTGTATTTCATTTTCAATTCTTGTTTATATTTTATTAGTTTTTTTTCCCTCTTCTTTTTATATGTTTAAACTCTAGATTATCAGGATTTGATAACTTTATTTTATAATTAATAATCATCTTTTTTATTCGCTGTGTTGTTTTCTGTTTATTTTATAATTAATATTGTCTGCCTGTGGGTTTTCGTGTTCTCCAAAATGTCTACAAATTATGATTTGATTAAGATTTTTGTCACTATATTAATGTTTATTTCTTAATTATGTTTTTTTTTCATTCTATTTTTGGGAATCTTTTAGTTCCCAAGAACTCTGCATGTGTTTTTTCTCATATCATGATATTTTGTTATTAAATATTTTTTTATAGAATTTAATATGTTTGGTTGTGCTCTTAAGACAAATTGTATTTTATGGCTCCTTATCAAAATTTAAATGTCAGTTATTTTTTTTTTCAAATTCTTTAGACATGTGGGATTTTTTATATGATGAAAGTTTGATTGGATACCCAAAAGTTCGCATATATAATTATTTTGATTATTGATTAGAAATATCGTTAAGAGCTCGAAGCGTCTTTATTTTAAAGTTCGATTTTTACTTCACCTCTTTTTCGCAGTAAATGGGGCTTCCAAGTGGCTAATTGTTTCTACAAGCAAAGACCACTAATCTAAGAGCATCATACTATGATTGAATTGTGTGGGTGTATTCAACGCATAATATTATCAAAATGAAGTTGTTCTAAATATGAGAGGCTTAGTGCAATAACTCGATATGCCACAAAAACAAAAGTTTTTAATATGAAAAAATTTGTGTACCAAACACTGGTAACGGATCCGCTTGCAACGTGTCTTAAAATGTAACTCTTGCAGCAAGGTGAAATTGCGGCAGGTGATCAGTGTTATCGTGTGGATATTTTTTGGGTTTTCAATGTTTCCGAAGTTTTTCCAGGCAAAGCCATCGAACTCCTGAGTTTTTTGAAACTGTATTTTGGGGTATCCAACCTGGATTGTGTCCTTGCTAAGTGGTTTGTGATTTGGCTAAAAGATTCGTGACAATTCTAGCTGAAAGTGTCTGCTAACAATTGGCGACAAGTATCGTATTGGTATTTTTAAAGTGATAGTTGATTTACCTGCTGACGACTTTTTAGAAGTGCCTTCTTCTTATCCTCTGGAACTTCAAATTATTATCTTCCTACTGATGGATGCTATTAAGGTCGGCGGACTTTGTTCTTAAATAAGTTTTTTTTGGCATGATTCATGGCTGCTCCGTGTCCGCTGTCGAAGCGGAAAATTCCGAAATGGGAATACAATTACAAGACGTCGGATGTGTCGAGCTCTGAGGCTATAAGGCCACCTGCTGCTATTAAGAAAGTGGTGCATAGAAGAGCGGATAGCGTGGTTGATAGGTGTGAGAGCGGGAGTCATTCTAAGCCATCGTCGCTTAAGACTAGGCGGCCTGATTCCACTGCCGAGTATAATGTTTGCGCAAATGTTGCTGCTGATACTACCCAGCAAAAATATCTATCTACCGGAAGCAGGTTTGTAAGGGAGAGATTTCGGTACTCTCCCTTACCAACCTGCTTCGGTATTACATGATTTTTGTATGGGATGTCCCACTTGGTAGGTCTGGAGGCATGAGCTTCTTTCTGCGCATCTTAGATGCATTAACCTCATGTCTTTTTTATATGTATATAATTAAAAAATATTTTGCTCTTTATTTCACAATCTTACCACACTTGGATTAATTTTTTATTTGCCATTATTTTATGTTGTTTTTATATTTATTTATGTGTTAAATGGTACAAATACAATTGGAAATCATATACACTACAATTTACTTTTATTAAATACATTTTGTTCGCGTATTGAATCAGGAATCGATCCCATCATCTCCGCATTGTAGACTAGAACACTAACCACTAAGCTATCGAGGCACATTTATTTTCATACATAATTGAATGGAAGAATAAAAAAAATCAAATTACGAAGCAAAAATCACACTCGCATCCATATTTGTACCCACGTAAGCGAGAGATGATGCACTATAAAAAAGTTTGAGTTGAATAAAAAACTTCGTGTTTAGAACACATGAAAAAACATAAATAGCCGACCAACTTCATCGTGTGTGTGTGGTAAGTTTCTTCGCTCGCTTACGTTATTGCATCCTCGTAAGGCAGAGGGGATGCACTGTGTGCTTTTCTGCATCTCCGAAGCACTTCTAATTAAACTACCTGTTTCCTTATACCAAATTTATTTTTGCTGGGTATTGGTTGTACTGCTGCTTCAACTTTTGTTGCAGTATCTGGTCCTCTTATAATTGATTTTGCTTTTATTTTTGGTCCTGCTGTTGTTGGCTCGGCTGTTACGTTGGTTACGACTGTTACGACTGGCATCTGTGATGCTGATAATGGTATAGCAGAGAAGGTGGAGGTGTTGAATGGCAATGATGCTACTGACAGTTCTGTGGCCTCTGGTAGGAGGAATAAACGGAAGAAGAAAAAGTTGGCTGCTAGTGTCGGTGGTGCTTCCGCGATAGATTTGAAAACCTGCACTGGTTCACTGATGGAGTTGTTCCTATATGATGGGGTAGTTAGAGTGCTGGCGCATAAGATGACTGCTATTTGGGTGGAGTATGAGAATTTCTTGCTGAAGATCATAGGTGTGAATGAGTCTTTGAGAGGAAGGTTGGTGACCGGAAGTCTACCAACAAGGTTTATTAGGGCTTCTACGATAAATGTTGCTGTCTATAACATATAGTATACTCTATATAACATATATTATACTACAGGCAAAATACCGTTCGAATGCCTCAATATTAACAAAAGTATTTTTTTTACCGAAATCGCTACTGTATCCCATAGTTTACACACTGAGCTAACGAAATGGTACGAAAACAAACAATTAGGTGGCACTATTTGCTGCATATTGACATTTGATTTGCGAATGTTTGTTGAGATTTCAAAAAATATAATAATAAATTGTTTTGTTTGTGATTGGTGTGTTGCCTCCATAAATTGGCAAGGTAGATTTACTTACCAGGTACTCTTGTATCAATTTTGTATCAAAATATACAAGCTATGTTGTGTATGTTTTTTAATAATTTGACATTTTGAAGGTACTGCAACTACCTGGTAAATAAATCTACCTTGATAAATTGGAGAGTAAAGTGCTTCAACTTTATTGTGGAACTTTACTTTTGATCAGATTTTACGTTTTGTTTTTTTTTTGCAATAAAAATTGTCGCCCGCAGGCAATTCGTGTAATTTTTTCTTCAGATAATGCAAATAAATTAAAATAAAAAAAATACGTGTATTTTTATTGTTGTTATAGTCTCGTATACAAAAAATCAAATAAATCGGAGCTCTTGAGTGATAGAGGGTTAAGACGCAAAATGCTGCCCCAGTGGTTACCCCTGCGGTTGTCTCGGTGGTTGCTCCAAAACCGATTGAGAAGTGGTGAGTGGTGGCGAGAGCTTTTCTTTTCCCGGAACTTTTCAATTCCCGGAAAAGCCGGATTGATTTTTCAATTTCACGATACAATATATCATTTAATTTAATTTATTTGAACAAAAAACAAATAGCAATTCATGAGATCTATTGAATAAATTTATTAACGCTTTAAAAATTAGTTAATACGCATAATTTCATTTCTTTACAGATTAATTCCAAATGATATCAACATATTTGTTGGTGTGCCCCAGCTCTTTAATTTTAATAAAAAAATTTATTTTTTATTGTATAACTTCTGTCTAGTAGCGACCTGAAGTAAAAATTAAAGCCAGTAATGAGCATTTCATATCGCTAAGCAAAACTGAACTATAATAATTTAGTGACCGGAAAAAGCTGGGAAACTTAAAATTTTTTGAAAAACGCACAATTTTAAAAGACCCATGTGGATGTAACAATAAAAACGGATATTTTCAGAAAATATAGGCCTCTTTCTTGTTATGACCACTCAGTGCCGATTTGTTATTTTCAAATATCGCTAAATACATTAAATTTCTTAGAGTTGACTACATTGAAACTGTAACTTAAAACTTAAATACTTACTTGCTATTCGACCGTTAACCAAGAAGGTTCTCTTATCTCTTGCATTATTACATTTCTTACCATAAAATTTAAAATCACTTATTTTTAGCCAATCCTATTAAAACAATAAAATAAAATAATGAAACTGAAGTAAATTTAACCTAAAACTTACCTGCCTTATCCAATTGGTTTTCTTCAAAAAAAGCGATCTATTGAAGAAATCTTTACCCAACACAATAATTGAATAAAAGACTAATACCCATTTTTTCTTTTATTCTAATTTTTTCCTATATTATAACCACTTGTGGAGTGGTTGCAATTAAGAAATCTCTCTCTTAAAAGATTGACCCTATAACATACTCCTTTTATTTCCAACCAGATAAAGGGATATCCATTTCTTACCTTTTTGGTGTCCACCATACACCGAATAAGTACAATATTATTTATTTTATTTTCATATTTTTCTAAGAGCAGCACTAAAAGTGTGTCCTTACAAAGTAAAGTGGCCATAAAAAAATTTAAAAAAAATCCTGGAACACTCGCACAAATTTCCACGGGATTTTTTTCCCGGAAAATGTCCGGAACCGCGGAAATATTTCCCGGGAAATGCCGAATGAAAAACATTAGTGGTGGGAAGGGTGTTACTGGTACATCTGAGGGAGTGTAGTAGTACCTCCTCAGATGTACATATCATGTCATTTCCTATAATGTTATGTCCTTTAGTGCCCTCTCTTGAAACAACAGTTCTTGCAAAATTGAATAAAAATCTGAAAACTGCAATTTTTATATTTTGATCATAAAGTCAAAACTTGGTACTAGACCAGTCAAATAATTTGTTGAATAAATTACTATGTATAATAATTTTTGAATTTTATTTTTTCGATATGAAAAAACCAGGTCCAATTAAACTTGATAAATGTTCTTTTTCACATGGCATTTTTTGAGCAAACATTTTTGTAAATTCAAAATTTTTCCTTAAACATTTAATGCTTTAAAATTTTGCTAAGAACTCTTGATATAAAGATCATGTATCTTGAAAATATTACCGCAATGCTTTGAAGATTTGAGATGTCTTAGTGCTGAAATGAGAATAACTCACTGACCAGAAGATATAAGAAGCACACGCATGCAAGAGTATATATATGAAATTTATTTCAAGTGGACTAGCCGTTCAAAAATACATGACAGATAGATATCATTCACAAAATTTTTGATTTAACTTTGTTATAATATTGAAACAATCTGAAACCAAGCTAATTTCAAATTGAGTCCATAGCCTTGAAAAAGTTTACGATGACGTAAAATAAAAAAATTTTCATATTAATTTAACATTGAAATATTCTTTATGCGTTAACTCACTTTGTGGGTCCTTTTCGTGAAACATATTTCTTATGTCAAATATTTACGGCCCTTTTCACAATGTATGATTAAGAGCTAACGTTGACTTTAACGGCAAGTTTTGTATGCCGAACTTGCCGTTGAAGTTCATGTTAACTATTAATCGTACATTGTGAAAAGCGCCGTTAGAGTTTACGAAATTTATAACATTTTAAGAAATTGATTTTAATCAATATTAATTAACCTTGATAAACCAGATTCTCTGTATTCTAGATTATGTAATTAAACTGTATTTGTTATTTTTAAAGTTTAAAGCTTGTATTTTTATATTAAAGTAAATGCAATAAAAATTTAATATCACTTAAGCAAGAATTATATTGTTAGTAGCAGTGTGTTATTTCTTTATTCATTTGTTATCAAAAATCTTGAAAATATTTTGCATTTTTATTATAAACAAATTAATCGCACCTAACAAATTTGTCTACGCCAATAAAAACACACAAATAAAAATATTATTAATTAAGCTAAAAAAAGCAAACAGCACAAAAAAATTCAACCATAAATAAAAATAAATAAAACAATACTCGTTTAACGTTTAAAAAGGAATAAATACTTTGTATTTTAAATACAACGTTTTTTTTTTTAATTTGTTTGCACGTTTATAAATCCATTGTTGTGTATGAGTATTTATTTGCATGCAAATTGTAATCAAAATTAATTAGTGAACAATTTTATTGTTTAACAAATGATGATGATGATGGAGAATACGGACGGAATAGTTGCTTAAGTGGAGCGTGGAAATACAAAACAACTTGACTCGAACTTTAACTCAAAACCCGATTTATTTATGAATGTATATATTTTTTATTTTTTTGTTTTTTTGTTTGACTATCGACTTATTTAGTTCATTTCATTTGTATGGGTTTATCAATTTGCATAAATAAAAAAAATATTATTGAGCAGTCAGTATATTTTTGCTGCTTAAAAATATAATTTGCATAAATTTAGCCACTATAAAATGAGAAAAGAAAAAAAAAACGAACCAGCCAAAGCAACAAAAATTTCAATATCAAGCCAATTAAAAAAGTTTAACATATGAAATTCATAAATAAATTAATTATTTGTGTGAATTGTGTAACCGAAAATAATTGTTTGGCATGAAAGATTCAGGTAATACTGGTTTTATACACTTGAAATATAAAAAAGTTTATATTTAGTACTTGAGCTAATTCGATCACGGCGCTAGATCACCGGGTAGAATTTACTTATACTTTTATAAATCATCTGAACGACAATTTTTCATACATCCGGGTAATCGTTGGAATATTCATCCACCAACTCAACAACTGAATAGCAACGCAAGTAGATTTAAGAACTTTTCACTTCATTACGCAGAGGTAAAGCTAAAACGGCCTTCTCAATTCATGTCTTCTTGAAGGCCTACTTACCCCTTCTTTTAGATGGCATCGACTCTCCCTAAGAAAATACATTCTATTAAGCGGCCGACCCGTTTGCAATATAAGCCTAGTATACAGATGTGCCTGAATTTCAGGTTCGAAATTTTGCATTTATTTCTACACGAAAAATTAGTTGTGTAGAGAAATTTCCTTTATTTCACGCAAATTCACTTAAATTTATTAATTATAACGTGAAAAGCATAAAAAATTATTCACAACACCACACAAAAACAAAATGTCAAAAATTCCGTGAGCAAACAATTGTTTGGACATTAATTTTTGTTTCAGTTGACAGAAAAAAGTCTCCACTAATTAATATCACATCCCTGTAATAGACAAAATTTGTGAAATTCAGTTTGTTTTTTTTTGCACATACTTCTTATGGCAGCCTGAAATTCAGGCAGATCTGCATACTACACTATAATTGTGAAATTTTTCGTATTGTACATTAATAATCTTATAACGTTTGGATAATTTTTCTATAAACCTTAATAAAAGTACTTACATCTAGCATACGGGTGAATATTTTTATATAAATAATTTATAGTTAGGGTGATCTTGGTGGTCATAGACTTCGCATAGAACGCAATTGGTCCGTAGTGCCCAGCAGTGCTCAGTTAATATTTCCACTAGAAGTGTACAATCGCTTCTAGTTAGCGATAAAAATAATTTAGACGATCTAGAATCATAAGAGCTCCACATGATTGTAGAAGTCTTGCAAGTTTTCGTATCACGCCATACACAAACTTTTAAAGTATTTTTAATCGTTTCGTACACGAGCAAAACCAAAACAAATACTTTTGCAATGGCAAAGATTGCAAACAATACAATTGGCTTATCACTCATCTGCTTGCTTTAATATCCCGTTTCAAGCGTACAACTGCAAACAAAACAAAAGCAGAAATGTATTTTGTTGAATGGTTCATTGTATTTAGCATAAATAAGGTAACACATTCTCTACTATGATGAACAAATCAATCGGGAAACGTTTGCAAATGTATTTTCTTAAAACTATTCAATTTTGCTCTCATTCTTTACTTTTCTATCTGCGTACATTTAAGTTAATGTACATTAGTGTACACAATCACAAACAATACAAAACTAAATTGAACTTTTATCACGAAATTCATACTCTGATTTAAAAATAATGTTTTATTTTTAATTCTCTTTAAAATTGCTTCCGAAAACCTTTTGCATCCATACGATGATTTTTAGTTGCATGTCTTTTTTATAAATTACTCTCAAAAATTGCGTTATTTGCTCTTTCACAACAACAAAAACTTAACACAATTACATAAGAGATAGACAATGAGAGAAAATGCAGATAGAACTAAAGAAATATATGAAAAAAGTCACTAAAAACTGAAAATGTGATTTTTTTTCTACCCCGTTTGCTTCTCTACCCCGATCGCCATCATACTCCAAAAATCATGTTTTAAAAAATCATCGTATGAATTGCGAGTATCATTCGCGTTGTTTTTGTTTTACACATTGAAAAAAACAAAACGAAAGCAAACGTTTCATTTAGTTTATTTTCCTACTCTGGTAGTCGAACGGACTAATGTGAGCTATTTTAGATAAGAAATTTGCCAAAGATATGTGTACAGAAAAGTGATGCACTTTCTGTATTAAACAATTTTTCTGATTTCAAATATCTGTTTTGGTACAATTATGCCCAAAAAAGTACAACTTCAGAGAACAATTGGTACAATTTTAAAATCTTATTTACCACCCCTGGACCAAAATACAAAGGAAAAACATGGCGCTCTGTAAAATGTAAACAGACAATAGAAAAAAACAAATAGATTTTGACAGATTGGGTGTAAGCAGCCCAATTCGCCTACGAACAGCTGATGATCATATGCGCTGATGAGTTCACCTGGTATTAATTCGCCTTGATATAAGCCAATTATTGTGATACGTTTTCCTTTCATCCTACTTCTTACGGGTATGTGGCGTTTTTTAAATATGTTTTAGAGGGCTGCATAAGTATACCCGAAAGTACTCTGATGTATGTTTGTGTGTGTATGCATGTATGTTTATGTATGTATGTGTGTATATATGTATATATGGTCGTCGCTAGAAATGTACACACATATACATTCATATATACATACGTACATACATAGGAACATACATATATGCACATACGAAATTCATACGTGTACATTCTACGAATACATTTGAGTACTCTTTACAGCCCTCTAATATATTTCATAGTTGCGTGTTAAAAGTCAGTTATTAGTCTTATTTTATTTTAAATTAAATTATAATTAGTAATTAAAAAATACATAAAAGTAAATGTTTGTACAAATTTTCACATATTAATTATTTATATTGGGTGTTGTAAAAACTAAATTTCTTAATCTTTATATATTGTTAACAGCCATGCCAAATATGTAATCATTTTAAAATAGGGCGGAAATTCAACTTAAAATTAATTTCTATGATATTAAGAGCCTATTTCACCAATTTATTTATATATCAATTTATATATAAAAGTAATTTTTCTGACAAATTATTTATCTTTTGTTAATTTTACCATGAACTAAATTCATTTCGTTATTTTTTAAATCTTATTAATATCAATTTTAAAAATTAATAATATTTTATGCTGTTATTTTGTAAAAAAATTATTTATTTTTGAAATTTTACCATGAATTCACATTCAATTCGTTGTTCTTTAAATCTTATTCCAGCAAAAAAAGACACTCCAAAGAAGTCATGAAAATGTAGAATTCGCGATCCGGAAATTATTTATTTTTTGTTAATTTTACCATGAATTCAAATTCAATTTGTTGTTTTTTAAATCTTATTCCAGCAAAAAAAAGACTCTCCAAAGAAGTCATGAAAATGTAGAATTCGCGATCCGGAAGTTTTGCGAATTTGGACAATTTCTAATTAGTTTTACATATCCTTGCCATTGCTAGAACTTCTGAACTGCGATTACCAATCACCCAATTGGAAGCGATGCTAGGACAAATTTCTTATTCCGTGTTCTATAATGATTTTTCCTCAAGTAAAAAGGATAAAAAATTACCCATTTTCACAATTTTTTTTAATGCGAATTTAAATTGAAAATTGTATTTTCATGTAAATTTAAGTGAATAAATATAAACTTTTAGAAGACTTTTAATAATTAAGCCATTAAGTTATTTAGAAGATTATTAGTTCATAAATGTCCTTTAAAAGTCGATTTTTTAAAAAGCATGGAGATTATTTTTTAAAATTATAAATGAATTAAAAATTGTTCTTGCTTTTTTACTAATTATCTGCATATTTTTAATACAGATTTTTTGGAAGCAAAGAAAATGTAGCTCCTTAAAAATTACTTCCAATTTTTTATACTGGGTTAATATCAATTTTAAATATTAATAATCTCTTACAATGTAATTTTGTATAAGAAAAAAAATTGCACTTGAGTTTTGTTAATCTAAACTTCGTATCGGTATCGAAATCATTTTACTTCATTTTATTTTGCTTCCTTTAAGCAAATCGTTCGCCATAAAATCTATAATCTAACAACGAAAAAATAAACTAGCATTTTGAGAAGCTCAAGAAATAAAGATAACTCTTTACAAATGTATTTACTACTTACTAGCGGATAAAAAATGTAACTAAATTTAAAAAGCTAAGAAGAAAAATGTAAACTTTTTTTGTTGTTATAAAATTGTTGAGCCTCAGACATATATCGCACCTGTTCATCAAAAGTAACACAACTCAAAAAATTCTATTTTCCACTTTTTTGAAGGAAACAGTGTATGATTACCATATCTAACCACTGTAAAGAGAAATACATTTTGTTATATTATTGAAATATTATTGAGTTTCCTTTACAATGGTATATTTGTTTATAACAATAATTCCATTATATTGGCGAAAGTAGTTTTTTGCCTCTACTGAAAACTTGTAAATTTTGAGTTGTGTTACATTTGATGAACAGGTGCGATATATTTATAAATTTTTTCACACCTTCATACCTCATCTAAAATTTGAAACGACCTAACTCATATTTTTCAAATCGATAGATACATCTATATTACATCGAAATATGTAAAAAACTCGATTAAAAAAAATAAGTTAGGGCGTTTCTATATTAAGATAATGATAGATTAACTACTAAACGAAAACAGACATTAATCTGATGACAAACGTCATCATAGAATTTTGACATAGTTGAAGTGTCATCTATGCTATGAATGGAATGACAACAATACGATTCCAAATTGTATGATAATAAATTTGTCTGACAAAATTGTCAGTAAAAAATTGGCAGTTCACACGATTATCAGATGCATAAATTGTCAGATCTATTGTTACGCATTGCCAGACTCAAAGCATTTAACAGAAATGATCAATTATTGATCGTATGTGCTTGTGTTAACTTTAGAAAGTGAAAATATAAACAGCTTTTTAAACATAGTGCGAGGAAGATATTATTACATTTTAAAAGAGCATTTTCCTTTGAACTTTTTTTTCGCTGCGCTTTTTGTTTGCGCAATGCGGAAAAAGATGCGCATAGCGCATTTACAGTAGTAAAAAATTAAAAAAAACCATGGACATTATTTCCATGGATGTTATTTCATGCCACCGTAGTGTTCTTGGTAGTCTGGTTTGGGTACTGGACCGGTAGGTGGGTCGGTATTGCAGTTTGCTCTTCCGTTTAGAGACTGTATCGAAACTTGGGTCGGTAGTGCGGTTCATATATCCGGTTCCAGTCTTGACCGGAAGTTGTGTTGATAGTGCAGTTTGCAATTCCTTTTTAGGGGCTGGACCATAAGTTGGGTCAGAAGTGCGGTTCATATTTCCGATTCCAGTCCGGAAGCTTGACCCATGTTGGGGCATCATGTTTGTATGGGAATTAAAGAAGAATGATATAATGAAAATGTCGTAACATTCCAAATGTCTTGACATTGTGTCACTACGAAAGATGTATTTTGCAGCACTCAACTAACCACTGTTGGTATAAAAAAGAGCATGCGCAATGAGCCGTTCAATATGCGCAATTAGCAGAGCAAAGCGCTAAACAAAAAAAAAATTAAATGTGCAAAGAGCGGTGCTAATAAAACGAAAGCGCTTGCGCTGCGAATGCCAGTTGCTCTTTTTTTCTGCTCCGCTCTTTGCGCTTGTGCACATTTTTAATAGGCTTGTAAGAAGTGCGCAAAAGGAGTGCGTAAGTCCGTACTCTGATATTAATGTATTTAGAAAGAAATTTAGTGTTTTTCTAATTAAACTGAAAGAATAAAATGAACAAAAAAGCACAAAAAGACTGAACAAGATCACCTTGTTCATACCACTGAATTATTCAATTGAACAAGTTCGTTCATGAACAGCACAACTCTACAATATAGAGGTGTCAGCTTATAGAAAAAGTAACTGGTATGTAGTTGGAACTATACTAGTTGCTTTTTGCTTCAGACTAGTTGCCTATCTATCCTTTTTTCATATATCGAACCATCGATTTTAACATTAGGTTGTCATAGGAGACCAACTAGTTCATTTGTATACAGTTATATCCCAGTTGGAATCCTAGTTATTGTAAACTAGTGCGCTTACTAGTTTTTTTTATTATTAATAGTTTTGTAACTCTTAAAAAAACTTTGGCTCAAAAGGGGTACGAGCACACATTCCTTATACTTTAAGGCAACCACTCTACCCACTGATTTTTTAATAGCTAAAAATAGGTTTTATATAAAATCGTAAACCTGAAAATTTTGTCCCTTTTTGACTAGTATCGTTACTAGTCTCGATACAACTAGTAATATGATTGTGCTTTTTTTACTAGTATCGTTAATATTCTCGATACAACTAGTAATATGATTGTTTTTTTTTAACCAGTAACGTTAGTCGTCTTGTTACAACTAGTAATATGACTGTCGTTTTTTGACTACTAACATTACAACTAGTAATATGACTGTCCTAAAGCGTTACTAGTTGTAACTTTAGCTGCTAGGTAGGATCAAAACCAACATTAGATGAAAAAATAAGACAACAAAAAGTAAAACTAAAATAGAAACAAGTAAAAGTAAAAAAAAATTATATATGTATAATTGAGAGTCTTGGTGCAATAACTCGGTAAGTCACATAAACAAAATATTGAATAAATCGACATTTCAGTTTAAACAAAATGTAAAATTGTATGATTTTTGGGATTTTCTACTTTAAATATGCAGCATAATTATTTGCAAAATACCAGAATTTATCCAATGATTTCTCTAGGATACAAAGCTATGATACTTAGCACGAGAATGAGCATATAAAACCAATTTTTGATTGCATGTGGCTTACCGAGTTATTGCACTAAGCATCTCAATTGTAAAGATTGACATCACAATTATGAAAAGTTTCTTGGGGTCAAAAACGAGGACACTTGACATAGCATTGATGTCAAATTACATCAGCGTTATGACGGGTTTTCTATCAGAGTACTACCCTTTACCTGTTATCATAAAATTCTTGCCTGGAATGTTGCCAACATTGGTTCCCTCACCCAATAATATTAATTAACTCACACTTTGTTGCTAAAAAAAAAGATAATAAACAAGTACGGGTATTTGTAAAATTTTTGTTTCGTTTTTTATTTTATTATATTTCTAATTAAATTTCGTAAATTTGTCATAAAAAATTTTTAAATTATTTTAAAACGATCCTTAAATAGTCAACTTAAAATTAAATAAAACCAAATGAAATGAGATAAAATAAAAAATAAAACAAAACAACATTTAGCATTCCTTATTTGTAGCAAATTATAAAACATTTACAAAGTTTTTGTGTAATTTTTGTATGAGTACGAGTATTTGTGGGCCCAAAATGGTCATAAACTATTTACTCACACACATTTTGTAGTCGCATGAGACGACAAAATGTTTCCAACTATAAAACACACCACCTTATACGTTGAAGCGACCCATCGGCAAATAGAAGGAGTATGGATGCCTTCTTGAAGGCCTCTGTACTCCTTTTTTTTGATCTAAAAGACCTGCTCACTCCATTCCATACTCATACCTTTTTTACACACGTTGTCAATGCGGGGAAGCTCTTTCGTTTGATAGTTCTGGAAGCCTGACAAAAGACCTCCTAAAAAGGTAATTTTGAAGGGTTTCTCGGTATTTTCATAGCGGCTTCTTTATTTTTGATTAATGTGATTTATTGTTTCGAATTATTTCCTTTCATCTAAAGTAATTTTTTATACGAATATATTTAATTTCTACAGAATAATTATAAGTTAATCGGCTCCAACATAAACGGCATAATAGCAGCATGTATGATGTCTCCTGTACGTAAATTTCAGCTTTATATACAAATTACTTTCGAAAAAAAATACGGGAATAGTTGTGATTTCTAAAGTATATTTTTGTTTAAAAAAACTTTTTCTTTGGCTTTGGCAAAAAAGCAAAACAAAAAATGGTACTCCTTCTTTTTTTCCTTCTCATAGAAGTGAATTTGGAATGTGAATCTTATCTTTTCTATGAAAGAGGCGAGGCCTTCTGTAAGGCATTTTTTAGCAGCTAGTTAAAAATGGTAATTGAATCAAAAATATGTTTAAGCAGGCCTTTAATAAGGCCTGAAGTAAGAAAGTCTTCAGAGTTTTCCCGCTGGGGATCGTCTTTGGATCTATTTGTAATTGAATGTTAGTGTTTGTGTGTTAGTTTTGTAAATGGAAGAGATCGTACAAGTTAATACTAAAATATCTGTCTATAAGTATGAATGTTGGTGGCACTGTAAGTGGCTGCATGAATTACCAAAAGTTTAGTTTTTTTTGGCATGGCGACATCGACAATGGCGATGTGTACGATGGGACTCCAACAAACTTTTGGCTGAACAACCAAAAACCAACAACAACTTTAAATAAAAAAAACAAAACAAAAAAAAAAAACAAGTATTAAGCAATTACAAATTAACTTAATTGCCAACATTTTATTTGCTATTTTCTAATGCAAAATATTTTAATTTAGACTAGATCGTGACATTAATTGTTTTCAGAAACAAATTCATACACATACACACACACACACATAAGCAGAGATCAACTACAGTTTGAATTGCAACCGTATTAGTGCTGCAGTGGCAAATGTACAAGTTTATGTACGTTGCAATATACTTGAGTGTTTCATTGTTTGTGTTAGTAGAGCCAGTTGCTACAGAATCAGTACCATTGCAACAACATAACATTTGTTTATAGATGGCTTTGCATGTTGCACATGCTCTTTAGAGAAGCCAACAAAATATTTTGTTACAACTTTACAAAAATACTTGCATACACACAATAATATTTCCCCTTGTAGACAAAAAGTATTTAAGAACAAAAAGTAGTCGTACCTTGCGTGTTGTTGCGGCTGCGGCTGCAATGGATATGGTGGTACAAAAAGCAGTCTTTAACTTTGCTGTTGACTTTTTTATTCTACACATACCAGCCGCTGATCCCACGTAAACTTTTTAGGAGCTTTTGAATGGATCGAGCTCATTGTATACGAATCTAATTATTTTTAAAATATCGCAGTAACAAATTGATATTATGAATTGAATTATGAACTGAAAATGTAATTGTAATACAATAAACTTTCACAGAAAAGTGATCACCATAAAAGTTTTAAAAAAAGTTTGTCAAAAATAAAATTTCATTTTCAGTAAATGTTTATTATTGTATCAGTGAATATGTTGCTTGACTTGTGTTTAGGACGCGAACGCCAACAATAACCACTTTTCTGTGTCCTAGAAAACAAGCCGCATGACGTCATACAACAACATAAGTAGCAACAACAGCAAAAGGTACTCATAGTATCAACAGTAATTTGCAAAACGCTTGTTTACTGAAGATTTCTGAGTGAATCATTGCCTCAATGTTGTTGCGTTAATTTTCATTAATTTTTTAGAGTCTTTAGACTAACATACAGAGTTTAACACATTTAACAAATGGAAATTTCATATATGCTTAATGATGTTATTACTTAAAACTTGATATTGATGTTATTATTTAAACCTTGAAAATGTTAAAACAAAAAATTTTCCTGACTCAAACAAAAAGTTTGTTCGACATATTCCAAAATATGCAGTAAATATTTTTGTTTGATTCAGTAAACTATTTTGTTTAGAATTCATAAGTATTTTTGGACCAATTATCTTTAAATTAAGACAAAAATATTGTTTGATACATGACGGAAAATCCAGTTAATATTTTTGTTTGATTCAGTATATTATTTTGTTTAGAAATTGCAAATATTTTTAAACAAACTGCTTTATAGATTTGAACAATTTGTTTACTGAAAAAACGTTTTTGTTCACTGAAATTTTTAGACATTTTTGTCTGTATTTACAAATTTGGTTATAATTCCGCTTTAGATAATCTGGTTTGCGATGGAAATCGATCGATTTCAAATCACGTCAATTTCAAAAAACAAAATCTTCTGAAAGATGACTTATTGATCTTTTTGTTGTTTTCGAGGCTTAGAATAACAATAAAATTTTAGACTTAGTTTTCACGGTCCGATTATATTAAAAAATGAACAGGCGATTTGATTTCCATGTACTCTTATGACAGGACAATTCAGAATTGACTTCAGTATTATACATACGAGTGTTGAGGTTGAATTTATTCTTTGTTTATACGCATCTTTTTCTATATTGGGCAGATGTTTTCGCTTTATGTGAGAGTCACGCATTTTGAAATGCTGATCCACAGTATTTTAATTTACCCGAATTTCATACTTTTATCAGTTTTTAGTCTTCAACGGGGTCTTGCAGTATACATACGCAATGAAGACGTGCACCAGTGTCAGCAACCTTTAGGCACGTGGAGATCCTAAACTTAACTGCCTCTGGGTTAAATCTCAAGAACCAGGGCACACTATTTGGACTTTAGAGAAGTCCAAACATGGTAAGGAATAAAACCACATCCATCTTCGAAATAAGTGTTAAGACCCGTTCACACCATGGCATTAACTATCGTGATAGAACTGCCATGTCAGCTCATTTCTATGAGAAATTGTGGAAATTATTGTTACTTTCGCACTACCAAACCCAATTTGATATGGGGAGTTTGCTGCCGTGAAAGCAACTGTCGTGATTGCTGTCATGTATGTTCTGGTGCTTCAAAGTACATTTTGAAGTTACTCAACCGAGTATAGGATGGGGGTGAAGATGCTGATCGATCTACCAGAGACTCGCTGAGAGGACTACAGAGGAAATAGCTGCCTGCAGGAATCTTTCCTTCCACTTTAAGCCTAGTATGCAGTTCTGCCTGAATTTCAGGCTGCCATAAGAAGTATGTGTAAAAAAACAAACTGAAATTCAGGTTTGAAAAATTTTCAGGCGACTTTTCGTTTGGTAGTACGCAGCTGAAAAGAAAAATCAACACAATTTTTGTTTAAAACAGGGATGGCATATCAATTATTGTAGAGTTTTTTCCGTCAACTAAAACAAAAATTAATGTTCAGACAATTGTTTGCTCAAGAAATTTTTGATATTTTGTGTTTTTGTGGTCTTTTAAATAATTTTTCATAATTTGTACGTGGAAATTAATAAAAATAAGTGAATAAACGCGAATAAAAATAAATTTGCTGCACAACAATTATTCCGTGTAGAGATATATACAAAATTTCAAATCTGAAATTCAGGCGGATCAGCATACTAGGCTTTATATATGGAAAAGTTCAGATCGGATATCCACAAACACTACTCCCTTTATAATAAATTTTACAAGATCCGACATAATGCATTGCTTGAGTAGGGCTCGTTCCCTGAGTGCTCTGTAAGAATCGAAAAGGTGTCAAATAGTGTTAATAAGTTGGTTTAAATTGCAAGCCAGTCTGTATCTCGTTGTGTAAATTTTAAGTTCAAATCAATGTAGATTTTGCTAAAGAAATTTGAATTCAAGCCAATGCACATAAAGCAAGCCATACACGTTACAACCATTGGCACAACTTGAGTGGGTTGTACACGTAATTGCAACGTTTGTGGGCTAGTTGTATTAAGTTGTGTCTTAGTTGTACGAACGATCAAAAAGTTTTGATTTTTTGCCATGTTGTAAAGCACTGTCGCAAAGTTTATGTGCCTGTCGCATACTAGTTTTTGCAGTATACCTGTTTATTCTTGTTGTGACCACCTTGCAGTAAACATCGAATGTGAGTATTATTCGCGGACAACATAAAATGAGAAATATTTACTTAGTCACAAGTTGATTGCAAAATAAAGTTGTGCATGAGATCGCACACGAAATTGTATCGTTTGTCCGACAAACATACAACTTGGGTTGGACCAACGGTCGCAAAGTGTGTGGCTTACATAAGGGCAAAAGTATATCAAACCGCGCGATAAATCAACCGTCATCTTTTGATAGGACATATTGGTACCAATGGAAAGGTAACGTTCTACAAATATCAAATATATAAATTTATCATAGCCTTCCAAGGAAATTTATTAAAAAAATACAAAAATAATATATTAAATATATTTTTAATATTTGTACGTAATTAGTATTCGAACTGTATATGAAATCTTTTACTATATTTTGTTACTCACCTGTGGAAAACTTTTCTACCAATTGTCTTCAACGTAATTATCCTTTCACTGGTGAAAATGGGAGTGAAAATGGGGATATAATACGTAAGTGAAAAGGAAAAATATATTAAAAAAATATATTAAAAGCTAGACGTACAAAGTTTTAGAAGGCCTTTCTTGCCACGTGCGAAAAATTGGACATTAGGAGGGGAGGATCCAATATGACATAAGTGGCGCCCAGAATATTATGTCGGATTAAAAAGCCACCGGAACCAAAAATTATGCCAAAGTCAAGCCATAAACAACGATATACAATATGATGAAATCGGAATCCAAACATTTTCAAAGTGCAGTATTTTAAAGCGTGGGAAAAATTTTTTTCCCCTTTTTTTAGAAACATCATTGACATATCTTGCATTCTAGGAGGTGATTGCTGTAACGTTTTCTTCGAAACACCCACCCTATAATACTACCAATATTGGAAAATATATAAATTGTATAAAGTGCAACATTTCAATAAAATGCAATATCGCAAAAAGTCGCAAAAAGTTAAACTTGGATGCAAATATAAACATTTTGTTCTTTATTGTGTTATATAATAGATTTGGGTAATATTGAAGATCTCTATAACTTTTACGCTTTTGAAATATTAAAATGTAGAAAATATAGTCTACATTATTATACCTTTCATATAAACATGAATCTGACCATGAACGGATAAAAATTTTTTAAATATTTTTATGCAGATCAATTCTCTAAAATCATACAAATACAATGTGAAAACAAAATAAAATTTTTTAAATGAGAAACATCATTTTTTTCATGTCAAAATTTTATATTGAAAAAAAAATTTTAACACTTTAAAAATGAAAATGTTTACTTGAATTTGGAATCTAACCTGGGATTACAGAAAGACATTTAGGAAAAAAGTTTAGAACAAAAGTTATGTCAAAAAGTGTTCTCTTTCAAATGACATACTTCTTTTTTTAAATCCCATTTTTAATTTTTGATCTATCACGTGAACTCCCCTTATATCTGCCCCTACGTGCAATGTTGGTAATAACAAGTTATTTGAAAATAAAATCTCTAATTAGAAAATAAAACTAAACAAATAACTGAAACTTTAAGAATACACAAATAGATTTGCGATTTTCATTACAAAAATAAATTGCTTTCTTATTAATTGAGTAGTTAGTTATCATATAATTTTTTTTTTGTTAATTTGTTGCTTGTTCTTATTCCAATAAAAATCTATACAAAAAACATTTTAACATTTCTATTTGTTAAATAGTTTAACATTAAACGTCGTGTTGCAACATTTTTTGTGTTTGTTCTCTGAAAACAACATCCATCCACAGGTAGGCTCGTTTGCTCGCTCGCTCGCCTTGGTCTCTTATCTTTTGTCTGCATCAGTGTGTGCAACTTGCTATTTAGTAGTGCCATTAACTGCTACTGCAAATACTTTTTTCTATGTAGACGCAATTTCTTAGTTAAAGCAGCTGTAGAGCTACCAACACAGTAGATACTGTTGTTGTCGTTGTTGCTGTTGTTTGTGGCAAATATGTAGATTATCGCTTGCACTTGTAACTATTTGGCTTTCAAAGGTGTCAACACCTTTTTCTCACAAATCTGTTAAATTAATTTGTTCTTTTTAACTTTCTATGAATGTGTGTTTAGTTTTTCTTAGATTTATTTTAATTGGAAACGTCTATGATCACATACAATCATGAGAGCTATCTGCATAGCTGCTACAAAGTCATGTGACTAAGAGCAGAAAAAAGAACAAGTTAATTCAAATGTCTTGTTTTTTATTTCAACATTCATTATTAAAGCTTTCAGCAATTCCTCTCTAATTGTTTGTTAACTACAACAATTAAACAAATTTTAAGCTCAAACCGATGCTGCATTTGCATTGAAATGTCAATAACCTGCAACATTTTAGTTCACATTTCAGTGGAAAAGAGAATAAAAGACACAGCCACAGATAAAGATACAAACATACAAAATACAAATTTCAGCAAGAAATGAATAAAATGCATCACGAAAACCAATTAAGAATTCAAACAAAATATAATAAAAGGAAATTACGAATAAAAAACTCAACTTAACTTGTTATTAATTAGGGAGAACAGTAGCCGGATTAAACGAATACACGAGACAAATAAATATTTAAGGAAGAAAAAAATACAAGAAGAAACATTGCATACAACATTGAAGAATTATACCACCAATTTGGCAGCATTAACGTTTGAATGAATTTAAATTGATAAGAATATACACAAAAGCTGTTAAAAAGGCACCAGTTTTCTTATTTGTCCTGAAATTCCGCATGATAATGAAAACAACAGTGGGGGCACGAAATAAAATATTATTTAAATTTTCACTCAGAAAATATTCCAAAATCTTTAAATAATTATATTAATTCTAATTTTAATTATATTACCTCTAGTAGACGTCCCACAGTGGAGTCACAAGCAAACAATATAATAGCTTCAATGAAAATTAATTCAATGATTTATTATTAATTAGAATTGTAAAACAATTTCATTTTAAGGAAATAATTGTTAATTGCAGATACAATAGAAGAAGAAATTAAGATAAATTGCTTTTCAGATTTCCTGGAAAACAATTTTCAAAAGTATTAGAGAAAAGTTTCAAATTATGTAAACTACGACAATTCCAAAAATACAAAACAAAACAGATAATTACAAAAATTAAAATGAAAATATAAATAATCCACAATTTGTTGCTTTTGGCAGCCAAATCAGCAGCAGCTGAATAACACAGCAAGCAGCTTGTTTGTCTCAATGTTTCTGAGTCTATCTACGCGAGTTGAAAAGTACAAACTTCTGCTCCGTTAAAACTTAATGAGTTTCCTATAAAATAATTTTTTTTCTTTTATGCATAGAACTTTCTTGTTCAATAGAACCAAATAACGGTAAGGAAAATAGCGATTTCATTTATTATAATAAAAGGATAATAAGGATATACTAATAAAAAGATATACCACGGGAAATGTAAAGTAAATAGGAAATGAGTGTTGTGTTTTTCTTTCGACGGGGTTTATTTGAATTTGGAACGATTTTGCGTCATCCCACCTAAATTTGGTTTGTAAACGGACCGGTTTCGGCTATGTGCCATCTTCAGTGTTCTATGGAACACTGAGATACACTCTAAATTTGTGTTGAAAATTTCTCCTTGTCTAAAATTACATCGATTTTGTAGTTAATTTATTAAAGAAAAAACCTTTCAAATTAAACATATTTAGTCCAAGTGGAAAAAATGTAACATAAGGTATAATAAGGCTATGGCTGAATGGCAGATACGTCAGACTATCAGTCAAGAGGTCGCGGTTCAAACCTGCATGCAACCAATCGCTCTTTTTAGTAAAAACATTTTGTTGAAAAATAAAGCGTATGTAATTTTAGGACGATAATAATCTGTAAAGTGTTGCCGACTATTATCGACCTAATTTTCAACAAGAGTGTTTTCGAGTGTAGGTAATACAATATTCCACTGGATAGGTAGTTATAAATATCTTTAGTAATCATATTTAAGACCTGGGGGCTACTCTGCAAATCGAGTTTAAAGAAAATGCTTTCGAACTGCTATGTAAATAACATACCAATTCAAACCGTTTTCTTTTCGATTTGAATTACAAACTAAACCCCTGTTCTTATTAAATATTTAAAAAGATGAGTTCATGCTTAAAAAAATTTGTTTTTGAGAAAAAACGCAAGATAAACAAGGCAAGTTTTTAAAAGCAATATCTAGCCTTTTTTAACTTTTTTCAAAATCTTGATTGTGACTTTTCACGATTAAATCCAACTGGGACAATTAAAAATATCTTTCATCATATTTTTTTTTTTGTAAAGAGAAGTAACGCAATCAGGCATTTAGACAAAAAACGAATTACCAGCGAAAATTTACTGCTGCTGTTTTAAATTTACCATTGTTTCATATTAATTTTAAACGGAAAATTATTAATCTAACCTTAAATCACCGCTAAAACAATTTTGTTATAAACGTTAAGTTTCATTTTCAATCGACATGACTATAAATTTAATTTCAAATAAGTTTTATGTTAAATAATCATTTAAATCATGTTGAATTAAAATGAAATACATTTTACATACGATGGTATTTATTTAGTGTATAAGTAAAGAATAGTTTGAAGCTGTTGTGGCTGCAGTGGTTAGCGCGTCGACTATCATGCAGGTGGCGCGAGTTCAAATCTTGGCTGCGGCAGTCAGCTACAACGCAAAGTTTTCTGATGACTATCACGTAAGTAAAATAATTAAAAAAATAGCTACATTAAAGTCTTGTAGTTTCAGCTTGATATATCTTTAATTCAACATGATTCTTCGTGTTGTTCCAATATCAAATTCACGTTGTTTCAACTCGAAACTACTTTGATTCAATATGATTTTTCATATTATTTCAGTATCAACTTTATTTTGATTTAACTGTACTGGAATATTAAATCAACGTGAAATTCAAAAGAAAAAAATAATGTTGATTTAACATAAAACATCTATGAAGCAAAATCACTACCGAACGATTTTACATGCAAATTTTTCTGTGTGTATTAGCATAGGCAGCAGAAAAATTTGTGTTGTAGTTGGCTGCCTCAGCCAAAACTTAACTCAGGACACTTGCTTGATAGTTAATGCGCTAACCACTGCAGCCGCAACAGTCTCAAAAGTACTTTTGAGGTAGTACAAATACCATCATAACCTGCTTACATGAATTTCATATTAGTTCAACATGATTTAACTACTGATTTGACATAAAATTAATTTCTAATTAAAGTTATAGTCATGTTGATTTCAAATGAAATATAACGTTGATAAAAATGTTATTTTAATAGTGAAAAATATTAAATTAAAGAGATTTAAGGTTAGATTAATGATTTTTTGTTTAAAAATAATATTAAATTAGCAGCAGGCTATTTTGGATAGTAATGCGATGCTTGTCGGCGATTTGTCGGCTATTTACATTTACACAACACGAACATCAAAAAAACAATAAAAAACAACAACAACAAGTCACACAAATGAGCTTAACAGCGAATTGTAGCTTTGATCAAAGCAAATAGACACCAACATAGTTACACACAAGAAAAATCGCACTACATGGTTCTGAACAAGGCTCCTATATAATAATTATGCTTATTCTAAACTTTGATAAGTAAAATGTGTTATAGCTGTTGTATAATATTTCTTTTTCATAATAATTGAAAATATTTAAAAAATATATCTATTGGATAGTAATATTTAAGCCTAAAAAATGCTTTTATTTGATGCCCATAATAGTTATTATAAATTTTAAAAAATAAAAATTGGAAATAGTAATTACACTTAAGACATAAAATAAAGGTTTATTCATAATAATTATGCGCAATTGCTTTCTTTTTTTTAAAGGGAAGTAACACAATCAGGCAATTAATGCCTACCAGTTAATTAATTAATGTGTTACCTTCTTTGGGAAAGGGATAGTGTAGAGAAAACAGGTGGTGAAGTAGGAGAGAGATAGAAAGCTTAATTTATTAGCAACTCTGCCATTGAGCTTTTTTTTGTAGAGCAGAGTGTTGCAGCCCCTCTGGTGTCAAGTAGAGTCATTAATTTGTTTAGGCTGTGTAGCCAATTTTATTAGATCTTTTTACTTCACCGACGGATCTGCTTTTATCTATGGCGTTACATTACTTTTCTTTGGAAATTTCCATACTCCTATCAGATATCGTACGATACCGCGGCTAGTTTGCCACTTTTTGGTTGGCCGACATCTCGTCTGGTATTACACTACGTTTGTCTGGAAGCATAAAGGTTACTTCGTCTTCCAATTGTTCAAAGTAGACGACGCTTTCTATCCTGTCCCACTCTTGGAACAATCATGTAAAGATCAAAGTGAGGGGCGGAGAAAGAACCTTCTGGAAACCTCAAGCCTTCCAAGATGGAGACACCAAAATTCCTATACAAGGAGGGATTCTGGGTGGTATAGTCAATGAGTTGGGACCCACGGTCTATGGTTGCATGCCGAACTACTGCTAAAGGTCTTCTAACATAGATTTAATTGAAAACATTTGGTGAGGGCGTTGGTCACCTTCTACTCCTTATCTCATGGCGTAGAGCATGATTTATACAATGCTGAGACTAACAAGCTACTAGGCGCTTCCTATTTCACAAATATGGATATTGCTTAGAATAAGCAATGCCCCCGAGTTATTTAACATTTAATTAAAAAGCAAAACTTTTAAATTTAATTTTATTAACAAAAATTCCTATATCCTAAAAAGCTTAATGGTATAAAAGCAATGTCTTTAGCAATTAGTAGCTAACATTTTAACACTATGTGTTTTAAAAAATAAATAAATTAATGAACATTTCTTATATGGATTCATTGAATTTACACGACAAGTGTTAAATAAAAATTACGAGTAATAAGTTTAGCTTTAAGCCAAAAAAATACTTACTTTATTTAGTGGTTTTAATTATTAATAAAACAAGCATTTTTATATATTTCACACAAAATCATTAACTAAAATAATAATGTAAGCGCAACACTTGTTTTTCTTAAACGTTGAATACTTTCCCAAGCTGATTGTCATCTTTTTCATCAACATGATCATCTTGTAAAAGGAGACACTTGTCTTTGTCGTGTTCGCCTCTAAAATTTTGTGTTAAAAAATTTTTCTTTTACCCCAAATCATAAGACCAGTTTGTTGCCGTTTTTTGTTTGTTGGCTGTTTTTTTACATCAACTTAATTGTAAATTACCATCATTGGTTTTATTGACAACATCTAGAGGCTGGCGAAAGACAAAAAAGCGATTTAATAGACAGCCGTTCATGAATACAAATTTTAATACGAGTACAACAAGAAAAAAATTCACATACTTTGAACATTTACTACAAATATCAAGTCATTCACATTTTGTAATTGTTTTAGAAAATTTTAATGATGTTTTTTTTTCTTTGGCGTTCTCTCTGTACTTTGTAGTTGTATCAAAATTATTATAAAATTACACCATGTCAAAAAAGCTATGTATGTACTTCTTAATATATTTATTTAAAACTACTGTACAATCACAAATTATATATATTCCAACTTAATTTATCGAGCAGAGTAAAAACACTTTCTTTTAGTAAATGTAATGCAGCAGCTGCGGTCTTTAGCGAAAATCGAGTCCGCTCACACAGACTACCAGCGAGTCTATGCTGAATTGATGATTTGAAATTCATTTAAGAATTCTTCGTATTTGTTGGAATTATTTTTCCGTAGACCCCATCATCCTGTTATTTACATTTTGAATTTTTCAACACAAATTGCATTACTAAGTTGCGTCCATTTGCGTCTATTAAATAGTTTGAAAATCGTACTAAAATAGAGTTGTCGTTGAAGTTCAGTTTTTATTTCAAGAGAACATCCATTTCAATTTAACAAATTTAATTTAACTCTCTTCAATTATAATCAGGAAACAGTGTAATTAAATTAAAACTCAATTTGATTTGCTTTCAATCGGTTGTCATACATTTTACATTGTAAACATATTCATTGATTTTTTTTATATTGTATTTTATTTATGTTTATTACATGTCATGTCATATGCTGTCATGTCATCATACATTCATAGAATATTGGCAATTATTGATGGTGTAAAATGTTGTTGTCTATAGATGTTGATTGTGATTTTAATGGTGCAGTTGGTGATAATGAAGACTTAGTCGTCTGGTATGCGTTACGATGGCATTTAGAGCATTCATTTATTTTTTATTATGCCAACAAACAAACATGTGGAGGGAATATGAGAAAATTTGTAACATTTTTTTCTTTTTAAATTTATGAATGATAGAAGCTGTAAGTGGCAAAAACAAAGTCATATCTTTTTACATTTTATGAAGTTTTCAACAAAGTAATTTTTAAACATGCTTTGAAGCTTCTTGATGAAAATATGTTGAATGGGTAGAGATTTGCTACGTTATGTTTTGGATACTAAAAATTAATTGGCCATTATTTTATAATACGTAAATGATAATTTTCTAAATTTGTTTTACTATTAAAGGCCGTTTCAGACTATAATACAAATATGTATAAATATTTTTAACAAAAATTTATCCGTGATGCAATTGCTGTTTGAAAAATTCAACATTCAATCATTTTCCTCAAAAGTATTATAGTGTGACCTTTCTTAAAAAATTACCTTTCTTAAAAAAATTTTTTTTTATATTAATACTGGTCCCAACTTCGCCAGAATTGGGGATAGAAATATCTGACTATGTGCTAATCTCACCGCTGACTGTAACTTTCTCAGCATCTTCGTTTGTGTCTTTAATTTTGATTTAATGGTATTTCGACAATGACTTGTCTATCGCTCCAATTGACATTGTTGTTTAATCAAGGAAATGGTTCGACACGAATTTGGTTTTTAAAAATATGCTTTAGGACTTTGCAAGCACTGCTGCGGTGCATCCAAAACGGTTGAGAACTATCAAATCGGTTCTCCGTGAAAGCATGGACGCTAATTTGAAATTCTGTGCGGTGCTGTTGGCTGAGTAGTTGCGCGTTTAACAACAAACCCTGAGGTCTTGAGTTCAAGACTAGTTTCAGGCAAGCCAACAACATCATGAATTTTTCTCGTGTGCATTGCTGTATTATTGTGTTGGTTGTTGTTGGACTGTTAAAGTGATAAAGGCATAGCACTGATCACTTTGGCAGTACCGGCAGCGATTAATACTAACATCCGTTGGCGAAGTAAAAGAACTAATATAATGACTACACATCTTAAAAACAACGCGATGCCTCTACTTGACACCAGAGGGGCTTGTAACACTACTCTACAAAAAAAAATGCGCAATGGCAGAGTTGTAAATTAATTAAGCTTTCTATCTCTCTCCCACTTCACCACCTGTTCTCTCTACACTATCCCTTTCCCAAAGAAGGTAACACATTAATTAATTAACTTGTAGGCATTAATTGCCTGATTGTGTTACTTCTCTTTACAAAAAAAAAATTTAAGCTTGGTGTAAAGTTTATAAATAGATAAAGAAATCACAGTTTATTTCATTAATCTATCTTTAATATTTGTAAAGATATTTGGCTTTGAATTTTAAAATTTTTTTTTTGGCTTAGACTTTGTATTACATTTCGTCAATTTCCCCGGTAAAAGCAAAACCAAAATTAAAATAAAATATTATATGATTTTAACACAAGCCTTAATAACGTGCAGTCTAGTCTAATCATCTAGTGGTGAAAAAGAATCAAAGTGAAAAATGAATAAATTTTGAAAATATAGAGCTTAATTACTTTCAATATTTCAAAAGAATAGAATTCAAAAATTACTGCAGTTGAAATTTTAATTCGATTAAAGCATGGACGCTACATCCAGCATTGTAAAATAATTTTAGCGACATTTTAAAAGGTAATTTTTAATTAAAAAAATTTTTAATTAAAAGAAATATGTGAAGAAATGTAGCACTTAAGAGTATTATGATGGTACCATCATAGTACTCATACGTAACCTTTTGTAGAACATTACTCGACGAGTAGTGCCCTACACAATGTTTCACAAATATCGCAATGTTCGTGGGAAGTGACATTAAAGTGTTAATATTATCGCGTTGACCAAGCATGCGATGATAGATGAGCCTGAGCTCAAATCTTGGCTGCGGCCAGCTAACTACAACACACATCTTTCTGATACCCACGCTAATGCATATTACGGTGCCCTCCTTAAGCGTACACAGAAAAAAATAAGTTTCGTTTTTGATAACAAAAATCCTGGTATTCAATAATTTTTTTTCAAATTTCCTGTGATAAAGAATTCCCCTATATTGATAACAAAATTATTTCAAAATAAAAATATATATATAAATTACAAAAATGTTGACATGGCTGGAATACGAACCCGGGCTTTCCGGACGTAAAGCATACACTCTCTAGCTGAGCCATATCCCATTTATTTTTTTATGGGATACAACTTGTTTTAAGTACTTATGTATAAAAAGAAAAGAAATAACCGGCATGGAAAAGAAATACTTACAACGAAATATTTTATTATGTTAAAGATAAATGTTATTGAAATTCATATTTTTTTTAATAAAATGGTTTTATTGAATATAATTCTTGTCTATTTTTTTCTGTGTAGTATGCAGTTCTCACTGAAATTCAGGTTTGGAGTTTTGCATTTATTTCTACACGGAAAAATAATCGTGTAGAATTTTATACAGAATTTTGTTTGCATACACACAAATTTATATATATTTTTTTTACAACACACAAAAACACTAAAAATTAATTATAATGTACGAAAAACTAGAAATGTCAAAAATTCCGTGACCAAACAATTGTCTGAACATTAATTTTTGTTTCAGTTGACGGAAAAAATTCTCCACTTATTGTTATAGCATGCCTGTAATAGACAATAAATGGCAAAATTAGGTGTACTTTTCTTTTGGAACTGCGTACTAGTAAACGGAAATTTCTTTAAGAAATTTACCAACCTGAATTTCAGTTTGTTTTTTTTTTACACATACTTCTTATGGCAGCCTGAATTTCATTCAGAGCTGCATACTACGCTTTAGCCGGTAATTATATCTTTAAATCGTTGGCGAAGAATCATAATTAATTAAATAGGTACATTAAATTCATGTTGTTTCAACTTAAAATAACTGTGTACTCAAATAACACGAAGAATTATTTTGAATCAAAGTTAATTTAGGTTGAAACAATGTAAATTTAATACTAAAATAACACAAAGAATCACGTTGAATATTCTTGTCTTATTTCAGAATAAAATTCACCTCGTTTAAACTTGAAATAAGTTTGGTTCAACATGATTCTGCCTATTATTTCAGTACTGAGTTCATTTTGTTCCAGCTGTATTGGAATATTAAATATAGTTATTTTAAAAGGAAAAAATCGCTACCGAAAAATGTAAAATTAATCTTGTTTTTGACGATTTTATCTCGAAATTTTTCTGTGTGTAATAGTGACTTGTTCAGTTTTTGGCAACCACACTACGGCAGCATATGTCAGTGTTGATGTTATTATGTTGGTAAATGACCAATATCTAACACGGGACAACATAAATTTTGTAGCCTGGGTCAATTTTGATACACATGGTATTCAGCTTCAGTACCTATACCTTTTTTTGAATAGATATATAAAAAATTAAGGATGCTACACCACATAATTTGATATAATCACTCAAGAATGGCTAGCTCGATTTAATTATATGATATGAAAAAATTGCGACTAAAATTATCTTCAAACTGTGTTCTCAGCAATTCTCAGCAATTCTTGGCTAGTTTTATGGTTTTGGATATATTTGGAAAGTTTTGGCACACAAACATATTTTTCCAAAAACAATTTTGATATTAAAAAAATAGTTCATAAAAAACCTAAAATAAATAAAATCTTAAATTTTATCCTCAAATTATATATCTACATATCGCCGTTGCTTTGACGTAATCAGTTATGTGAAAATTTTCAAATTTTTTTATTGCACCATCCTTAAAATTGTTTGGTCATACATCTATCCACCCATTAAAGCGTTCAATGATATCTTGATGGGCTTAGAAGTTTACAAAAGTGGTTATGTGAAAGCAGTATATAGAATGTTCCTACAAAGAAGTTACATATATGTATAAATTCAAATAAGAAATACATTCTGTATGATGAAATTTAAAATATTTATTAAACTTTATAAACCAAAACAACTACACTATAAAACATTACTTCAAATTTACGATCATATATTGTCTAAATTTGTGTTGAAAACTTCTCCTTGTTGTAGTTATTTTATTAAAGAAAAAACCTTTCAAATTAAAAGTATTTAGTCCAAGTGGAAAAAATGTAACATAATGTATAATACGGCTATGGCTGAATGGTAGATACGTCAGACTATCAGTCAGGAGGTCGCGGCTCAAACATGCACGCAGCCAATCGCTTTTTTTAGTAAAAACATTTTGTTCCAAAATAATACGTCTGTAATTTTAGGTCGATAATAGTCTGTAAAGTGTTGCCGACTATTATCGATCTAATTTTCAACAAAAGTGTTTTAGAGTGTATGTGTTAAGAAATATTCTAAACTAAAAAACAATTTTATTAAAAGTGCTTTAGAAACATGAGTTATGTGTAGTTTTTCGAATAATTTTATTATAGTAATGCAAAAATTGATTCAATAAAGCGCTTGACTCTAAAGAAAAATCGCAAGGCTTCCATGTAAAGCCCTTTTTTGCTCTCCTGAAAACATAGTAAAAAACACAAAGCTGTTTTTGCTAGAGCAACGAAGATATGTATTGATTTTATTCATAAACAAGTTAGGGAACTCAATTGCTATTTCCATAAAAAACACATACGCACACATTAAAAGTTTGCTGTTATATGAAAATCATGATTTTTATCAATGAAGTTCCCTCACTTCATTGTGAATAAAAACAAAAATTGTTTATCGACTTTAACAAAATATGGCTCAGTTGCAGAATATGTAGGTATATAATTAAAGAATAAGAGGTATAATTTTATTTATTTTATAATTTTTATTCACTTTTTTAGAAAAATAAATGTTTTAATTTTCTTGCCATATTATGTATGTTTGCCAAAACTTTCTCAATGACACCAAAGCTATAAGGCTAACCAAGTATTGATTGAATGATAGTTTGGATCATTTTAGTAAAATATTTTTGGTATATTATTTAATTTAATCGAACAGCTAGTTTTCAAGTTATAGAAACTTATTTGGTGCAGGCTCCATAATTTTCTATATAACAATAAATATCGATTAATAAAGAAGTCAATTCAAGGAAAGTAATTTATAGACATTGGAGATCAGTCCTATGTGTATCCTAATTGACTAAAAAAAACTACATTTTGCTGGCTTGTGTAAGTTTTGGTTTGAGTTTCCATGTTTTGCCAAATAGTCGTGGACATTCATGGAGTGCCCTCCCTGACAGCTTTGTTGGCCGTATAGGAAAAATTTTTCTTCCAAGTGATTGATTTGTCAAGAATGAAACTAAGGCACTGAGATTCGCCGGAGAACCTAATAATTGAACCATTTAAGATAGGTTCCATGAATTTAAGTTTTCTTCGTCTAGTAAAAATTACAAAAATGTTTTTCCGTGCTAATGGACAACCCACTATCTTTGCACTTTTTGTCAGTTAAATTTAGGGCTTGTTGCATCCATTTCGATATGTTTCCTAATAGAGCTATCCAGAAGACTCTCTATCGTTTTTAAGAAAACCCAGTTGAAACTGATTGCTCTAAATAACTTAAGTAGATGCACAGATCTACTACCAGCCTTTGATATAAAAACCACTGCAACGGACGCCAAGCCTTCGGTGTATAATATTCCAATTAGCTTGATATGAAATGCCTTACAGTTGTGGAAAACCATAATATCTACTCTGTTATAGGGGGCATGGATAGATGCCATCTGAGCCTTAAGATTTATAGCGCCTAAGATTTAGATAACGCCCAGCTAATTTGGAACTTGATAAAGATTCTATCCGCCAACGTATGATCTCTGCTGGTGCAACTAGGTGTCCATTGAGGGAGCGAAATCGGCTTTATGGTTGATGTGTAAGTCAGTATTAACTAAAATGTGAAATATTTACTAATATGATTATTTCGAACGTATTTGCTTTGTGAATCTAAATTGATAGGCTAATGTTCGAAACGTTATATTCAGAAAGAATTGGGCATGATTAATATTCCAAGGAACAAGGGAAAAATTAACATCAACTTAATTTTTCAACGTACACAGCAGAACAGAGTAGGGTCACTTTCGGAAGCCGCTACAGTTCCATCGTCAGTGCTCACGTGTATTTGCTTATCACCACTTGTCAGGTGGCTCTGTTGAATGTGATTTTTAATTCTTATATATACAACTTTTTCGTGAAAATTGAATACGAGAATTAAAGCACTCTCAAGCTGATATTAAAGTGCACTTTCCCAGCGTTGCCATCGGTTTATTTTTCTTCATTCCCATTTTTCTGATTTTTGTTCTACTCAAGACAAACTTTTTTGGTTTGATTTTATACTTAGTATATATGTACATGTAAACATGTGAAAAGCTCAAGCCAGTAGCTAATTGTTTATTAATATGATTATTTCGAACGTATTTGCTTTGTGAATCTACACCTGCATACCTTTAAAGGCTTTCATTGTAAAAGCTAAGAATTTCATCTATATACAAGGTAACTCTTATGTAGTTTCCTTATGTTTTCAGTCTCATCATTTTATGATTAAGTGAGACAAAGTTATCAGGAGCTAAAAACAGGACGAATGGGCTCGTGTACTATGCGGAATAATTTAAAATTAAATCAATTACGCATATGATCAACCACAAATTGTTCGAAAGTTTTTTACTTGAGTAATCAATTTTTGTCGGTGGTTAAACTTGAACAACGAAATTAATTGAAATCGTATTTTGAAAACTAACAAATAAAGCAAGTAATTATGCAGATTTTCTAATTCAAATCAAACTTTATTATTCTATTATTATTATTTTTCCAATAAAATATGTCTACATTTTAATGAATAATAATATTTGTCTAACTTCATAGTAGTTTCAAAACCATAACAATAACACTAGGTCACAAATAACAAACTTTTGTCTGTTATTTGTTTCTAGCATACTTTTTCTCATGGATTTGGACCTACTGAACACGAAAATGAATTTTAAAAATTTTTCTGTCGATTGGTTTGCGAGATACAAATTTTTTAATTTTTTTTTTTTTAATTTTTGGAGGTACACTTACTATTTTGAGCATATCTTTAGTCTTCTTTGACCTATTTTATCCTACTACTACTCAAATTAAAGACAATTGAGCCGTCTACAACTTATTCTCAGAAAATTTTCAAATCGGGTTAGTAGTTTTGATGTCAGCTATACGTAAAAAAATTAAAATCGCTGTTAACATCGCGTTTTATATTTTATATGAATTTTTATATGAATTTTTCAGCCACATTTTTAGTAAAAAAACCCAGTTTTTTAACCTTTTTAAGCCGCCAACATCAAAACTACTAACCCGATTTGAAAATTTTCTGAGAATAAGTTGTAGACGGCTCAATTGTCTTTAATTTGAGTAGTAGTAGGATAAAATAGGTCAAAGAAGACTAAAGATATGCTCAAAATAGTAAGTGTACCTCCAAAAATTAAAAAAAAAAATTAAAAAATTTGTATCTCGCAAACCAATCGACAGAAAAATTTTTAAAATTCATTTTCGTGTTCAGTAGGTCCAAATCCATGAGAAAAAGTATGCTAGAACCAAATAACAAAATGGCTGTTGCCTAGTGTAATCAAAGTTGTGGTCAAAACTTTTTCACACTCATAATCAATTAAAAAAACAGCATAACCAATTAAATTTGTGGTTAAAGTTCAAGCTGTGACGAAAATTGTATATTCAATTACTACAACAAAAATTATCAATTTCATAATCCAAACTTGAACAAATTTGTAGTATATTATGTTTTCGATGACATCAATAATTGATTGAATTTCGACTTTAATTTAAACGAATTTTAATTATTGATTAACAGGCTCTATTGAAATCTTTTAAGCAATAGTTTTTTGTGTATATCACATGATCTAATTTTAAGAACTAACACTTTTTCGCTTGTTTGTTAGTTAGTAAGACATTATTCTTGTAGCAAATATTGATTTAAAATTTCAGTTCCATTAAATTGTGAATAGCTGCTATAAAATAAAACTTTATTCAGGCATATTTTAATTAATTTAGTATTTTTTATCCACACATTTTTTTATGAACTCCGACGGAAAACCAATAAATGAACTACAGTTAATTAAGAGACAATTAACAAATTATTATGAAAACAGCTTTATTTAACATCTCAGGTATCTGGTATTTTTCGTTAAAATTTTGTATCTGTAAGATTCGTTGTGTTCTTTTATCCGATCGTTGGAAATTCCAAACAGCTGTATGGCGTGTGATAGTTAAACAACTGACAGCCAAGTTCGAGTGTACAAACTTAAATTTATTATCTCTTGTTATTGTTGTTGGATTGTTTGTATTATTGTTTAATTTGGTTTTCTTTTTTTTTCAATTATGGTGGTTAAATAAAGTCTAGACCGGTACTCTGTAATTTGATCTCTCTCTCTCTCTAACTCTATTTGTTTCAGTACTTTTACTCTCTTATTAACAAACTGTGTTGAATTTCCCCTAACTGTAACTTACTGTAAGTGTGTTAAACCAGTTTTAAGCTTTAGCCAAGTTATGTGCAGCTTTTAAGAATAAAAACTTGTTTGGGTCATGTTTTTAACGCCCCCAGTTAGAGAAGAGGAGGAGCCTACACAACAACTTGTAATTGTGGCCAACAATGAAAAAATAAACGTTGGAAAAAACATGTTTAATCACGTTTTTTATATGTTTTTTTTTATTTTTTTTCGTATTTAGCCAAGATGGTGTCAAAACAGCCAGCGCAAAAATGGTGGACAGTTTGGTTGTGTTAAGTTTATTATAGATAGAGCAGATTGAATGGAATTGCAATGAATTGTATCAAATTGGTTTCGGTGGCTTGGTTTGAATTAAGTTGAGTTTATGTGTATGTATAAAGAATTATTTCATCATTCCTGGAAATTGAAATATATTTCAAACTGTGGACCTTGGCAGCCGATAGTTGGCTGTTACTACAAACAAAACAAAAGGAACAAGCAAGCAAATAATCAAAACACGAAATAAGACATGCCATTTTTATTTTAAAACACTGCCAACTAACATGTATCAATAACTGAATTTTGCTGTGTAAAACATTTGTTGGCATTTTGTTTTTTTATTGTTGTACTCGTATTTCGCGTTTAATCCTCTCTATTCGTGATCATGATCGTTTCATTTCATATGAATTCGTAGAAATATCAATTGGTTTGATTATTTGGCATCGTTGTTAAAAGGGAGCCACCAACACACATATACACGATTCTTTAGTGCCAATAATGGCAGGAATTTTATGGTTGTCACATTGACAACATAAAGGAATACACAAACAATAACAGAGATATGTCAGATTTGACAGCTTCATTACTGCAAAATCATTTGAGTCTTGTTGCTTGCAAGGATGAATTTATTTATATTTGTTTGAATTTTTATTTATTTATTTAATGATTGAAACGGATAATTTATACGTTTCCCACATATTAAATAATGTTGGCCGCAAAACTTAATTGGTTTTTCTTCTTCTCTAACATAACATAAAATACTATAAATATTTTTTAGAAGTAAGCTGCCATGTTCTGTGTTCTAAGGCCTCTACACATACAGTAAGTGCGACTAAATTAAGTGTTTTTCGTTACTCATTTTAAATTGCCTCACGCAAATTATGTTTAATCGTTCCGTTTAAACATTTTCTAAAGCTCATGTTCAAGCTACTACTCTAACTACTCGTAACAACTACTTACATATCGTATATTCAAAATGTTTTTGGCTTTTTGCAGCATCTTCTACCTCATATTTAATGTCTTGCTTCTCTTCTCTTGCTATTTTTTTAATGCATCTTTACCATCAATGTCGATCATTAAATGCTTTAAAGAAATTATCTTGTTAAAATTACAGATAACATGAACTTGAATGGCCATAATATGAAAAGATTTTAATGCTTTAACGTTTTAGAAGAATTAAGAGCTTTATTTTTACAGTGGACTAAAAGCTTTTCTTACAACACAGAAAAAATTATAAGCAAAAAATAAAAAAGCAAAAAAAAAACTTAAAAAATAGAAAATAAAAACATTTTACTGACTCAGGCAAAAAGTTTGTAAATCAAAACATCAATTACATAAAAATTCAGTAAATTATTTTCTTTGATTCAGTAAACTATTTTGCTTGGAATTCATAAGTGATTTAAACAAATTCTTTTATAAATTCAGACAACAAATTATTTTTGATGAACATATGACAGAAAATTTATTAAATAATTTATTTGATCCAGTAAATTATTTTGCTTAGAATTTAAAAAAAATTGTGTTATAGATTTGAACAATTTGCTTACTGAAAACCCCCGTTTATTTTAATGAACTTGTTGAGAAAATTTTTTCTGTATTTACAAATTTGTTTAAAGGACCGTTTCTAGACAAGATATTTGCTAATTCATTGAATTTCTTTACTGAAAGTTAATTTTAGTTTTTTTCTGTGAATTGGAGCACATAAACACAGTTCTGCATATAAGATAGAACCCGTTTGAGTCAAAGGTTAGTTATTAATATTTCAATTATCTAAACCGATCTTCAACAAATTTCTAAAATTTTTAAGCGATCTGCACTCGCAAATAACTGTCTAAGAATCATTTTGTTTTTGTTTGAGATTGTATATAACCCTTTAATAAGAAGCCTCCTACAGGAACCAGTCTTCAAAGTAGCATAGCTGACGAAGAAATGTTCCGGGCTTATGAAAACACTTGAAGCTCCCCTGTTTTTAATGCAACCGTGACGATAGTGCTTTCGCTGTGGACAGCTCTTGTTTTGATATGGTCATGGTACCCTAAGTCAATATGGGTTAGGGTGTTCAATCGATTAACCGGCTATCGGTTGACCGTTTGATTAATTAAAAATACCCTATTTTGAATTAGCTTCTATGATCGGGCGTTTCGCATAATGTATGTTTGTTAAGGACATTAAGTTCGTTCGGAGATGTTGCAGATCTCGCTCAACATAATCAATAACGATAATATGTCCTTGAGGGGTCTTTGTCAGTCTGAAATCGAAAGGTTGTTCATTTTCTTTTTTCTTCTTCGCAAACATTCTCTAAAAGCGATCAAATTTATTTATAATTTCCACCTGAAAAATAGTTTGCCCTCTGGACAAAATTTGGATCATTACTAATGATCTTTACATAGGGTTGTCATTGCAAGAAGTTCTTTCGCAACTGGTTCTTTTTATACGATTTAAAATGCCAAACGGTGTTTTCATGCAAATTTCAGTAAATAACTAACTATTAATTTTTAAATTAAAATTAGTTCATAAATTTCTATAAAAAATCGATTTTTAAAAAAGCATGGTGCGTATTTCCTAAAAATATAATGGAATTACTAATTTGTGTATAATCAAAATAAGGTTTTACTTGCTTTTCTACTATTTATCTGCATATTTTGAACATCGATTCTTTGGAAGCAATGAAAATGTGGTTCCTTAAAAATTACTTCCAATTTTTTTTTACTGGGTAGATATATGAATTTAATAGTTTTTAATTATTTTTCAACAGACGAACCTAAATCAGAGCGTTGAGCGTCACGTAAGCAACAGGGTACGTTTTTACAATACATTTTAGCACTAAATATTTACTTTGAATATACCGTAAATACGTACCCTGCTGCTTACACGACGCTTAACGCTTTGATTTAGGTTGTGCTGTAAGTATGTATACACTCTAAAGCACTTTTGTTGAAAATTAGGTCGATAATAGTCGGCAACACTTTACAGATTATTATCGACCTAAAATTACACACGCATTATTTTTCAACAAAATGTTTTTACTAAAAAAAGTGATTGGCTGCGTGGAGGTTTGAACCGCGACCTGCTGGCTGATAGTCTGACGTATCTACCATTCAGCCATAGCCGTATTATACTTTATGTTACATTTTTTCCACTTAGACTAAATATGTTTAATTTGAAAAGTTTTTTCTTTAATAAAATAACTACAAAATCTATGTAATTTTAGACAAGGAGAAATTTTCAACACAAATTTAGACAATATATGATCGTAAATTTGAAGTAATGCTTTAGAGTGTAGATATGTATGTATTTGCTTTTAAAATTAATGAAGCTAATTTTATTCTTTATGTTATGATTAAAAAAAAAATTGTATATTTTGTCTTGAGCTCATTTGATTCAAATCGTTAATTTTGAAAAATTCCCGGTAATCCCGGGAATGGGAAATTTTGTTCCCGTTTTCCGGGAATGGGAAAATCCGGGAAATCGGAAACTCAAATTTGAACCCTCACGTTCTAATAAATACCTTTAGGCATAAACCTCTTGGTGGCTTTATCGGTATTATCTTATGCCGATGCACCTTCGTTGCACCATGGAGCTCGAAAATATCGGTCAGAGGTGGCGTTTTCCGTCTAAGAGTCACTTTCTTTACTCAGTCGCTTTCTTACATGCACCTCTGATGAAATTGGATCGTTTGAGGAACCTGCAGTTACCACTTTCAAGTGGAATTGTAGTCGCACATATGTTTGTTGCATCTGAGATCGTCAGGGTAGAAAGACGGTTCCAAGTTGGACTGCATAGGACCCTGAGTGCGGGGTTTAAGGAAGTAGTGAGCTGATCGATCTTCCAACGGGAGAGGCCTTCTAATTATCAGAGTTTCCTCTCCACCATATAGCTGGATTAGGGAACCTACCAGGCTAATGTCTGGTGGGGGTAAATTCGGCTCTAGAGGCTACCGTGGCAAAGTATCAGAAAGACTTTGACGTGCAGGCTGTGATGCGCAAGAAACGTAAAATCATATGTTTCAGGACTGCGACAAGTCTAGAGCTGACAGGACCAACAGACATTATATTGTACTAAAATGTTTCATCTGTTGAACGGCAGCCTATCCGACCATTGGTCTCTTAGGACCTGTTCTTATGCCAAACTAGAGTCAGTTTTATATGATCGGTTACCCTGAACGTTGTAAAAGAGTCCGAATATTGCCATGGCCGAAAAGACGTGGCAGGCGTGACAAGTTTAACTACCTGTTCGCTGAAGTCAAACGGCTTCTTTCTTTCGTACAATTACATTTCAAACAAAAACAAATCAAAGTTTTTTAAAAGTAATTTTGCGAAAGAAAGAACTTCTTCGAAATCGGCAAACAGTCAGTAAAACCGCTGTATGCATATAATTCGAGGTACCTATGCTATGCAGTGGCGACAGACAGATTTTCATGTTTTGCACTCATTATTTATATTTATATTTTATTGTATATTAAAATGTAGTTTTGTATGTACTTGTACTGAGTTCCTTACTGTAATATGAGACTTAAAGTCTTGTGTATGGGACATCGAAAATAAAATAAATAAATAAAATTATGTATTAATTTTTTTTGCACAAAACATATTTTTGAAAACTTTGAATAGCAACATTTAGTCACTGTTCTTGCATAATGGCTACATATGGTTTTTATTTTATTACCAGCTTTTTAACTCCTTCAAAATTGGTATTTAGCTTCTATTAGCTTAAAACTTAAAAGCCATGCTTTTCGCTACAACTGCCTTCCAACATTTCAAACGATGTTCAGCGCTCCTCAAGTTAATTGCTGTCTGATTTGATGGGAAACTGTAAAAACAGTTTTTAAAACTCCTTCATTTTTTTCAGTTTATTACAGTTTGCCTGCCTGTGCATGCAACAGAAAAATTACCCCGAAAGCACCTTGGTTGCAAATTTAATGATGTCTTCATGACGACGTGTGTGTTTGTGCATGTGTGTGTGAGTGTGTGTTGTGTTCAGGTGTTTGTGTGAGTGAGTTGAAGTAATCAATTCGACTAGAGTTCTGTTGAGTTGGCAGTTTTATGTTAAAAACATGATTTTTATGCCCACTTTATTAGCAAAAGTTAAAGAGAACTTTGGCAGCGCTGATGTAGCAAATCAGTGAAGTTAAAAGCAACGAATGCAATTTAATGTCTTAATTAATGTTTACAACAAAAGAGGCGTCTTAAATCAGTTATTCATGACCTTTTTTTTTTGTTATTGTTTTATTTTATAGTTGTAAAAATTATATTAACAAAATGGTGTTTAGCATTTGATAATAATATATAACATTTTACAGGGTCTTAAGTAAAAAAGTGTTATTTAACATTAGCAGCCACTATTTATTACGAGTATTTCTGTTTACATGTACTTTTCAATAGATTTTGGCTTGTCTACCAAGTACTTTGAAGCCTGACTTTAATTGAAATTTATGTTCCTTTTGATGTCTGTATTGTAAAAGGAGTTGTCTTATTTTTTGGCTTAATAGGAGTGGCTAGCTTTTAAGTGTAAACTGACAATAGTTTATAGCTGTTTGACCATTTGCAAAAAAAAAAACAATTTCATTGTCTAAATTTATTTAGTGTCTGTTTTTTTGTTAAAAAAATGTTTGCGGCTTTATTTCAGGAATAGTTGAACCTCCTGCAGTTGTCACTCCCTATATTTCTTCTTCTGCTAAGGAAGAACAAACAGTTTGATTAGATTTATTTATGTGCGTTTTAGATACTAATTGGCAGAAAGTTAAATCTTCATCTTTCTCCATTCATCCATCTTTCTTTGTCCGAATGTCTGTCTGTCTGTCTTTCTATATTTTTCCTTATAAATAAATAAAGTTGTTAAGCGCCTGTCAAAGTCACAGTCTTCTTGCATCTTGTCATTTGCCATTTAGAATGATGTGTTTTATTTGCAGCTAAATCTGGTTGCAATTGATTTTTTGTTGTTTAATCCAATTGAATGGATTTGATTTACATGTTGTTGTTATAGATACAGTTTTTGTGACATTTTAAAGTTTTACTTATTTGATAAAAATACTTATGAATGTACACTCAAAATAAAATATTGGTAAATCTAACAAATTTCATAAGTTGCCAGTAAAAAAAATTGGAAGTCCTTTTTGAAGAACTACATTTTCATTGCTTCAAAAGATCGATATATAAAAATGCAGATAATTAGTAGAAAAGCAAATCAAAATTTATTTTAGTCAGACAAAAATTTTTAATTCCTTTATAGTTTTAAAAAATTCCCACCATGCTTTTGAAAAATTCGATTTTTCTTAAAGAAATTTATGAACTAATTTTGGTCTAAAAATTAACAGTTATTTAAAGAAATTTACCTAAAAACACCGTTTTGCGTATAAATTCGTATAAAAAGAAACAAGTTGCGAAAATCTGTAACTTTGTACTCTTTTTCCTAGAGAAAAATATTAATATAGAACGCCAAAATAGAAATATTGCTTAAATTCGCTTCCAATTCGGTGATTAGGAATCGAAAAAGAGAACTTCTTGCAATGACAAACAACCCTATGTAAAAATCATTAGAAATGATCCAAATTTGCACTACTTATGGATCACAAACTTTACATTTTCATGACTTCCTTGGAGTGTCTATTTTTACTGGGTTAGAATTGCGTCAACCTATAAAATACAGTAAAAATCAACCAATGGAATTGTAGTTTAGTTAATAGTATGTAAAACTATTAATCGAAAGGTCGCAGGTTCGATGCCTGCCAAGGCTTAAGCAGTAAGTGTGTTTGTTTTCATATATTTTTTGTTTGTTTGTAAGTTTTTGGTCTTGAACTTAGGTTCTCATGTCTATAAACCAGACACCTTTACCATCTCAGGTAAGTCATCTTGTTAAATAACGATAGCACAAAGTATACATAGACATGTGGTGACTTGCTTGACTTAAATACAGTATTTTGGTAATTGGTAATTTTAACCACAAAAATTGCTTAAAATTAAATTAGTAATTTTAACCATCAAACATAAACTTAGTTTTTAAATGTCGTTTTTCCCAAATTTCTTGAACTTAGGTTCTCATGTCTATAAACCGGACGCCTTTACCATCTCAGCTAAGTCATCTTGTTGAATAACGATAGCACAAAGTAATCATATACATGAAATGACTTACAACTTTAAAAAGTTATTTTAATCAATGAAAATTGTTATTTGATAAAAATTGCAACAACAACTTATATTAACAGTAGATTAACTATTTAAATTGGTTAGCATTACCTATCATTTTATTCTGAGTGTATGTAAAACGATAATATAATTTAGCGGAATACAATAATAAAAATAGTTATATGTTTTATTTTAACAAATAGTGGTAGGTAGATTTTGTGCGATCGGCTGTTATAATTTGCAAATTTTAATATTAATTTTACCTGTACTCTGTAGACTGCCTCTGTTGCATCAGTTCTTACGTTAGGTTAGGTAACCAGCTTTGTCTCCTTTGGGTCCAAGCAGAAGAAGAGAGTATGGTAGCAAAACCCCATAAGATGGCTCAGGGTTGGCACCATACGCAGCTCATTATAAAAGATTTTAGGCCATTCAAAGTTAAGAATTCTGATATATTATTTTTTTCTTACATGGTATTCAGTACATATGACCGTAAAATTTCATTCGAAAATCTCAATAATCAACGATTTTATAGCATTAAAAAGAAATGAATCGTTTATTTCAAAAACCAGTCAAGCTACAAAAAATCAAAAATTTTGTTATTGGGCGATTACTGTTCTGTAAAGGCAAATACATCGTTTAATGCAAAAAAAATCAAATACTGTCTTTATCTGATGGTGAAGCAAAGCCAAGAAATCCTTGTTTAGTGCAGAAAGAAGTCAAGTGACGGCGTTTGACTGCATTCTGCTCAAAACGGCGGGCTTTTTATTGTCGCGCTTGGTCAATAATTTGGCAACCGTGTCTGGAATTCACAGTTGTGTCTGAATTTCAGGCTGGATTCCACAGCTGTGTCTGTCTTGCATTCAGTAGTCGTTTGGTTTGTTTCTTAGTTTTGTTAATGCTCAATGTGTTGATTACATTGTATTAATAATCATGTCTAGTTCTGATGAAGAACCTGTTTCGAAGCGGAGAGAGTTGTCAATAAAGAGACCTACAAACGTAATATTGTTCGAAATGCTAGGGTTAAAGGACAAGGTTATGTTTCGCACTCTGGTCAGCAAGTAGCGGAAAAAGCCAAGCCTAGCCTAGACCGTTTAGTCTGTAAGTATAATGCTAAATGCTCACAGCAAACTAATTGTCAAATAATAGATGATACTTGGGATTATTTTTATTACCTTCAAAATAAAAATTGTCAGGACACATTTATTCAAACTTTGATTGAAATGAATGAAGTCAAACGTGGAACTATAAAAAAATCCAGAAGAAGGAAATGGCGAGGAAAATGTTGTTGAAGGAAGTTTTAAAAGAAATTGTTATTATAAATATAGCTTAAGGATTGGGGGAGAAAGAAAAATAGTATGTAAAAATGTTTTTATGAAGATTCATGGCATTACACACAATAGGTTAGAGTGAATTTGCAAGTTACTACTAGAAAATAAGCCACCAGAAGATAGACGTGGCCAAAATAGCAGTGGGAAACTGGAAATATTTGCATTAGAATCCATAACCATACAGAAACAATATTTAGATGCCGGCTTGAATATTACTAAAATGCCTCAAATGTTCATTGATGATAATCCAGACCTAAAGGATGTTGTAAAATATAATTTTTACTATTACTAGTTTAAGGAAAACTTTTGTTACTCGTTTGTTAGACCATAGGTTGATGTGTGTAGCCATTAACTCAATGTGTGAAGCTCTTAACTCAATATTAAGAGACCAAAATCGGAGTGACAATGCTAAGTGAAATACTGCAACAGAACTTATGGTTCATAAGAGACGTTCTAAGAAGTTCTATTCCAGCAAGAAAGATGCTTTAAAAGATGAAGACATTGAAACTGTTGCATTGTGCTTCGACTATATGCAAAAATTACCGTTGCTAAGCACAGAGGTGTTAGTACTGTACAGTGATGGTCCATCAGGACAAAATAAAAATCACACTGTTGTTAGATTCTTAATGAATTTGTGTGATAATGGAAGATTTGATAGTAGGTCCTTAATAAAATTAAAACATTTTTGTTTGTTTCAGAAACCAGTCAAATGCAATCTTTATATTATTATTTAAATATATGTCAATATAAATAAAAAAAGTTTTATGGTTATCAAACAGTTGCAGAAATTGATAGCTTTCATAGGAAAAATATCAGTTTTGAAAAAAATTATTTTAAGATTTCTAGGAAGTTTTCTTTGATTTACTCAAAATCAAAAATTGTTCGCTTGACTGGTTTTTGAAATAAACGATGTTGTTCAATTGTGACGTATATTTAATATTCGATATTAAGTATACGCACATGTATGACCTACATATAATACTAAATATTAAGTATACGCTAGGGTGGCCATTATCATTTTCAGGGCAAGTAAAGCTATTTTAGTATGAGTTTTTATTTGAAAGTGCATTACTTGTACACTTTTAAAAGGGGAAGGCAGACATATCACATGTAATATTCCATATAAAACCAACGAATGATTGGGCGCGACGCCCTCCGAAGCGAACCCAACTTAGTATAGTAGTTAAGTCTTGTACAACAAAAAGTATATCAACAAAAGAAAAACATAGAGGAATATTTCCAGTTGCTCAGAAATTATGATGCATTTAATGGATGAATAATTACTATATTTTATTGAAACTACTTTCACATAACTGGTTATTACTTGTTTAATATCTCAACTAGACGAATGATTCATGTCCAGTTTGAAAGGTATTGTAATAGTGCTTTAACGGTTACAAAAATATAATAAGTTATTACAATTAGAGAAGTTGTTTTTTTACAATCCGCGATTTATGATACTATAACTACAAAAATGGTAGTTTTAAAAATTCCAAAAATATATATATTATTGATTAACACCTCCACTAGGTCGTCACCAAATATCTATGTGGTACTCTACTCTTACATGTTCCTGAGTTATTAATAAATTTTTAAACAAAGTAAAAATATTAATAAAATATTTTGTAACAACGGCACACAAAAAAGAAAAAGTGATCTCTAAATTTGTCCAGAACCACTTACCTTACATGTATTATGATGCGCTGAATTCGAGTCTGAGGTCCGTTTGGTTCGTTAGCCAAGATTTCGATAAAGTTGCAAAAGTTGTAAAAACCTCGAAAAACTGTAGTTTTTCTAACGTACTCGAAATTTTGAGGCCGCAAAAGCGTAGGTGAGTCTACTGATATATACGCCCCACCATTCATTTTTGCCAATACACCGGTGCACCGGAAAAAAATGGACTGTAAATTTTACGAGATCTACCTACCTACATTATTTTGACGCGCTGAATCCAAATCTGGAGCTCTTTTGGCTTGTACACCTCTAAAATTCAGAGCAAAATGCGAAAAACCTGCAGCTTTTTCGAGAGCTGTACCAGTTTTTCATAATTAGTCGAAATTCGAGCACGTGTGAGACAAACGGACCTCAGATGCAAATTCAGAGCATCAATATACATGTAGGTAGGTGAGTCTGGTCAAATGTACAGCCAATTTATACATATTATTACAAAAAAGTGGGGTGTAGATTGGAGCAGACTCACCACCTACCTACATACATTAATTTCGAGTTTTAGGTCTGTTTGCCACGGTCACCCTCAAAATTTCGAGTATGTTGCGAAAAACTTCAGCTTTTCGAGAGTTTTACAACATATGCAACTTTATCGAAATCTTGAGAGCTTGCGAAATAAACGGACCTCGGAATCGGATTCTCAACTAAAATTGAAAATTTAATTATTTGCTTAACAGAGTTTGATATTTTGCTGATGGTACCAGTTTGTGGTATTGTGTATGGTGAATTTAGCTCAGTTGAGAGAAGTTGTCAAAGAGTAAACATCGGGATAAAACACATTTACTTGAATAAATTACTCATAGTTTAAGAAAAAAAAGAACAATATACATATATACTGTTAAGTCCTTCTGAAATAAAACAAGTCATTTCGAACATTTTTTTAATAAAAAGACATGAATTTTACTTAATTTCTATTTTTAAAACAATATCAGCAATGAATGCGGTGCGCACTAATTACAACAACTAATCAGTACAGAATTTTTGAGAAAATGTATATTGCACCACTATGCTTGTATGGTATGTGTTTCGAGCGTGATTCAACATCACTTGTTTGTGCCAGTATACTGGAGTAATGTATGCCTTGCTTAACTTAAATGTACGCAGCTAGAAAAGAAAAGAACAAAATTGAAAAATTTTAAGAAAATACATTTGCAAACGTTTCCCTACCCGCTTGACCTAAGATTCGAAAAAAGCGAGCATTCACAACTGCGAAGAATTAGCGAAAGAAAAATGTTCGCTAAATGTTCGAAAACTTAAAACAAAGGTGAACGTTCACCACTGCGAAGAGTTAGCGAAACAAAACTGTTCACTAAATGTTGGAAGATTTAAAACATAAGTGAACATTCGTAAAAACGAAGTTTCTGCGAAGAAATAGGGAACTTAATTTTGAGTAAGTTAGTTAAAAACCGTTATCTTCGCTAACTTCGCAACAAATCTTTATAAATGATATTGCGGTCTTCTTTTAGCGAACATAAATCTTTAAAAGCAAAAATGCTTTGCAAAAAAGAAGCAAAACAAAAAATTAAGAGAGAAGAAACTCAAAATTAAGGGAGAAGTTGCAGAAGCTTCGCTCTCGAGCTATTGTCAAACTATTAAAAACGAATGTTTGGCGATATTAAAATCGAGTAACTAAAACTATTTTTAGTGAATATTTAGTGATATCGTTAAAGTTGCTCGTTTTAAATTTTGCTAAAGATTCGCTATTAATATCAAGGCGAACCTTCGAGATCGAAAGATTTGCTACCGCAAACTGAGCGACGGGTGTACTCTATATGAGTTCTTTTTCGTTTCACTAGCAATAGTCGTTCCAGAAGGATTTATCCGAGAAACATTTGCCAATTGTTCGATAGCGATATTATTTTCATCTGCCGTGGTAAGCGGGTATTGATTTGCTCATCATAGTAAAGAATGTGTTACTATATTTGTGCCAAATACAATGACCCGGTTCGCCACCACTTCGTAGATAATATTTTCATCAACGACTACTTGAGGAAATTCGACGTTTTCCATGCACGATCAGGCCTGCCATATTTGCCGACTTTTCGGCATTTTGCCGATTCTTTGCTTCAAAATTATCAAAGTGCCGATTTGCCAATTTTTGCTCCAAAAATTCAGATTTTTTGATAACCACTTAAAACAGGGTATCTTTGTTTGTTTTATTATAATTTATTAATTTTGGCTAACTTTCAATCAGTCAACGCTTTTACTAAAGAGAAAAAGGGTTAGGTTTATTCACAATTACTCAGTAAACTTTTTTCTGAGATGTCTAACGTCAGTTAAAATCTGAGATTTTACCAGACAATCAAACAGATTAGTCGGCAGTTTTCTGGCACGATGTTTCTGCAAATACTGATCTACTTCTTATGAGTTTTAGCAGCCACTTCTGCACATTGTCTGATTTTAGTTTTTGTCATAGTTCTAATTTTTATCTTCAGAGTTTGCGCATAAATGTTTTAATTTTTAAACTTATAAAATATGGGTAAATGTTTTCTGATAAGCTGCGATTGGCAGCAGAAAAATGCATGCTATAAGAAGAGTCAAAGAGGTCTTACAACATTCTGATTCTATGTGAGAATATTATACAACATTTTTGATAAATTTAAAATTTTAGCTCCAAATTTTGTCAGATATTTTCTGATGTGTTGTCAGACATTTTTCTGACATTGTCTACAGAATTCTTTGAGACATTTCGGCAAAGTTTTTAGAATTTCCTCAGACAAAGAGTTTCGCTTTCTTGTCAACAATTCTTTCTTTTTATATTTTATTTTCATTGATTTTTATGTTATTTAATATGTTATAAACATTATTTAATGCTGAATTGTTCTGTTTTGCTATTTGTTGTTAATAAAAATATGGTTTATTGTATTTTGAATTTGACGATTTTTTGCGGATTTTTTAAATTGAAGTGCCGATAATGCCGATTTTATTTGAAAAATATGCCGATTTTTTTTCAAAATCATCTGGCACCCCTGTGCACGATATTTGGCGATTACAGTTTCTTTTAAACCAATCTAACAGAAACCGTACTCAAAGAATTAGTAATACAAAAACTACTCAACTGGTCATGCCAACTAGCCAAATGAACTTCTTGTGGACATTGTCGCTCAGTTTGTCACCAGTTTGCATCCATTGACGCCAACTTTGGCTCTTTTTTACGATATTGTATTGTCATATCGTAAGTTTTTTTCAATACATTATGTCATATCGTTTTTTGTTATATCGTAAAAAAGAGCCAAAGTTGGCATCAGTGTTTGAATCATATTCATAGCTGCCAGAAATGACGATTTTTACGATATGGCAAAAAACGATATGACATACTGTGTTGTCATATCGTAAGTTTTTTACGATATGACAAAACTGAGGAAGCCATTTACAGTGTATGGCTTTCTCAGTGTTGTGATATCGTAAGAAACTTACGATACGACAACACAGTATGTCATATCGTTTTTTGCCATATCGTAAAAATCGTCATTTCTGGCAGCTATGATTCATATTGCTTGCTAAAATTGAGCTGATGAAAAATTCTCTTAAAATGTATATTAAAACTTCTTGTGTTAAATACTCTTTGAGCGACAAATTCCACAAATTGTTGTTGGAGAACACGTGTAGAGAAGAAACAAGCGAAAAAATGTAATGGTGACATTTCTGAGGATATTGTCATTCACATGGTCATTAATGAAAGGATGGGTGACAGTGTCGCTCTTGTTGTCATGTATGAGCTTAGCGGCCATTTGTTCGAAAATGTTCTCACTGATCTGTTTGAGCTGTCACCAACAGGTCATCGACGATTTAACATTGTCATGCATCGGTCTTGCAAGATGTCTGAAAGACATGGCCAACCTGGAAACCATTCAACGAAATACATTTCTGCTTCTGTTTTATTTGCAATTGTACGATTGAAACGGGATATTAAAGCATGCAGATGAGTGAAAAGCCAATTGTTTTGTTTCCATTTTTTGTCATTGCAAAAGAATTTGTTTTGGTTTTGCTCATGTACGAAACGATTAAAAATATGTTAAAAGTTTGTGTCTTCGCATGAAACGTTTGCGCAAAGTTTTGTTTGTTTGCACACTCTGTGTTTTTTATCAAATTAAAAAGCAAGAAAAATAGTGAAGTTCCAACCAATAAATATAAAATATAGTTGAGAACCAGGAATGGATGATAAAATTGGTACAATTGTACTTTTTTTTTGGTGCTATTCATACCTAAAAAGTACGATGGTACCCCCGTGACTAATTTGGTACTATTTGCAAATTTTCCCAATATGGTGGCTGGTATAATTGAGTATTGAAAAATCATTTATCTCTACCTTGGCTCTTCATTTAATTCTCTCTCAAGTCTACTTACATAAAGCTCAACCTAAATCAGAGCGTTGAGCGTTGCGTTGGCAAGAGGTTATGTATTTACCGTATATTGTAAGACAAAAAAATTACTTTGAATGTACTGAAAATACGTAACCTGTTGTAGACGCGACGCTGAACTCTCTGATTTAAGTTTAGTTGTTAGGCAGTTATTTTGAGAGTGCATTTTTGCACTTACATATTTAAAGCGCATATGTAACAGGTGGTCTGAGAACACAACTTATACATAATATTTGTTTGCTAGTGTTCAAGGCCAATTGTCAATAACGATGCTGATGGAGTAGCTTAATGGCCAATTCCATATTCTATACTGATTGTTTCAGTAGAGCGAAAAAAAATCTTTAGAATTGCGTCCACGGTATGAACATTTTCGAACTTTTCTTTTAACACTTTCGTAACTTTCGTAAATATAGTAAAAGAGCTTCATGTAAAAATTTCAGGCAAAAATAAAGTAAGAATCAGATTCTAGCAGAGATGCATAAAACCGCATATGTCGACATAAATGACATTTTCTAAGTAAAATAAAACACAAATGTTAAAAGATCTTAAAATGTATGTGTTTAGATAATAACAACGTATATCTTGCATGTGTGTTTAAATAATCCATTACACACGAGTACTTAATTCTTTATTACTAAATGCATGAAATCAATATAGAAGTTAGGGTGTATGTAAAATATCAATATCGGTCCATGATATTCCGAAATTTTTACTCTATTGAAAAGAGCGCTTCAAATAGAGCCATTTCGCATTAATAACTCAAAATCAACGTAAGTAACCTTACGTTGTTATTCCAGAAAATCGCAGAAATGTTTTTTATTTTTATCATATCATATTTGGCTTTTGCACGAATTAGCTTCTTACTGTAAACTAATATACACAAGTATTAGGGTGATCGATTATTCGACATTTTTCAGAAACCGGTTTTCGAATAGTTCGACTTTTTGAAATTTTAAAAAAACCGGTTACGGTTTTTAAAATTCAGAAAAAACCAGTCGACCGGTTTTTTTGTGAGAAAATTATAATGCAAAACTTTTGATTTTAATTTGCTTTAAAAAAAGAGTTAACAGTTCATGTAAATACTATCCGCATAAAAACATAACTTTGAATATAAGGCAAAGTTCCTATCCAAACATTTCGGCCGTTAAAAGTACTGAGATCAAAGTGAGGGTCAAGTTCTTGATAAGTATGATACCATCTAACTTCTAAGCTAACTGGGAAACACTTTCCCCATAATTCTTCCCAATATTAGAAATGTAAAAAAATATTGTCAAATAGCAGGTTGCCTAAAAATGAGATGGTATTGTACCTATCAAGAACTTGGTTTTCATTTTGATCTCAGTACTTTTAACGGCCAAAATGTTTTGATAGGAAATTGGCCTTATTTTCTCATTAATGTTTTTGTGCGGATCTGGCATCTATTTTCTAATTCTTTGTTTGGTACAACACTATAATTTCCATCGCTATAATTTCTTAATTGCGCATTATAGTGCCTCTTATATGCGGCACGCCTTCCCATTACGTGATCACCACAGTTTTTCTTACTAAAAAGACCTTTCCATGAGGATTTACAATAAAAATTCGAAAAAAATTTATTCCACACATATAGGGGGAGGAACCCTAGAGCACAGATTTACATTTTTTCCTTTCCTTGTTTATTTCTTGACATTAACACAACAAGCATTTTTTGTCTATGATGGATGTCGAACTCCATATAAAATATAAAGCTTGATATAAATTCTAACATCACAAGGCCAATTTAATTCGCCCCTGCTACCATCTTATAAAATTAGTTCACCTTAATTGCATGCTTCAGTAAATGCTCTTGAACAAAAATACTTAGGAAAATCAACAGTAAAGTTCGTCAAGTTTTATTTTAGTAAAAACTAATAAAATATACGAATCGAAAAGTATTCGACATTCGAAAAATCAACATTTTGAAAAAACCGACAACCGTATTGCGGAAATAACCGGTTTAAAAACCGGTTGTAAAACCGAGTCGAAGTATGTATATTAAAATTTATAAAGAAAATTTTTATTTTTAAGTTTGACATTTAGAAAGACAGTGAAATATTTTCGTTGTAGAGTTGCGACTACGTTGCATGGCTTGTTTATCCATTTTGAGCGAATTTTTTTCAGCAAACGTCAAATTTATAAGAATAAAGATATTAGTAAGTATATAGATTCATTGTTATAAGCCAAAAGTGAAGTTTCATTGAGATAAATTCAAATTTAGATTGTTTGATTTTTAGATTTTATTTTCTTTTAGTACTATTTGTGCCGAAAAAGTACTATTTTAGTAGCTCATTGGTACGAAAAGAATTTTTTATTTATCATCCCTGTTGAGAACAAAAGAGACAAGGTGTCCTCAGCTGTTAAGTGGTTGTAGCTGTCCTCTCTGAGAGTGAGGACTAGGCGGAAAAAAGACTGCGATGATCTCGAAACAGCATGATGTAAGTCCCAATTTACACTACGCAAGTCTTATTGATAATATTCTTATTCAGCTGTAAGAAAGACAGAGAAATGAGTACACATTTCTCTGTTTTTCTCACAGCTGAATAAGAAGCTGATCAATAAGATTTGCATAGTGGAAATTGGGACTAAGTTCAACCTTCCTTACAACCAACAATTTCTTTGTCTATTCAACTATCACATGCTTTAGAATTTCTTTCCAAATGAAATTATTTAATTGAAAGATTAAATAGGTCGAATTTAAGCCAAATTAATTAACTGTGGATAAAAACTATACAGTTCGACTATATTCATAACTTAATTACCCAAAGAAAAACTTTTTAATCCAAGAATTCAGGCTAGTGTAAAAAAATAATTAACATTTCGAGCAAGTGATAAATTCTTAAAACGGTAGAAAAAAATATCAAAAGTATAATGGAACTCATTAACTAATAATTAAATATTCATTTATCGCGAAAAGAATTAAAAATATAAAAAAACAAACAAAAAGATTTCTGCAGAAAAATAAATAAGTATGTACTAGAGTGTGTCAAGAAAAAAAACCAAACTTAATTGTTTTATCCAAATTAAAATACAATATTATTACAGACAAAGAATAATTATTTCCGTTACAAAAGACTAAAGATAAAACAATGAAAACAAAAAGAGAGACAGAAAGAAGTCCAGTCTTGCAATTAAAATGGTAATAAAAACTAAAAAGATGAACTTTAAACACTTTTCACAATAGACTTGGAGATGGGAAACACAAATTTCAACTAAAATGTAAATTATTTAATTGTGGTGTTAGAAATATTAATTTCTTCTTACTCATTCGTTCGTACTTGCTTCAAATTGTTTAAGAAGAAAAACATTTTAAAAGTTTTACATATTTTTTGAGGCATAATTAACGAGTTTGGATGGATGGCTGCAAGTGTTAAAAATGTTAGTGATTAAAAACTCCCCTGCTTATTTAATGACTCTATTATTAAAAAAAAAACGGATTCATGCTCATTATAATGATTATTTATTTCTTTATTTCTTTTTTAACAAAACTATATTTTTAACTTAACTAAACTCTTTGTAATGGCGACTCTTTGTAAGTAAGACCTTGTTGAAACAGAGATTGAGGTAATCATGCCACAACTATTAAAAGGTGCTTGTTTAAACGCATTAATGACTTTATTATCGATTGGTGCTTATTTATGGTTAAAAGAAGCCTCATAAGAACCTAAACAAAACTTAAGAAAAATTGTTTATATTTAACAACTTGATTCTGTTTATAATAAAATAACAGCGGAATTCCATCACTGTAACCATGAAACGTTAACAGTTTATGGCTTTGAGCCATATTTTCTTAAACAACAGAAAATTACCCTATTATTTGCCGCAATAAAAATCTGATCAGCTTTCTTTAAACTTAATTTGCGAGGTTTATACTGAGTTTTTTTTCATCTCCTTTACTTATGTATGACCTTTAGGCCAGAAACGAAGTAGAATGGTAATTGTGCTTTAAATGAAGCATTTTATTACACAATTTTTTCCCAAGAAAATTATAGTATTTTCTTTTTTTTTTTCTTCTTTGGTAACAGTGCAAATGTGCGGTAATATGAACTAATTTTTATTAAATAAAAAATTTTTATGTTTTTTGTTCTTTCTTCCTTTTCCCAACAAAATTTGCAATGCATTATTTTTATAAATTGAAAGTATTAATTTTTCAAAGATTTCTTTGTTAGCCAACTGCAACAAAAAGAAGTGTAACAAAGGAAGTGGCATCAAATCAATTTACAGTTTTTGTGTGGGCAATGTACAATTTTTGAGGCTGTACAATAATTTCCAATATTATGTGTATGTATTATGTAAGCGGCAAAATTGGTCTTAAGCTACTTTTACACACTATGTATTTTACAGTGGCTTTGTCAGCTTGACGATCCATCTGTAATTGTGCATGTCTGTCAAAATTGGTAATTTACAGGCGGTTTATAATTTTTGCTTTCACACTTATGTTTTTAGTTCCATCTGACATAACCTATAATAGTTTACAACAGCTTGTTTTGTGATACTTTTTTTATTTGTCGCGAGAGTTTTGTGTTCTTGTATTCAATTTGTACCAATTACAAATTTTATTTTTTTAAAGAATATGTGTAAATAATTATATTTTAATATATAGTATTTGGTGTTCTTGGTGCCACGAGCAATTGACTTGTAAAACAGCTGATGTCAGGTGCTTTGTCAGTTCAAAATAAAACACGCTCTAATTGAAAATTTTTCCACTGTAAAAGCAGGCTGACGTTTACAGAAGCAAATTTTCTATGCTTTTACACACCATGCATGCATTTTGCAGTGGGAAATTTGACAAGCACAGTGTAAAATACATATTGTCTAAAAGTATCTTTAACGACTAAAACCAAAAACACACAATTTTTAACATACCTGCAATAATAGTAAGATATCCTGATGACTCACTCATGAGATTCTACTCAAATAAAGGAGATTTTTGTGTGGATTAATGCTCGTGAAAATATTTTAAAGGCCTAACTAGCTTAAGCAACTGCGCGAATTCATAGAAATTGTATGTGGCAAACTATAATGTACTTAACAATTTCTCTCAATTGGCATTTGCTTAAGCCTCCTTTTACACACATTAGTTTTTCTTGAAGCAGCTTTTATTTTCTAGTGAGAAAGAGCGAGAGATGAATACATGAAATATATTTTTCTCTCGCTCTTTCTCACAAGAAAATAAAAGTTGCTTCAAGAAAAACTGATGTGTGTAAAAGCAGACTAAGCAAAGAGCAAAACTCAACACACTTTCAAGGCTGCCAAAACTGCCGATTTTTCGGTTTTGCCGATTATTCCATTAAAAAATTACCAAATGCCGATTTTAGGTGGAAAACGACGATTTTTATCAAACCAATACAACACGCTAACTCCGATTTCAAATCATTGTTTTTGGTTTTGCCAATAACAATATTTCATAATTTTATAAAAAAAGGAAATACATATTAAGAAACTAGTGAAATTCATTTAATCGATATCAGAGACAAAAAGCTGTTTTTGGCTACAATAAAATTAATAATTGTGCAAATTTTTGTATCAAAATGCTCACCCTCATCGAAAACTGTTTGATTTTGAAGATAACTTCAAATCACTGCGTTTAATAAATCCAAAAATCGTAATGAAGAAAAAAATCAGTACTATTTTTGATATTCTTAAGAATTTCTGAATTTTATAGATTGAAATTTCTTGTATTTGAACAAATATTCAAAATACTGAAGGTATTTTATACAACTTTTGCAAACAATTTCTAAAATAAAACGATGCGATTCCACAAAAGCTTTTCCAGTTTTAGCAGAATTTTTTTAAGCAAATTATGGATCTGCCACATGTCTGCAAATGTCAGACAAATATTTAGTGCCGTCAATTTAACAAACACACATACTGATTAATACTTATTGAGCTGCTCTGCAGAAAAACTCGAGTCTTGGCAGGAATCGAACCTGCTACCTCCCGGTTAATACACTACGAGGGTAACTAAAATCAATTCAATATTATTTAGAAAATGAAACTGTAGAAGGAGCTCTTTATTCTAAAGAATATTTGAAACTCATAAAACCAATTGTTTGAACACTCATATTAAAAGCGATTTAGCAAAAATTATAAATTAGGAAATGTATTCATTCTTTAAATTATTTGTATTCCATGGTGTATATTCGTATGTAAGCTTGCAAAATCATTTTTATGTTATCCATTTATGTTTATAAGCGCGATTGCTATTTTTTGTTTTTTCATTAATAAAAACAACGGAAAATGCTTATTTTTATTTATGCCGATTTTTCGAATTTAAGTGCCGAAAATGCTCGTAAAGTGCAAATTTTTGATCAAAATAATTTGGCAGCCCTGCACACTTTCCGTACGAAATCAGCTCTTTGTATATTTTTATTTTATATTTTTGTTTTTAAACACGTGACAAGCTACATCATTAACTTTAAGGGCCACACTCGGCTGGGAAGGAGGGACACTCTTGCTCTCAGCCGAACACGAGAGACGTAAACAACCAAACAACCAACCCCTGAAACAAATATTTTTGTCTGACACTGGCTGGACTTAAAAATTAAAATTCTAGAGCTAAGATTTGATTACTTATTGTTAGTTCAATTTTATTGTGTTGCCACGATCAAAAAATATGTTTAAGCAAAATTAAAAAGAAAATATTACATACATGAGAAACAATAACCAAAATGTGAAAGCTCAAAAATAATTTATAAAATATGTAAGTAATAAAAATAACAAAAACCTAGCTCCGTCTTGACTAGCAACAAATATGTTAGCAATAATGCAAAAAGCCGACAGAGTAACGCAGCAATATTGCTTCAGGCCATGATTCACTACAAATTTATGGCGTTATATCTTTTTATATTATATATATATTTTTATATATATATATATATATATATATATATATATATATATATATATATATATATATATATATTTTATATATATATTTTTATATATCTCATTTGCTTAGCACTAGTGTATTAAATCAAAATTTAAACATATTCAGTAGTGAGAAAAAAAACTGTTTATTTTATTGTTTACCTTTAAAGAATTACAAAACGCAGGTTTGAATGTGAAAGTTTCGATCTGATTCCGTAAAATTTGTACTTGTTTAAAGCTACGAAGAAAAAAAACGGAGACTCGCATATGCTGCAAGCAAGTTTGTGTCCCCTTCTATGCTGCTTTCCACCCCTCTTATATAATTTAAGATTTAAGCAAGAAAACTTGCACTTTAAATACTCTTTCAAAATGTTTCGCCTTTTCACTGGCGGTATTTAGTGTTTGGAGCAAATGAGAAATATCGTAACTTTTTTATGAAATCTAACGGCCAATCTGTGTATCTTGTTGTTGGATTTGACAATAAAGCCACAACATTTTGCATTTGCTCTTTCCCTAGACCATTTGTAACAAAAACTGTATACCGCCACTGTTACAGTATTAGTTCTTCTTCAATATGATTAATTTTGGTCAATCGAAAAACAGATCAGAGAGCCATCTAAGTAATATGAAAATTATAAATTCGCTTGTCATCGAACGCAGTAGTTTAGCCCGTTATTGTAAGGAATATCTAACGAATAGTGTATAAGACGTGACGTTTAATAACGCTGTGTAGGATGTTTTCATCTGCACATTATCAAAAATCGTTTAAAATGCAAACATTTTCAATTAAACATTGTCAACAACTTTTTATATCCAGTTCACTTTTGTTCTCATTCAAATTGTATTTATTTCTTTTTCTGCCATTTTTCACACACAAACACACATACATACATGCATATCACTTATCCTGTATTTGCCAGTGGCAACAATAATTTCCACCTTTTACTTGATTGCTATTTTTTGTATCCTTGTTGAGTTTTTTAACAGCATCTCTTCCATAATGTGCATGTATGCATGTGTACATGTGACTTTACGTGTTGTTAATGAATGAGAGTAGTTGAACATATTTTGTAAGGGGTCACAGAAAAGAGGATTGTTAAAATGTTGCATTTTTACAAGTCTTTAGAGGATTTTTAAAGTTTTATTTCAAAGAATTTATTTGCTCTTCTTGGGGAGGAATGCCCCCTTTAAAGACGTCTCTCTACGCGTATGGTTTAATAAACAATTTACTTGATAGAGTAACATTTTATATCATTGTAGGTATGAGTTTGATAAAAAAAAAATCTGCACATGAATGAATTCTGCAATGTTTTTTTCGTATTGGAATACAAAAAAAAAAGGGAAAATGAAGCAAGATGGTTGTGGCAACAAAAAAGTGGCAATATTCCGCAAACAACTGACAGGAAATTAGTTTCCATTTTTTGATGAATGCTTCGACAGGATAGCTTTTTACTTTTTTATTTTTTTATTATACTTTATGATAAAAAATACTGCCGCACCAAGAACCCCCTGGCTGCCATAATTCCATTTTATTTCTCTTTTACCTCTATTTTGTAAATAAATTCATCATGAATTTTTTTTTGTCATCAAACATATTTTTCTTATTAACAAAGAATGACAAAAATTACAATTTTTCCTTTTTTTAACACAATAAACTGATTTTCATAACCAGCACCTGATTCCACTACCCAATTTTTTCATATAAAATGGCCAAACAACACAATACCAGGAAGTGTTTTTCAAAAGAATCTGTATATAAATTATAAATAAATAAAGAATTTTGTACCTCTATCAAAATTGTTCTCTTTTTATTTTGCACTTTGCACTCGATTTTTAAAACCTTTTTGTTAATTTTTTTTTTGCTTGCAAGCCATAAAATATTTACATATGAGTAATTCCATTTAGTCGTGTGCTACCATTTTACACACATTTCTTGTTATAAATCAAGAATATAAATTTATTTTTCTTAAAAAAACGTTGCGCCCGCAAGGACATTAAGCTTAAAGTCATTGAATAACGGGTTGACACTGATAGAACATGATTTCTGCTCAGAATGGTCGTCAGAAAGATGCGCCGGGTAGGAGCTTACAAATCTTAGTTTTAAGGAATTATGACTTTCAGTATAAATTCTGTAAAATCTTGACTATAAGGTACACAATAATTTTGGTATTGATATCTGTTCAATGTGTTTTTAATTGTATTATGTATTTACTGTTTGACAAAAAACTATTTTTCTTATAAAAAAAATGACCGACGGGTGTGACCTAGTACGAAAATTTAAAAAAATTGGAAGAAATAAAACTTTTTATTGATTTAATTAGTAAATATAAATAATATAAAGATAAACTCATAAGAAAATAATAAGACATTAAATTATTTGCTATCCGTTCTATTACACTAGTTCACATATTTTCAACTTTTTGCGATCACCTCCAAAATGAAATGTTGCCTAAGGTAATTTGGGATCACTAAACACGAATATGACATTCATTTATTTTTCTTAAGAACCGTTTTCGAGATATTCGCAAAAAACGTGTTTCTTTGCAGCTTATAAAGCTATTTCCAAAAATCGTGAGTGCTGTTTACTTGAATTGCATTGTTGTATAGATATCTTTTTCCTCTTTCAGCCCATATTCAAAATGTGTCGATTTTCAACTTAGGTCGATCTTACATTTGTTGGTGGGCATACACCAAAAAATGTAAGTTCGACTAAGTGGTTTTTCTAAAATCATGTCTGTGAAGATACCTTTTAGACATGTATATAATAATTATTTGATCCTTGAGAAAAAAAATTTTATAGAGAAAACAATTATGGTGATTTTTTGGGCAAAAATTGTCATAAATTCAAAAGTTTTCAAATTAAAGATTGTATATTTTCCAACTCTGAAAGAATACTTCCATCAACTATTTTTTTAACTATTCGAAATTTTGTCATGTAACTAACTAACAAAGAAAGAATTGTGACAATCGGTTGTTATTTGGATCCGATATCTTAAAAATACTGGACCAAGGATTTGAAAAATTGAGAAATTTTAAAATTGAAATGAGTATACCTCACTAACTATACATGATATTTGTTTAGCCAAAGATTTTTTTAGAACTTTACAAGGTATATGAGGACACAAAAAATTTTTGGAATCGAGTGAGAAACAGAGAAATGTCAAGCGTTGAAAAATGTTACATGACCGAAGTGCACTACATTGCACTTCTTCCCTCTGAACCTTAGAAAGGGATGCTCATCTTCCTAAATTAAATAAGAACACTGCTCTGATGTCTCCATGTCAAATCTTATACTAATAAGACTAAAGAGTTAGAAATGGTTGATATATTTCCAAAACATTTAATTCTCCTCCAGTGGCATTTTTCTTATACTCATACTCCATACAAAAATTTTTTTATTAAAATTCAAATTCGGACGTTTTCACTAAATCTATTGTAACTTTCTAAATTTTTGCCCAATGTTAACAATTTTACTTTTTGCACGTTGGGAACAAAATTTTATTTAAGATATGGGGTCAAAACAATAATTAAAATTTTTTGGTTTGCTTTAATGGATCATTTCAAAATGGTGAATTTTGAAAAAACTTAAAAATTATAATTTTTTTCAAACATAAAGGCTTGTAATTCAGAGAATTTTTATCTGATCAACACAGTATAAATAAGAACTGAAAGAGGAAAAACATATCTATGCAACAATGCCAAATTTGCTCAATTCAAGTAAACAGTAATCAAGATTTTTGGAAATATCTTTACAAACTGCAAAAAAACTAGTTTGGAAATATCTTTACAAACGGTTCTTAAGAAAAATAAATTTATACCATATTCGTGTTCATCAGCCCTAATTTAGCTTAAAAACATCACATTTTTGAGGTGCATTTTTTTGTGAACTAGGGTTATCATTTAAAAGCAAAACAAGTATACTCTTTTCAGAGATTGCGGTTTTTATTAACAATGAGAAGGGAATAATAGAAAATCTGAAATAAATATTAAGCATACAAAGAGGGAAAGCAAAATGTTTCTTGCATAAAGCGTAGTATGCAGTTCTTACTGTAATTGAGGTTTGGAGTTTTGCATTTATTTCTACACGGAAAAATAATCGTGTAGAACTCTATACAGAATTTTGTTTGCATACACACAAATTTATATATTTTTTAATTTACAACACACAAAAACATTAAAAATTAATTACAATACACAAAAAATTAGAAATGTCAAAAATTCCGTGAGCAAACAATTGTCTGAACATTAATTTTTGTTTCAGTTGACGGAAAAAATTCTCCACTTATTGTTATAACATGCCTGTAATAGACAATCAATGCAAAAATTCCGTGTACTTTTCTTTTGGAACTGCGTACTAGTAAACGGAAATTTCTTTAAGAAGCTTATCAACCTGAATTTCAGTTTAATTTTTTACACATACTTCTTATGGCAGCCTGAATTTCAGGCAGAGCTGCATACTACGCTTAATCATTTAAAAGTGCCTTAAATTGATTAAAATATATTAAATATTGTATATTTTTTTATTTTTTCTATAATTGTCATTCTCTAAAAAAACATCAATTGAGATATTTTTATTAAAAATGAGAAAATTATTTTTTCCTTGCATAGGGCCGTTTTACGTGGAATTACTCATATGTATATATTTGTTTCTTTGTATTATTTTTATATAGAAAAGTATATAAATTCGTTAAAGTATTCGCTTGCTTAAAAATAAATAAATGAAATTTGTTTTATAATTTTTCGCCTTAAAAGAGCACCATTCCATTTAAAGCATTTTGTGCTTTTATATTTTTTTTTACAGGATCCAGGGCACCTCAAAAGTGTTGATTCAGTATTCTGATATGTAATTTTTTTAATTTTATAAAATATTTACAAATAATTGTCATATAAATAAGTTGTTAGCGCGTCAAAGAAAAATGATGCCTGAGGTCTTGGTTTCTAGACTACTTTCAGGCAAGTCATCAACATAATGAATTTTTTATGTGCATTGTTGTGGCATTGTGCTAAACGATTGATACTGTTCTATGCTAATGTACATCACAGCACCTCCTTCGTCGGTAATGTTAGCAAAAATCACATTCGAACTAAACATATATTGATTTGCTAAATATTTTTTCGTAATTTTTGTATTTAGTACTAACAATTTTTATCCCAAATAGGAACAAAAATACAAAACTGTTTAATGAAAAAATATGTTTACTTATAAATAAAATTATGCAAACAAATGTCAATAAAATTAAACAAATATTTTAAAAATACAATTTAAAAAAAACAAAATTTGTGTAAGACAGCGGCAAAAAATTAATTAAAACTAAAAAGTGATTGTGGGTGTAAAAAATTGGAAATTAATGGATATTCAAATGTAAAATTTAGGCTCTCTTAAATGTGTTCAAATGAAAAAATTATTCTTGCTCACGTAAGTTTAATTCACAGTACATACGCGTATGTCTTAAGAGAGTTTTCATTATTTTATTAACAGTACGAGAGTTTGCTATCTATATTATCAATGAATTGAACAGCTTAAAATATGTATATCGTCATATAAAATGTAAAAGGTCCTATTATAATTTTTAAGAATTTATCAGGAGAGATAAAAAACTTAATAAAAAGCAAATTATTCTGATAACAAAAACAGTTTTGTCAGGATAGTACATTTATTAATTACACATACTACCAAGAAAAAATCGTTTTTATAATCACAACAGTTCGATTTTTATTAAGCTTTTTATCTCTCCTAAAAATTGTTTAAAACTGATGATAAGCACTTTTGCATTTTGTATGACGATTGTTCTTAAAAATTAAAAAATGTTAAGATTTTGAATGTCATAATTTTAATAAAACTTATTTCATAGTTTTAGTGAAACATTTCATTGCTTTTATGACATACCGATTAAATAAATCACATAAACAACATATATTTTCTTTAATAAAAAACTCTCCCTTATATAAACACGAATGCCGTAATTTGGGCCCAGTTCTCAATCAAAAACGAACTCAAAAAATTATTTTGTATGATTGCTGTGATCTTTTTTATTATACACTCCTAGAGAAAATTTTTTTGAGAGTGCTGTTGGCTGTAATGGTTAAAACGTTGCTTATAAAACAATTTATGAAAATCAAGAGTCTGAGCTCGATACTGGGAGTGATCATCAGCGTTGAACAATTTTCAATAAATGGAAATATGAAATAAAACAGCTTATGGTAATAGCCCCTACTTAATAATGTAACAACTTCATTAAAACAATGAAATAATATAAATAATATATTGACATAATTTTAAGATTATAAATAATTTCCTTCAAATTATCAAGAAATTCGGTCAAAATAATGATATATTTTAATTATGCTATTTTTTAGCATATTCGGTGAAATTTTCATTTAAATAATTTTGACAAAATTTGTTTAATTAATCTAACGAAACGTAACATTGCACAGTAGCTCCGATTGGTATTCAATCTTTATCTTTGAACTTGCGATTCGAAAACAAAGCAATGTTGTTGATCTCATACCTTTTACAAATATTATCCGATTTTAATGAATTTAAATTTTTTGCAAAGTCTGTAACTAAATGAAGAAAAGACAGTTTATTTCATTTAGATATCTTGATGTTTTCAAAACTAGTTGGCTATGCATTTTGAATTTTATATTTTTAGACTCGACTTTATCTGGTATTTCCTAAATATCTTCGCAGTGCTAGAAAATGTTCAAATAAAATTTTATGATTTTTAATGCAGTTCTTGCGCGTAGCAGGCAGCCACGTAAACCAATACAGTGCACGATGAATTTTTAATTATTTCAATTCATGTAGTTGTGAAAAAAATCAAAGTCAAGACTTTGAAATGATGCGATTAATTATGGTACATATTTTTCTTATGACCATAATTTGAAATATTTTATCTCGATTACTGCAATTGGAGTTGCAAAACACTTGAGACCCTATTCTTATTTACATGAGTATTAAAAGTGTCCTGTTATCAAACAAGATCGTTTTACAACGCTTTTGTTCTAGGGCATGTGTGTTGTTAACGCTTTCCTAGGACGGATAATTGAGCATGTCAGCAGCAGCAGGCTAAACAATTTTGCCAGCAAGTAAAAACATATTTATCTTAGCTGGCTTTATTCAGAGTGTTTTATAGTTGTGATGCAGTTGGTGTTGTTCAATGTCAGAGACAATGTTTAAAATTTATCACTTTTTTGTTGCTGCTATTGTGGTAAGTTTTGCCAAATAGACAACTTAACTATGGAAATTGTCGACTCCATTAGCCATCACCACCACCAGTACCACCACCACAAGCACCACTGCCGCCCGCCATCATCAAAAAACCATATTCTTTTATATCAGAGCTAAAATGTCTACTTAAACAAAATCTTTGTAGAATTTATATGGGCTGTATTTGACTACTCTTGCTGCTTGCTGTTTGCTGATGCAGGCTGGCAGTGTTGCTGGTGCAGTGCAACATGATTTAAGAAGCAAAATGTTGAATAAAAATCGTGCTTAATCCTCACGATTTTCTTGGTTAAAAGAGAAAAAACGTTACAAAATTATAAAAAACTAACCAAATATTTAATAGAATTATTGTAGGCGAATTAGGTGACGTCACTTTTTTTTTCTTTCTTTTAGTAATAGTTTGTTTTTGTTGCCTTTATGCAGTTACTGCCTCATTCGCCTGCTGCTGTTTGTTTAAGTTTTTTGTTTTTAGTCGTTTGTGTTTGTCAGTTTGTCATAAAAAACAATAATTTTTGCATATTGTTTTTGTGTACTGAACGGGAAAACATCTTAATTTTCATTTTATATGAAAATCTTGTTACTGGCTTTTACTTCGCTTGTTATTGTTGTGTTTGGTTTTTGTGAAATTTGGAATTTTTAGGTTATTTTTACACAAATTCATGTATCGACTTTAGAAATTTTAGCAGACAAGCCGGTAACAGCACAGGTTGCAAGAGAAGTTTTAGGACTTTCATATATAGTATGTTCCAGAAGGAATGATTGGTTGAGTTGGTGTTTTGATTAAAGAATAAATAAACTCATATGTTGTTTTATATAGTGATATGACCGTAACGTCATACCGATTGTCCATACCTACACTCTAAAACATTACTTCAAATTTACGATCATATATTGTCTAAATTTGTGTTGAATATTTTTCTTTGTCTAAAATTACATCGATTTTGTAGTTATTTTATTAAAGAAAAAACCTTTCAAATTAAACATATTTAGTCCAAGCGGAAAAACTTTAACATAAAGTATAATGCGGTTATGGCTGAATGGTAGATACGTCAGACTATCAGTCAGGAGGTCGCGGTTCAAACATGTACGCAGCCAATCGCTTTTTTTAGTAAAAACATTTTGTTCAAAAATAATGCGTGTTAATTTTAGGTCGATAATAATCTGTAAAATGTTGGCGACTATTATCGACGTAATTTTCAACAAAAGTGTTTTAGAGTGTAACCAAACAAGGGCGATGCAGAATATAGTTGAGTTGATATCTCTAAGGCGCTACTTTCGGTCGTAGCTTATATATTAGAAAAACTATTTAGCCCTTTCTTGTTCTTGCAAAAAGTTTCTGTTCAGCGACCCCAAATTAACTTAGAAAATTCTTTCTTTCGCAAAAAGCATTAAACTGTCGGACTTGCCAGATAGTTTATGTGAATAATAAGTTCTAAATATTAAGTGGAAACATTTTAGAAGTAACCGGAAAATATAGTCAAACCAACGTTATTTTTATTATTTATGAAATTATTTTCTTGGTTATCAAATGAGTAGAAAGTTAGAAACAAATTTGGCGACAAAACCTTTAGTTAAGGATAGCCAGATCTACACTGTAAAACATTACTTCAAATTTACGATCATATATTGTCTAAAGTTTTGTTGAAAATTTCTACTTGTCTAAAATTACATCGATTTTGTATATATTTTACTAAAGAAAAAACCTTTCAAATTAAACATATTTAGTTCGAGTGGAAAAAATGTAACATAAAGTATAATACGGTTATGGCTGAATGGTAGATACGTCAGACTATCAGTCAGGAGGTCGCGGTTCAAACTTGCACGCAGCCAATCACTTTTTTTGGTAAAAACCTTTTGTTTCAACAATAATGCGTGTGTAATTTTAGGTCGATAATAATCTGTTGTAATAAGTGTTGCCGACTATTATCGACCTAATTTTCAACAAAACTGTTTTAGAGTGTAATTATATTAAGTCGTTTTATAAGTGCTACAAAAGATGTTAGATCTTAGACTATACGCAGTCTAATTTGATTGCAATATGTTCTGAACGTTTGTACAATATTTATTTATTAAATTTATTATTTGAGATATTCTCCCAATTTAATTTCAAAAAGTAGTTCTGTAAAGATGTAGAAAAATAAAATAGATTCATTTGTTATGTTTTGTATAAGTTTCTAAGCCTACAATGCTTATTCTATTGTGATTTTCAAAAATCATTTTGCTTTCTCAAATGGTTTCTGAAAGTCTGTGCATAAGATAAGAGGTTTGAAACTTTTCAAAATTATGTTTCAAAAGTATGGTGTGCAGGCATATTACATGCTTAACTCGCAACGAATAAAATGTTTTAGACAATATGAATATATTTTTTACTTGAACTTGTAATTTAAAGTTTCTATGAGTTAAACTGGACCTATATGCAAATTGAAATAGTTTAAATGAATCTTAGATTAGAAAAAATTTCATTGGCGAAGTCGTTTGACATACATTCTTTGTTTGAAAAAGGGCCAAATTTTTTATCGTAATCGATCGAGCGATTGCTAGAGTGTTTGAGCTATTTTAACTCCTTCTACATCAATAGGTAACGCAATGCAGCCGCGTATGGGGTACCGCCGTGCCGTAGTGTAGTGGATAGTGTACTAGACTATTAGCCGGGGGTTGCAGGTTCGATTCCTGCCAAGACCCTGGGTGTTTTTGCAGGAAAGCCGAAAAAGGCTTCACTCATTTAAACAACACCTCTTCTAGTGATTGTGGTAGTAACCACAGCCACCACGTTAATACCGAAAGAGTCCTCAAACAACCGGTCACAGAATCGACTATCATGTTGTTCCATAGGAACAGATTGGCTTATTCTGAATCGAAAAGTTCAGAAATATTTTGATCTGCAGGTTTTAAAATACACAAATAGTAGATATGTTAAAAAAAAGAACATCACAAAAGAGTAACACATAAGTACACTATAATTAAACTGAACCCAAAATTAAATCACACACTACCTACGTATTTGCAAAGGCCACAATATAAATTGTCAATGACTTTATAATGGATAGAGAAACGCTTTCTCACTATTTACGATTAGCCATGACTGGATTATGATTGCTTTAAGCATACTTCGCATACAAGGTTGTCGTCGCAGCACAAGGGGAAGGTAAACCAACCAAAAACCCTACTTTTATACAAAACAAAATATTTACTATAAAAATTAAGATCAATTTCATACAAATATTATATTTTAAAAATGTAAATAATACAGAATTTTAAATTAGTTTTGTTCGTTACTCATCTTTGAAATTTTTCCAATCTCTTTAAGTTTTGATTTATAGTTCAGTTTATGGAAATCATGCTCGTACCGTGCATGGAGATACATATGTGATTTTTAGCGATAATTTTGAATTTAGGCATGATGATTAAGACATGATATTCGAAAAGCCATGAATTTGCATAGACTTGGCGATTTGGCAGAGATAAAGGTTTATACACAACAACAACAACAGCAACGATAAACAAGAACAATAGCAACTACACAATTGTCCCTTCTTGCACTTAATACTCGTAGCAATCACATGCAGTCTCCAAAAAAGCATCTCTGGCTGGTAGGAAATCGTTTTAGATTTTTTTCCATGGCAACTTTTACACTGATGGTTATCGATGGAGCAAAGCATGACTACTCATGTCGAGCCAGTCAGTGGTGTTGGTGTTAAAGTCGGGACTTTGTTTTGACAAGGAATATACTTATGTATGTATACAGTATGATGATGGTTTCTTGCTGTAACAAACAAATAGTACGTCTATTTAGTTTAGTTTTCTCTGTTTGCTATTTATTCTAAAGGAATGTTTATGAGATTATGTTGTACGAATGTTGTTATTGGTTGGCTGTATTGAGTTTCCCTACTTGAAATGGTGTTTTAACAGTTTAACATTATCATTATCTTTCGAGCAGCAACTTACGAATTAAGATGCAAAATGTATGTGCAACAAATATGATTTACTAAGAACAACACTGGTCTCACATAGTTTCCTTAATACAGATATTTTTTGTTTTTTTTTCAAACTCTATTAAAATGTTACAATTTAAATTCCTTATAAAACACTGTTCGTTTAAAAGCTTATTGGCCATACTATAGGCAAGTGAATGAATGTTTGTATAGTTGCATGGAAATGAAGCATGCAGCGTAATTATGTTGTAGAGCAATATGTTCATTTCATTATGGTCATAGTATTTGCTATGCAGCTTTTGATACAAGCAAGTACAATAATACATACATACTTCATATACATAGCTTGGCCTCATTGAAAAAACAATTATGTATTGACAAGAATTTGTAACTTTTTAAATGGCAATAAAACGTGTAGGAGTCAACAGGGTCTCCTTTTTCATTTTACTCAGCTACAACTACAGCATGAACAGAAAAAATTTAATATAGGTACCTACTCGTAGTTTACGATTTGACTTGACTTTAAACACATTCGTTTAAGAAGATAAAAAGTTCTAATAAAACATTATTAAACATCATCATAACTTTGTGATTTATTAGCATAAATAATTTCCATGGAATCTCTTCTCCTTTCATTTGTGGCATTTATTCGTTTGGCATTTTATAGACTTTACACTTTTTCATGACTCTGTGTATCTTTGAAAGAAGATTAATTTCTGCTTTCGGCTGCACTTGGTCATATGAAAAGTAATAAAAAAATATCTGTTAATTTTTCACAACAACAGTACTACTAATACCGTAAATCTTGGAAATGTGCTGTCAAATGTTAGTTTTGACAATGAGATTAAAAATATTATATGATCAGTGGTTCATAATGAAACTATTTATTTATTCCTTATGTTAATTTTACGACTTTTCGCCGTTTTTATTTAAAAGCTTTTTATTAATTGAAAGAAAAGATCAACATATTTTATCTGATTTTGTTTTATGATTCATATCATTCAAAGAACAATTTTCCTTTTTAAATATGTCTATCTCATATTTATTAGATTTAATAGTCCACACAGAAAAATAAAATATTTCGCTTTTGATAACAAAAATCCCGGTATTTTATTACTTTTTTTTTTCAAATTTCGCGTGATAAAGAATTCCGCTATATTAATAACAAAAATTTTAAAAAATTTATTTAAAATTTAAGTAAGTTTTTTATTAAAACTTGTGGGAATTTTGATAAAAAATTTAGTAAAAATAGAATATTTTATTTAAAAATTTTTTTTAGAAAAACGTCGAACAATTAAGCTCTATTTTTGTCAAAATTTAGACATTCTTCACTCTCATTTCAAAGTCTTGACTTTGATTCCTTTGCACGACTACATGAATTGAGATAACCAAAAATTAGAAATAGAGAACAAAGTCGAGGCCAAAATTCAAAATTTTTAAACTAAAAGCCAAGTATTTTAGCGAAATAAACTGTATTTTCCTTATTTGTTTATAAGATTTACACCAAGCTTAAATTTATTAAAATCTTATAATATTTGTAAAAGTTATGAGGCCGGCAAGTTTTTTTATGCCCGATGTAGTCAAATTTGACATGCTGTAACTCAACGTGTGTTTGACGGGGTTGTCCAAATTTCAATACTCTTAAAGTTAAGGCCTTCCTTTTCCTTTTTACGTACATCGTTTTGTAATCGGATCGCAAGTTTCAAAGATACAGATTTATTACCCTTTTTCCAATTGGAACAACTGAGAGTCGGCTAACTGCGAGTATTTCGACACCTTTGCGCAAAATGATAGTAAGCGACATTTTATAAAAAACTATTGAAAAACAAATGAAGTACAGCTCTAAGACTGACAGTATGAATTGATTAAAAGTAGATTATATTCAACTCTTGACTGCAAACCACCGACTTTGGTCGAGTGGTCCAAGCGGTAAAGAACTCTGATGAGATTATCGGGAGCTATCGAAACGTCAGTTCAACCCTCTGCGCAATCAAAATTTTCTTTGTCCACGTGCTTCACATTTATCTCTAAATAAAAATATAATATAATTGAAAAATTACATTAAACCGAACTGAAGCAAAAATAATTAAAGTTGCTTTGGATATAAGCCCATACAGTTCGACTAAACTCATAACTTAATAAAAAACTATTTTTTTATTGAAATCAAAATTGTATGAGCCTACCTAACCATTGTTTAAAATCGTAAAAATGTTAAGATTGTTGATAACTTTTGAAATACAGGCGGTAAAATTTGATAGTAAGCGACAGCTTTTGAATATAACTCATATTTAAATACAATAAAAAAACTTTTCTGCTGAAAATTTAATTTTTGTCGCATACGATCATATGGCGGTAAGGGGTCGATTTATAAAAACGTAAATTATGTCGAGATAAGTTCTTCTGCTCTCGATCGTGTAGTTACAACATGAAAATAAGAGGATTCGACGAAAACCTGACCGGCTCTCGGTCGCCTTTTTTTGGCAATAACACTGCACAGTGGGTACTCTTGCAAAATAAATAGTAATAATTATTGAACTTCTATACTTGTAATTGCATTTATCTCAAACTTCAAATATCTTTAGAGGAGGAGTCAGGCTTTGCAACGGGCAGTTACGGCGGACTATCTGGGACTAAAAAAAAATTCTAAGACTTGTAATTTTTTTTAAATGTTATCTGATTTTAAAGATTTAAAGCGCATTAAGTTAAGCTAACAAATACAAAGAAATAATGAAATTTATTATTTGTCATATTGTCATAATTTTATTTATGACAATAATTTTATTTATGACAATATGTCAAATAATACATTTCTTAAAGGTTTATAACCCAATACACTATATCGGTTTTGCACGTTTGCCGACTAATTTTAGGATGAGTTCTTATTTTTGTATTCGCTAAATAGCTTAAAACATTTTTAGGTTGTTGTCTTTGAAAATGACAAATTATTGCATCCAATAAAATAATTGTTTGAATTGCCACATTAGAATAATTATAAGTTGAACACAAAATTCGGGCCAAATAATTGTCTAGACTGTTATGATTTTTGACTTGGCAATACCTTATTTGAAATTACTTGTATCCAAGACAAGAATCTTAAAACTCAGACGAAAAAATAATAACGATTTACTGAATTGCATTAGTGACTGCTTTCCGTCTAGTAATGGGCAAGTGAAAAAAATATATCGATAAATATCGATCGGCATCGATATATATCGAATAAAAAATATCGATATATCGAAATATCGATATTTTTTCAACAATGATAATTCATACGTAGTCCTCAAATTTTTTTTTTAAATAAAACAAAAAAAGTACCTGTCTTATAAGTAATTAAGCTGAAAAGAGTTAATTTCCCAGATCCTTACTGTTCCACCAATATTTCATGGAACATACATTCAACAAAATTACACACAAAGAATGATAATTTTTCGAATAGACAAAATATTATAAATAAAACAAAGGATTTTGTTAGTAATATTCTATTTGATGAAGACTGTGCTGAAATGCTTTTAAAAATAGCACGAAAAACAAAACCAAAGCTAAAAAATATCGAATTTGATACTGTCGATATTTTTGGAAAAAAAAATTTGGTATTTAAGAAAGTATTTATTCATTAAATTTTTCTTTTAGCTCTTGGCCATTCTATGTCATTATTAAACAATATTCAGCATATTTCGACTACAAGAAGGAGAATGGCTGCTCTTGCCTTTATAACGTTATTCAGCAGGTGTACATGTCAGATGAAATTGTTTACCGTGTTCATCGGATTCTGTTGCTAATTGATGCTCAAAGTAATCCATGGGAGAGTTCAATAAACGAAAAATTTCATTTTATTGTTTTATGTACCTGGAGAAAGAAGCTTTGCCTCAGGCATTAGTGGGCAAACCTTGAATCTGTATACCAACTAAGTGTTAAGTGGCTGCTAGACTGATCAATATTTTAGCTGCAATAAATGTCCTTGTGTGCGTTTGTTATGAAAATCAAAAGCATTTTGATATTCTTCAATATTTCCCCTCCGTATATGTGTACATATTTTTTGTAAACAAACGCACACAAACATATATATTGAAGCTGAATATTGACCTGTGTGGCATTCGCTTTACATCAACTAAATGAGAGTTGTTCTACAATTTCGTGCTATTGCATGGGTAAACCACTAACGTAACTTTACACATCCAATTATATAGGACACTTTCAATATTTCGGATCCTTTACCTCTAATGGCTAATATTATTTTTTTTGTGTAAAATTACAACAAAATTTTAACGTCTGACGTTTCAAAAGGTGTAAAAAGCATGTAAATTAGCAATATGTATTTTGGTTTGCTTTATATGTATCAAGGCGAATTTATAACAGGTGGCGTTATCAGCACAGCTGATTGTTCAAGGAAATGCCAAACTTGCCTTATTTTTTTTTATATAAATAAATTGAAAAAATGTTAATGTAAATATGTTAATTTGTTTTGAAAATTGCTTGAACAAAAAAGTTGCTTTGTTGTATCAATTCGCCGATGACTGTACCTTATTGATCTACCTTGATATGTTTGCAAATAAAAAATGGGAAATAAAATCCATGTTGGTTTGTTTTTACTGCTGGTTTGGCTTAAGTACTGCATATTTTAATAATCTAATAGAAAGAGAAATTACTTTAAATAAGACGTTTTTATATATAAAAAAGAATTTAATTAATATTTCTTTATCATTCCATTCTCGACTCAAGTTTTTTTACTTCAAATTCATTAGCTGTGACATTTTAAGCCTTAACTAGCCCTTATGAATAAGCTTGTTTTAGTGCTTAAATGCTTGAAGTTAACTTTATCCGACATACAAACCAATTTAGATACAATTTCCTTTTATCTACTATATGACTCTTACCATATGCTCAGTTTTTTTTAAATCGTTTGATTTAATATTTCTAAAAATAAACACAAATGTTTGTATTAAAATGTTTATTTATGAATTTTTTTTTGTAGCAATGTACAGTTTATTTATTCATTCACCCAATAGTTAGTCAGTCAGTCATTTATGTTTATATGATTTTATTCGAATTATTATTAACTTATAATAATGTTGACCAATAAATCATGACGGCTTGAGTTTTTATTATGACATTTACCCGCATTCGAATGAACGAACAACTAAATGAATGAGTGAATGAATGAAAGAATGTGGCATGTAGCTTATGTGCGATTAAGCCACAAAACAATCTCTTTATTTACCGAAAATTATTTTTTTATCACCAAAAACCATTGGGGTTTAATTTCAGTTGTAGCGTTTTCTCCCATGTTTTTGTGTTGGAGCTGAGCTTTTTTTTCTTTTTTCTTTTTTATTAGACCATAAAACTTTAACATGTTAATTTATTAATTTTATTATGTTAATCACAAATATACAAATATATTTGCATGTCTGTTTGTTTGTATGATTTTATTTTTATTTCCTTAAATATGAAAACGAGTAGGATGCTGAGGGAAGTAAGAATTATGATTTATTTTAAAAATTGTTTTAAAATTGTCTGTTTAAATTTTTTTATAGTTCATATAGTAAGAAAATTAATTTGTTTTACTGTTACAAAGTTTCATTGGATAAGAAATTTGTTTCTGCTATATTAATTATGGAGAGAAATTTAAATTTGAAGCAGCCAACTAACTATACAACTACTATAGCCAAGTACTATAGCCAACGGTAAACGCAATCGCCCGTACATCTGCAAATAACTACGTTCAAAATCGATTTTTATTTGTCCAAATCGGCAGCATAATTTAAGCGTTAAAGGTTTGACATAGAATTGCCTTAGGTACCTATTAATTGTATATTTATAGATTCTTCCAGAAACATGATTTGTCGAGTTAAAGCGTTTAAAATTGGAAAACTTTAAAGTTTTGTACATTTATACGTATCTTTCCTACGACAACGCCAAATCCAAGCAGAGAAAAATCATTTTGTTATTCTCTTTGCAAAAATAAAATCAACAGCTCGACATGCAAGTTTTGTTTAGTTTTTAGCTTTGAGCTCATACATGCATATATATTATGTATGCATATTAAACACAATTTTTAGCTCTTATGCCTCCCGAAAAGCAGAACCGCTTTTAATAAAAATATAGATTCTGCATATCTATAAATAAATAGCTCTAAATTGTATAGCTTTTACTAACATCGGCTGCTTTATGTGACGGCAAAAGGGACACAAAAATATCGTCTTGCATATTAATTATATACTAATGTAGCCAACGGTCGACTCAATCGACCGCATTATAGAAACATATGTACATAAATATATCTTACATATATGTATACCATATGTATATATATGTATGATTTAGTAAAAAATGGTCCCAAAAAATGAAAAATGACCCCAAATTAAAAAATATAAAATGAAAAATAGCGACAAAATAGGAGAAATGGCGCCAAACTAAAATTTACCCAAAATAGGAAAAATGGTCCCTAAATATTTATTGTTGTTTTCAATGAAAAATGTTGGGGCCATTTTTCATTATTCTCAAGAGTTCAAAATAGCTCTACAATTTTTTAATTGAAAACAACAAAAAATTTTAGGGCCATTTTTCATAAAAAGCCATCCCAGGAAAAACGTTGCTTACTGGTAGCCAAAAAAGTATATCAGGATTTCAGTCGTAACTACTTGAAATTTAACTCGATAACTATTGTTTGACCATTTTGATATTATTTGTTTGAGAAGTCTAAAAAATAAGGGGTACCCCTTACAAATGTATTTACATTGTCACAGCAACTAACTAGTTATTATTTTGCTTACTTGGAGCTAAAAAATAAGTAGTCAAATAAACAAATTAAAACTAAAAAAAATATTTTACACAGATCATATATATATTTATTTTTTTTACCCATCTGGGATACGAACCTGTGCTCGCTGACTACGCCTCATCGTCAAAGTGAAGGATGATTTTGTGACCGGTTATGGGTGAGGCCTACTTCGGGAGTTGACGCTGGAAGAGAAAGTTGGTTATATGACTGACGCTCAACCAAGTGACTTATTGGACTTGGGACAATAAAACTCGGCTCTTTATACTGTTAATATAGAAACAAAAGCTGCAACAAGTAGTGCTTTCAGATCGGGTGGTGGAGGAGGCCAGTATAGCTGTCGCATGTCCTTGTAGTGTTCCTTATTCCCTGGGTAAAACTAGACTGCATTGCGTAAGCTGTTGATGTAGTATGAGATTAAATAACTCAAACATTCTAGCACGGTGCTTATGGTGGTTGGTCCAATGAGCAAGAAATCGGAGAATGTATATCTCTTGTAAGTTTTGTAAGAGTTGCCTTCGAGGTTAACTCGAAGGCGATGATTATTAAACGTTCAATAATCCAGTTGATAATGGTAAATATATGACTGAAACAGTTCAGCAAGTAACTTCCACCCCCCCCCCAGAAATATTTAATTCCATTTAGTGAAGGTACTATTTATATTTCCAATAAATGATATTAAATAGAATAAACTGTGTTGAGTTAAAGTTACTTCAAAGCCTTTCTTGGAGAAACTCGATCACAAGCATCGGTGAAGGGACTCTAATCGAATCGTTTCACTTTATATAAAAGCAAAATAACATCTTAACGAACAGATGACCTTATCGTAGACAGGACTTTGGTCTAACATTAACACATTTGCTCAGTGCTGTTTAGTACTTCATTAGTCCTGGTCCTTTTTACGTAATTAACATTTTTAAATATTTTACGTTACATTTATCTACTATTTGTACGATTTCCATTTTCAGAAGTCATAAAAATAGTTCGCTCAAACAATTGTCACAAATTTCCTGTGGGGCTATTACAGATTAATTTCAATAAAGTAAATCAAATCAATCATTAAAATTTTAAACGCTTTTCAATACCTTTCAAATCAAAGAAATCCTGATTAATTAATAGACATTGTCCTTGAACTTGAGTTTAGCTTAAGAAAAACTATCAAATCTGTCAGACTGTCAGATTTTCCTTACCTTTGTTAATATTAATATTTTTTCCAACTATCATTAGCATAAATGTACAACGATTTTCAATGACCTTTTATTTGTATTGAATAAGTGGCAATAACCGAATGAGCCTGATCTCAAGATGGACAACTATTTTAATCATTTTTTTTCAAGAATGCATTAAAAATTGCCAAGTAATCATGATTTTACAAAATGATATTTCAATAAAGCCGAAAGAACGATCAAAGCGGCTCCAATATGTCTGGGCAGTTTTATGGAAAAATGCTCAAATAAGTCAGTATAAACAAATAATTGGATTAGCCATATTGATGATGAGTGTGTGATCTTGACATTGCCTACAATTTGATATCATTCTATTGTTCTCGTTCTGACGCTGATTACTCAGCCCGGTCTACCTTTTTCTGTTGAAGAGGCTGATTGTGCGATTGATCGCTTGTTGATAAATGAAATTGGTCATGCATTCATGACAATTACTACTCATTTTCACTCTTTTGTTCGCTGGCCATACAAAATCAATGTTTAATTATATTCATGGATTTATCATTCATTTCTTCATTCACTTGAGCTCTGTTCTTTACAATTTTTTTATTTCTCTTCTTTTGAGAAGTAATAACTTAAATTTTGTTGATCACTAATCATCAATTTAAAATTCTATATTTTTATGTTTAACTGATTGATTTATTGTGATGCCACAACCAAGCGTTTGGCCGCTTTTAGGAAAGATTATCAAAATTTACAGCGAACGAACGAACAATACCATTGTAATGATGAAAGCAGTTAAAAAAATTGGTAAATATAATGTTAATTTCAAAAATTGAATTGAAGAAATATTATTTATCTTTTATCATATTAAAATTATGTGAATATATGTAAAAAAAATTTAAGTTTTTTTTTTGTTTAATCATCATTTAAAGATTCTGTATTGTTTGAACAAATTTTAAAAGTTTGATGAATACAAAATCAATTAATGTGATTTAACCAAAATTCATCAGAAATTAATTGTTTAAAACAGAAAACAAGAAAAATAACACTGAATGTAGTTTGTTTTTTTTTAAGTATTGTATGTATTTTAGAAGAAGCCCTTTTTGGAAATAATAAAAATATTTATTAATGGCTTCCAATTAAGGCAGGAAAATTTTTTTTAAAGACTTCTCAGTATCGATCACTGCTGACTGTAACCAATGATTCGAATGACTATAATCATAATTTGTTAACACAAAGTGTGATTCATCACCGCGTCTGCCAGGTACTCGCACCCCCCAGACAAACTCGAAAAAATCTTCAAATGTGCTTTTTGCAAAAAATAACAGAAACTTTGCATTAAAGTTTAAAATTAATAAGGTATAAAGTAATGAGTGGTACTTATTTATCTTATTACTATGCTTCAAATTAGTACTACCACACAGTTCTTAATAAAATTAGTACGTACTTTTTTCATTATCTGAAAGTAGTTACATATCAATTTGTTGATATGTATTAATAAAATAAGTAGGCAACCACTTTTTAAGTCAATATGCTTTGTATATGAAAACTAATTTTTGTCGCTTAAACTTATAAGTCAACAATAGCGGAGTGGGTCAAGTTCTTGTCTTCAAACGAAAAAAGTGCAAAAAACGAAAAAAGTGCCAAAAACCAAAAAAAGCACAAAAAACGCGAAAACAAAAACAAAAGGCACATAACAAAAAAAGCGCCTAAACTAGAAAAAAAATCTACAAAAACCAAAAAATTGCCAAAAACTGAAAAAAGCGCCAAAACTGAATAAGTAAAAATATCGTTAAAACTAAAAAGCATCGTCACAGAACGAAATAAATCGTCAATAATGAAAAAAAATCACCAAAAAGAAAAAAGCGTTAAACAAAAAAAGCACAAATACAAAAAAACGAGACAAAATCGCCAAAAAACAAAACAAAAAATCGCCAAAAAGCGAAAAAAGCGCCAAAAGAAAAAAAATATTAAAAGGTTTAAAATCGCAAAAGCTAACAATACTGTCAAAAAACGTAATAAATCGCGAAAAATGGAAAAATCACCAACACGAAAAAGCGCCAAAACAAAACGGCCAAAACTAAAAATTTTTTTTGATTTTTCGGTTTTTTATCATTTTTGGCAAATTATATTGTTTTTGACGATATTTTTAATTTTAGCGATTTTTTTAAGTTTTGATGTTTTCTTTTTTTGCACTTTTTTCAGTTTGGTCCTTTTTTCGGTTTGCGGGTTTTGTTTTTGGTTCTTGTTGATTTTTTGCGTTTTAGCGACTTTTTTTCTTTTGCCATACTTTTCGTTGTGGCGATTTTTTCGTTTTACTTCTTTTCATTTACCCTTCCCAGTGGTAATTTTTTTTTTGATGAACACACATACTGCTTAAGCCTTTTTCGGCTTTTCTGCAGAAACACCCATGGTCTTGGCAGGAATCGAGCCTGCGGCTAATAGTCTAGCACACTATCCACTACACTACGGCGCTACCTCAAGAGTTTTTCTTTCGAGGCTTTACCAGGACCATAGACAGTCTTTACGGGAACTGTTAGCACCAAAAAATTACATGCTTTCATATAGGGTTACAGAGATAATGTTCGCCACTGTAACATGTTCTATTCCTACATGCATGGTGAACTTCGTATTACACTCAAGGCTGCTGCTTGAGGTCACCTTCCGCAAAAACTTATGAAAAAATCTCTGTGAAAGGATGTTGGCTTAATGAGTGATCCGCAGGAAGTGCTAGTCACAGATAAGAAGTTGGACTGACTCTTTTTCATCGACGAACCAGCTCCTGCAGGGAAAGGCGAGACGTTCCGACATACGTCTGATCGTTCAGTATTCCGTAATTATTCCAACCTTCTTCAAGTGTTAGGAGTTGCTTGGCCCTAACTCTACCGAATGAGGCCCAAATACTTTTGGATATTCTCCAAGAGGTAATTCCGGACACCTGATTACCCTGTTTCTTAGCGCCTACTGATTAATTTCGAAGGAGCCGGTATCCCCACAGATGACATATCTTCACAGGAGGTTAAAGATCACTAAAAAAACATACTCTATTCCTACAAGAAATCTTATTCCCACGGCCAAGAGTGATTCTGTGACCAGTTTGCTGGCTGAAGTTTTCTTCTGCAGTACGAATATGGTGGCTGTGGTTGAAACCAAAATCTATGGGAGAGGATGTTGGTTTAATGTCTGATGCTCAGCCAGTACTACTCGCAGACAGAGTTGCCAGCTTAGGCTTTTCGGGGCTAGATTTAGCCTTTTATGTTGTCTTTTAACCTCAACATTTGCGTTTTATCTTCGTGGATTCTTTTTTGCCTTTTTTATTTCTCATTTAGCCTCAAAAAGCCAAATTTTATTCTTTACATACTAAAGACTTTATTACGAGTTTTCTTATTTTTAAGACAGTTTAATGTAAACTTTTGCAATAAATTAATATTTATTGTTTAACTAGACACTTCTGTCTATAAAATGGTACAAAAATTAATTTTCTACTGCTCTTAGTTTCTTTGTTATGGATTCTTATCGAAAAAGTTATGAACCCTCATAAAATAAGTTTTCTTCTTTTTTCATTATCTATATGTATTTTCACTTATTAAATAATGAAGAAAAGATTGACCGATCTTTCAATAAAAAATATTTATGTGCTGTTTATAGAACCTAAACAATGAAATTGAGTGAACAATTTGTATGAAAACTACTCAGTTCTTCAAGTAGTTCCAATACAAATTTTCTACTCAAGTCGATTGTTTGGATTCTAGAAACAGGACATTAGCCTTTTTTTAGCTTCCCATTTAGCCACTTTTTCCATAAGGCAGTACTCTTCGCTGCGGACTGCCTCTTGTCGCAACCTTTCTCATTGTAGTCGTACCCAGACTGGAAACTATGTTCTTCCGACTTTGAGCATATTCCTTCTCTAGTCTGTCTGCACCCTGGGAAGACGGCATAACATACATATTCACTCTTGTCAAGGGTATCATTTAACAGCTACGTTTGAAATAATAATAAAATGCATTCTGCCCACAAAAAAAAATGCAAATAAGCATAAAAATAAACTCTCAAGAAATTTGTGACTAATTATTTTCATTGAGAAAAATATCAAAAGGATTTTATTTATCAAAACATTATTTATATCACAGTAAAAATTTGGATTTCCTCCCACCAGAAATTAACAAATTTTATCAAATAATTGTCTGTCTGTCTGTTTGCTTGTCCTGCCATCCGTCCGACTTAAATTTTATTCTGTTTTGTCTACCAGATGTCATCGCTTATATTTTTTTATTATGATTTCAATTACAAACCAAATTCATTTTAGTCAACATAAATGAAAGAAAATAAAGAAAAGCAGCAATAATTTTACATTTTCATTCATTGAATTGAATTCACACAACTCAGATGGCTGGCGGGCCACCTACGCCTTTTTGACACACACTCTGTCATAGCACATACAGGAAGCAACATTTACTCCAGCTTTTAAGTCAACATCATCAACAACAATAAAAATAATTGTATCCGAATTATTAAATATATTCATATCTGCCAGATTCACACACGGGGAGCCTACTGCATTTTATTTATTTTTTGCTAATGCAACAAAATCTGCTGTGATGCGCTAAATTCATGGTCTTTGCTAGTGCTACACAGTCATGGTCAACATTATTAAACATGCAACAAAATTTGCATTTATTATTTTCATTCATTCTCCTCATAAACGAATACACTCGTTCAACCGATTAAGTGAATTTTGACAATTTAAGTGTGAATCAAATGAAATTAATCCTGGTTTATGAGCATCATTTTGTTGTAGTTGTTATGAAATCCTCCACCTTCATTTTTATTTCAACACAAACGGTTGCGAACTGCATGTGGCATGTTTGTCCCTCGAAATAGTTGTTTAGATCAACAATTAAATCCAGTGTGTGGCAAAACAGATTTTTTTGTTATTGTAGTGATTGTCAACTATTGTTGCTGGTATTTATTTAGTTGAGAGCATATGAATGTGTGGCATGTTACTAAATTTTACTTATTTATAATTGTGTCCTTTTTAAGTGTGCAATTCTCTAATAGATTAGTTATTATTTTGCTCTCCTTTTTTTTTAAACACAAATCTTTGATAAATTTTTAAAATGATTTTCTTATTGTGGCTTAGAAATTTATTATTTAGGTTCAAGATTTTCTTTATTTCCTTTTAGTTTTTGGTACTTAAAATATTAGTATCATTCATAAACAGTTGTCACTTTAGTTTTTTGTGAAAAAAAAGAAAAATATTTTTTTATTATGTTTTTTTTTCTTAATTTTTAATCCTCTTAACTTTAAGTGGCTTTGAGTATGAATAGATATTAACTATATGACTAACCAGAGTTTAGGACCTTTTTTTTGCATTTAAGAACATCATTTGATTGATTTATTTTTGTTATGCAGTGTACTATTTTGTGGGAGTAGCTTAAGATGGAGGGTACTAATTTTACTTTGATTCTTGTTAAAGTAGGATGGCTTAGAGTTTTAGCTAAATCTACAATTTATATGTCAGAGATGAATGTTTAACTATATGCCTATTTAGTATTTAAATCTGTAGGTGGGAGGTAAACTAGACCAAAACACATTTTTTCGTCTATCGATAGGTGAAATCCAGTAAGTCCTATGTTTTAATAGACAGTAGTACTGCTCAAAACCATTTGCGAGGTAAACAACACCAAGTCCTTCTTAATAAATAACGGTAATATTATATGAAGTAATTTTATTTCGGATATATTAGATTTAAGAAATAATAATATTAGAGTTATACAAAATATTTGGGATTTTACACATGTTTTTCGGTCTCCTGTAAAATGTGACTAATTTACCTCCCACATACAGAAATGAAGAGTTATATATCGGATAACAGTCCACACAAAAAATATATCATAAATACATAAATATGCATTTGTTTCCTCTAAGAACTTTTCAAAGAAAATCGTTTAAAACCAGACTGTAATCCCATCTGGCAGAATTTATGTACATACACAGAAAATATTATCACCAAAAAATTTTCAAACAAAAGTTTGTCTAACAATAAATTTAATTTTCAGTAAATGTTCTGTTCATAATCTATGAATTGTTTGTTTGACTTTTATTTAGAACGCAAACACCAAAAACAAAAATAAAAACTGTGTGGTAAAAAACCACCTCGATGACGACATACACGCAAATAGCAACAACAACAATAATAGCAAGAGGAATGCAATTATACCAAGTTTGTTTACAAAAGATTATTGAGTGAATCGATTAGTTAATGTCGTTGCTTAATTCTCATTCATTTTTTTTAGAGTATTTAGATAAACATTCAGACTTGAACACATTTAACAAAGTGAAATCTCATAAATGCTTAATATGTGATGATGATGACACAGACAAAAAATTTTTTTGTATTTTTAATTGATTAAGTAAATTATTTTGCTTAATACTTGTTAGCATATTTAGACTAATTTTTTATTAAATTCAGACAGAAATATTGTTTGATATTTTTCAGAAAATCCTGTAAATATTTTTGTTTGATTTAGTAAATTGTTTTGTCTACAATTTGTAAATATTTTAGACAAATTGTTTTATAGATTTAAACAATTTGTTCTCTGAAAAAAAACACGTTTTTTTCAATGAAATTGTTGAGGTATTTCTGTCTAAATTTACAAATTCGTTTGTAGGTTCGTTCATAGACAAAATATTTACTATTTCATTGAATTTCTTTACATAAAAAATGAAATTTAGTTTTTTCTGTGTATGTATATGCGTTGTTAGATTTATTCAATTTCAAATAATACGATCAACTTGATTTATAGGCCTGTATGACTATTTCAAAAAACGCAAGCACATGAATTTTAATACAAATTTTTAAGGACTAAAAAATATTTCTCAAAGATTGAATACATGAACAAATCACTTAAATTAATAATAAATTTAGTTATTGTTTATAAAAACAATATTTGAGCGTATCCGTCGTGGCGCGTCGTATAATTAAATAGCAATTTGTAATGGTTTTTGTATTGTGTATGACAATTAAATTTAAGCATCTTAAAAACTATCAAATCATTAAAAACTTCTACAGTTGCTACTTTTTAGCTATTGATAAATAACACTGTGCAACGAATTTCGGGTCATCAGCGCCAGCCGCAACAACTCCAATGGGGTATGAAAGTTCACCTCTAACTTGGCAAAACTGCCATAGGGTTTTGAAAAGTTAGGTCGAGTTTAACTTTTGTGGCCTCTTGAAGTTGTGCCATTTTTGAAAATTTTTTGCACTATGAAAAAACGTATAAATATTATATACAAATATTTAATGGAATGTAATTGTGCGTACTTATTGTTGCATTGAATTCTATGTGGAAAAATATATTTTTTCCGTTATTTCAACAAATTGTGGGCAGTATAAAGAAATTATCAATTTTGGATTAAAATGTACTACATGACATTCATTGTCTTTTTCAGAAAAATTTAAAACTATTCTGGATCAAATGCATCTAAAATTCTATTGAATGGACCAGCGAATAGTGAAATATATCATGGAAAATTTTTAGAAATCATTCTCAAAGTTCGTGAAAATTAAAACTATCCGTTTTTAATGGGTTAAGAAACATTTAGTCCTCAGTTCTTGTTTCTTTACTTACTACAGCTAATCGTTGTTTATTGTTTACATACATGATATCTCGTTTTAATGATGATGAATTGATACCTTGGCGCTCAATTAAAGAAGTTATAGAGGACTTACTGGGAAATATAGATCTAAAAACTATTAGAGATCCATGCAGACAATGATGGCTACATTCTTTAAAATTGGTGTCAACATGTCCTTAGAAATTCACTTTTTGCACTATCATCTTGACTATCTTGGTAGGCAGTTAGCTACTGAGTCAGACGAACAAGGTGAACGCTACCACCAAATTACTATTCCATTTTAAATAATATAAAATTATTTATTTCTATTGATGACGTATCTTAGTGAAACAAATTACAGATACCGAGGGAAAAATTCGTCTACCGCCGTTCTAAAATAAATGATGATGACAATCGAGCTAATTTAGAGAGTGAAGCAGAAATGGATTCGGCCTCAAAAGATGGGAGTGACGATACTTAGAATTTACAGCTTCCATCAACATCAAAAAGACTTCGAACCCTATAGTTTAAAATATTTATATTGGTTTCAGTGAACAAATTAGCAACTCTGAGTTTGTTATTGTAATAAAACTTTTTAAACACATTTTTTTTAAATAAAATAAAAAGTCTTAAAAATAATTTTTTTTTTTCAAAATAATCAGATCACATTCTGAAAAGAAATTGTACTATTCAATAGAATTTCAGATGCATTTGATCCAGAATAGTTTTAAATTTTTCTGAAAAAGACAATGAATGTCTTGTAGTGCATTTTAATCCAAAATTGATCATTTCTTTATATTTGACCACGCCTATCCGCCCACCATTTGTTGAAATAAAAATATTATATATTTTTTCACATTGGATTCAATGAAACAATAAGTACCCACAGCTATATTCCATTAAATATTTTTATATTTTTATACATTTTTTTTTATTTTTTACTCATAGTGCAAAAAAGCCAAGAGGCCATAAAAATTAAAGCCGAGCAACTTTTTAAAACCCTTAGGCAGTTCTGTTTAATTAATGGTCTACTTTTGTTTCCCATTGGAATTGTTGAGGCTGGTTTTTCTTGTTGCACTGTGTAATTAACAATCTATATATAGATTGTTAATAAATTATTACTTTTTGATTTTTTCAAACAGACGATCTTTATTATCTAAAGAATATGAGTTTTTCCATTACTTAGCTAATCACAGGGTTGGAAAAATCAGTAGTATCGTATTTATTTCAGTACTCTTTGATTTACGAGGTAGCCTAGCAACATTTTAGTATTTGCTCCGATTTGGCAGATTTCAATACATAAAACTATTTAGATTTTCTTCATATGAGTGATTTTTAAGGTGTTTTGCAGATATTCAGAAAATTTTTTGAACGGTGGTGTCTCTTATTGTTACTTAAAGTATTTAATTAAAAAACAATATTAAAAGTTACTATTATTTATTCAGCTTGACTGTATGTTCTACTAAATGCCTACGACATTTTTTTCTTATAAATGTATTGAAAACAAAAATAAAAAATTCTAATTTGTTTTTGTCTTCAATATATTTATAAGTTAGAAGTTAGTTTTATGCCTTTCCTACAATAACAGAATTTCAAAGAAGTAGAAAAATGTATTGTTATTATCTTTGCAAAAGCAAAATCTACAAATCCATGTGCATGTTTTTGTAAATTTAAGTTAATACATGCATGTGTACCATGTGTGAAAGCACACTATATACGTGCATACACGCATATGCGAAAGCCTTAACGACATGATTGTAAAAATTGTTTGAATAGCTTCCTAAAACTTCAAAACGTCGATATCTGAGGAAAGCTCCATTTCCAAAAATCGGAGCGATATCAGTAACTTCCCATGTTCTGATAGCGGGAGATAACTGCCTGTTCCACTAAACCCATACGACAAGTTCGGCTACAAAACTTGCCGTTAAAGTCCACGTTAACTCTTAATCATACATTGTGAAAAGAGCCGTAAATCTATTATTTATTTAAATGGAAGTTTACTGTAATATTTTTAGTTTTTCTATGAGATTTTTGGACAAAAGTTCCCCAAGGAAATGCATTTAGCCCCAGTGAAATGTGCATGGTAACTAGCTAATACCCCGCAATAATCAATAACTAAATCGTTTTTAATAAAACAATTAATATTTTACTAAATATGTGATTACAAATTTAAGATTAATGAAATTATTTACATAACAGCTTTCGGACTGAAGAAGTTCGGTTAAATTTTAATAACTTTATTCTCCATGCCTGGCTAACAATATTTTCCTCTTGCACACATTCTACCCCTTAATTATGTGAAAAGTGTAATCGTGTGTTAATAATCGCACATTTATAAACGGAATAAGAACTCATTCACACTTCTAGATTATCTAACACTGACTGACGTATGTGTTAATGTAATTTATAGTACTCATTGATTCATATGAGCGTTCTGCTGTCATCTTAATTCATTGAACCATATTGACATTTGTTACAGATTTTGGCTTACAAAATGTCAAATGGTTTATAAAAAAATAAATAGATTTGTTTTGTTTTCCTTATTGTTTCATGTCATTATGAAACATTGTTGTGTGTGTTTTTTGTCATTTGGTTTATAGCTGCTAATAATAATGAAGTTGTACAAATTCTCTCGTGTTGCGAGTTTTTTATTATTTGATTGTCTTTTTTACACAAATAAAATTGGTTCTTGACTGTCACTCATTGTGACACATAATTATAATGATCTTTTAATATATGTGTGTAGTGTATTTCTATTGAATTGCTTATTGGGTTGTGTAAAATATTACATTGCGGTATGTTTGGTTTAATTTAATTCATGTCACTATTGTTGTACTTTTTATAGCATTTTTCCTGATATTAATGAGATTTTTTTTTTGTGAAAGCTATTGTTCTAAAGCATTTATTTGTTTTAAGGATCAGTTACATGTTTAAATATTAATTTGTATTGTGGCAGACTTTAAAGGAGGAAAATTTCGTGTTTTTTATTGTGAGTGATGAATTCAATAACACTTGAAAATCTAAAGATATGAACAAATATCAAAGAAATAAGTGTAGCGGCTTTTTTTTTTTGATACATCAATACGTATAGATTTTATTAATTTGTCTATATTATTTATTTTTTGTTTCCATAATTGTGCTGCCCCATTTTAATAATGTGTTTTTATTCATTTATTTTTGAATGAAGTAATTATAGAACAAATTTGCCTTGTTTTAAACTTTAAACAAATTGAGACTAAATTAATCTTTTTACATAATTAATATGGAAAATGATTTCTTGTCATGCATTTTACGTTCACACTATGCAATAGATTTTGATAAAACTTAAAGATATTTATTGACAGATGTGCATAATCTATATTTTGCTAAAAATCTGTTCAGTATTTTTCCCGTAGGCCAAGTCTGCGAGACATCATAAATGCATGTGCGAAACTAGAATCTATCACTGACTACGAACTGACGATACTCCAATCCAGCTATTGACGACATTTTTGAACAAAGGACACAAAAGTTGTAGCATCTTACTAAAGTTGTCGTCAATAAATAGTAAAAAAATTTAAAAATGTAATATTAAAATCGAACCCACAATATCCATACTGATAGCCTTGCACGCTACCTCCTACCCTACCGAAGTACTTAAAATGTTTTATAAAAAAAACCTTTTGTGTGTAACTTAACACAGAAAAAAATAATTCTCGTTTTTGATAACAAAAATCCAGGTAATCAATATTTTTTTTTCAATTTCCTGTGATAAAGAATTCCACTATATTGATAACAAAGTTATTTCAAAAGGAAAAAATATATAAATTAAAAAAGATGTTGACATGGCTGGGACACAAACCCGGGCTTCCCGAACGTAAAACATACGCTCTTCAGCTGAGCCATAGCCCATTTATTTTTTATGAGATAAAACTTGTTTTAAGTGCTTATTCATACATAAGCACTTAAAAGAAATAAATGGCATGGTAAAGTAAAACATACAACGAAATATTGTATTAGGTTATTGATAAGTGTTATTGAAATCTATATTTTTTTCAATAACATGGTGTTATTGAACATAATTCTTGTCTATTTTTTTCTGTGTTAATGTACATAAATGGAAGCACGACAATTTCGATGCAGTTGCTACTCGTGATGTCGGCAATAAAGACGTACAAACAACAGCTTCCATGCAGTCGTTACTCTTGTTGACGGCATTAAAACTGTACATACGACAATTTCGATGCAGTTGTTAATGCTATTGCCGTCAATAAGGCTTTGTAGCACAAATTTTCATAATCTTGTAAGATCAATTTCTTTATACACGACAACGTATATCAGCGTGTCGCCAAACTTATTTCTAAATGAGTTTTATAGGCGACAAATTAATATAAACCGCATAATAGGAGCATGTATGATGCCTCTTGTACGTAAATTTCAGCTTTATGTACAAATTAATTGCGAAAAAGGAATATGAAAATGTTTGTTAGTTTTAAAGTACATTTTTGATGAATAAAACGAATTTCTTTTGCTTTGGCAAAAAAAAAATTCTACTCCTTCTGTATGACATTCTTTATCAGTTAGATAAGAATGGTAATTGAATAAAAAAAAGGTGTAAGCAGACCTTTAATAAGGCCTAAAGTAAGAAGGTCTTCTGAGTTTTACCGCTAGGTATTTCCTACTAATACATGAGCACATAGCACACATGCATGTATTAACTTGGAGCTAACCTGAAGGAAATGTCGATAGGAAAACTGTACTGATCCACTATTGACTTTGTCCACACTACTGAGTATTTGTACGCCAGGCAATGTTCTGTGCGTTAGACGCTTGGCATATGCTTGTCATTGAGATTCCACTAGTGACCTCTGAACTATTGACTTACTATAGACTAGGTGGTTCTTATGGGACCACATTGAGACATTGGCACCAGAGATTCACTACTGCATTTTAGCGATTCTAGTCAACACTTAAAAAACTTTTTAGTAGAAAAGGCAATTAAATTCGGTTTCTTATGATAATTTTTAGTTTTGCGTGCAGCCGCATTTATTTTCAAACAACAAAAGGACACAATAAAAAATTGTTTTGTAGCCGTCAAAAACTTCTCTTCCCATTAAAGGCAAACTAAAAAGTGTAGACAATTAGTTGACAATGTCATCAAAAATTCACCAAACTTGTAAAGAAAAGTGGTGACTTGGAGACACTTGGACGCTGGCTTCCTTCAGGGTAAAGATTAAACAGCATGTGTGTTTGTACATTTTAATTTTGCAAATAAAATAACACAATATTTTTCTCTGCTTTAAATTAATGTTGTTGCAGTAAAGGCATAATACTAAAAGAGAAAAAACTTCAATAAATTGAATTAGCTGATTCAAATATTTACATCTAGAATAGGAACGATTGTTGGCTATAGTAATATCCTTAATTGCTATAAAATTGCTTGTAATTATAATTGAATTTGTAAATTAAATGCTTTTATTAATGTATGTGTCTACACTCTAAAATACTTTTGTTGAAAATTAGGTCGATAATAGTCGGCAACACTTTACAGATTATTATCGACATAAAATTACACACGCATTATTTTTGAACAAAATATTTTTACTAAAAAAAGCGATTGGCTGCGTACAGTTTTGAGCCGCGACCTTCTGACTGATAGTCTTATGTATCTACCATTTATCCATAGCCGTATTATACTTTATGTTAAATTTTTTCCACTTGGTCTAAATATGTTTAATTTGAAAGGTTTTTTCTTTAATAAAATAACTACAAAATCGATGTAATTTTAGACAAGGAGAAATTTTCAACACAAATTTAGACAATATATGATCGTAAATTTGAAGTAATATTTTAGAGTATACACTCTAAAACATTACTTCAAATTTACATCGATTTTGTAGTTATTTTATTAAAGAAAAAACCTTTCAAATTAAACTTATTTAGTCCAAGTGGAAAAATGTGATATAAAGTATAATATGGCTATGGCAGAATGATATATACGTCAGACTATCGGTCAGGAGGTTGCGGTTCAAACCTGCATGCAGCCAATCGCTTTTTTAGTAAAAACATTTTGTTCAAAAATGCGTGTGTAATTTTGGGTCGATAATAATCTGTAAAGTGTTGCCGACTTTTATCGACCTAATTTTCAAGAAAAGTATTTTAGAGTGTATGTATTAACACACTAACTAATATTTTACGTATTCAACACCTGGTCTCCTCAATATATAACAACCTTTAAACTAAAAGTGTAAATTCGTTCAATTAACTTTTTTTTGAAAATAAAGAAATTTATTATATAAAATAAAACAATTTATGAAAATTATACTTATTTTATGAAAACAATAAAATTTAATAAGTCAATCAACGAAAACATTTTTTATAAATTTCGTTCGCAACAGCACAAGTTAAAATTTAGTTGTGGCTATTTTAGATTTTTTTTTTTGTGTTGCTTGGTGATGATGATTTTGTTTGATGACCCCTCATCAAACTAATCGTAATCATTCAGCAACACCTCTCAACAAGATAAAATGTATTTTTGATTGTTACAAACAGCAATAATGTTGTTGATCACTTGATCATCATCATCCACATCCCCAACGTAGATCGTTTAAATGAACTCTGCTGGTACGGCGTTCACTTTGTGGTCTGGTAGAGTTTACAATTATGATTTTTATTATAATGTTTATAATTTGGTTTTAAAAACATATATTCCATTAAATACGCTTATATTCAGCCAGCACTTTAAAGAAATTATGTTGAACAAATTTTATAACACTTTTTAGTTATTTTAATATCAGCAGGCAGCAAGCAAAATATTAAAAGAGAGTTTTACAAACCAATCAATACTTAACAAATGATTGCGACTGAGAACTAGTTGGACTCTTGTGTTCTTAGTCAAAAGTAGAATTTGTGATGAATAAATAAAAAAAAATTTGAATTTTTATATTTATTGATGCTTAAATCTAAAATCTTGTGCTTCACTGTAGCTTACGTCTTCACTAACATTGTTGTATACTGATAAACTTACCTTGCAAGACTTCTTCCACTTGCAAGCAGTCAGTGGTGCAGATTCAAATGCCAATTATTTTTAACAATAAACCAAATTATGCCTCTTTGCTGTTTTTAATTTTTTTTAATATAAAAATCTCTTTATTTTCACATTAATGTTGCGGCAAGTGTTTTGTTGCACTTCACATAATACTTAATTTTATACTAATAAGCTAAATAAAGTAATCTCTATTAAAGTATGTGCATGTAGGACTAAAAAAAGCAAAGATAGTATACTTGTACTTAAGACAATTACACTGTGTTACAATATATAAAAATTTGGAGATACTTTTAAAATGAGCTAACACAGTTTTTTAAGCCTGATGGAGTTAATATTTAATAAGTGGCAATAATCGGAAAAAGTCTCGCGAGAAAACTCAATTTTCCGCTCTCCAATTCTTAAGAATTTTTGTATAGAACAGTGATCCACGTGATTATGAGTCAAACGGCATAGTTTTGTATTTTCTAAAATGAATATTGAGCTAGCACTTAAAATTAAAAAAAATAAATGATGATAAAGCATGATTCATATCAACGAGACTGTTGTTAATAAATGCCTGTCACTGCTTGCAATGTCTGTTTATTCATATGATTCACAAAAGCAGTGAATCAGTATGATTGTTTTGAATGTTTCTTTAAAAAGTTAACACTACCTTCGTCTTTTTCAATTTGGCAAAAAAAAATATCCCATATTTTGCTTCCGCTATATTTATTTTTTATTACACGATAAACTCCATTTTCTACATTTATTATATTAAATTTTCTATTAACACTTTTAAATAGCTAAGTTGCTTCCAGAATTGACTCCCAGAAGTTTTTGTCATGCAAGCACGTATTAGAAGTTGACTTCCAACAGTTAGGGATTGCAGAATTTACTTGCAGCAATTATTTGGAAACTTGAACGGCTTGCTGTGAACTGCAAGTGTTTTGAAGACTTGCAGAAGAAGTCGGGTATAATTGGGGTAAACGGTTTGTGGTATTCGCTTCTGTTTTCAGTTTTGTTTTGTGTTTTTTTCCAAATTTATAAAAATGGACAAAATTTTAATATTTTGTTTTTTTCTTTTTTTTTTGCAATTTTTCTTTTTTGCAATTTTTTGATTGTTTTTTTGCCAATTTTTTAGTTTTTTGGCGATTTTTAGGTTTTGGCCTTTTTTGCTTTAACGGTTATTTTTCGCTTTTTGACGATGTTTTTAGTTTTAGCGATTAATTTAGTTTGACATTTTTTTACTGTCATTCGAATAGCAAGCTCTACTGCAAGCTATACTCAGATTGTGTGGAAACACGTCCGCAATTTCTTCCAGCAAGTTCGTCATTATAACTTCTACAAACTACTTCTGGAAGCAAATTTCCGCAATTTTCGGTTTGAGTGGAAACACTTCAGTTAATACTTGCAGAAGTTCTGCCGCAAGTGACTTGCTAGTGGACACTCGCCTTAAGAGAGTTAACACTGCAAGCAATATCACTAGCACATATTGATGTTAAAAAAATATAACAAAAGCATTGTAAATGTGAGTGGAAAATGAAACTGAGACAACTCATACATTTCTCTGGTATAGAATTCGCGAATTTAAAATGTAATAGAAAATGTAAACATAAAGAACGCTATGGTGTGTACAATAGCAACACTGTAAAATCGGTTGAAGCGAATTTATTTTCTTTAATTTGAATTTTCCTATATAATGTATCGATGCTCCATAGCCTGGAACTCTTGAAGTGCCTCAGAGAACTTGAAGTTTTGAATCTGGCCATGTTTTGAAAATTTTATTCAAAATACAGTAGATCGTGCCCCAATAAATCGAGTCCCGAGCAGTCCCTTGAGAAAATCGCGTTAAATCTTAAAAATTCATCTAGATAACACTACTATACAAATTTCGGTTCTCTTTTTCGTTCCCTGTAATTTAAAGTTGTTTCTTTAGTTTTTGGAACGCTGAAGCGAATCTACACTCCGTTTTTTATCAGCTCTAGTTTTCGAGACATACCGTTATGTCAGAAATGAAGCAGTTGCACGACAAATATTAACATAACTGGAGAACGGTTTGTCCAATTCAGTTAAATAAAAAAAACAATATTCGACATCAATTTTTTTTTAATAATTTTTATTTTAATTTTATGTATGAATTTTAGAATTTTTATAAAATTAATTTTTTTTTTTGTGGCAAAAGTTCTTCGATATCTCTGAAAATACTGCGCAAGCTTAGAAACATTGTGTACACGGCTTAAAGATAGTTTTATTGTAGAATTTCGATTTTGTTTTTTTACTTAATTTGGCAAACTCTTATCAAGGTATACTAATGCATGTCGTGTAAGTGCCTTTATATTTGGCATATATCTCGAAAACTAGAGCTGATAAAAATTTTAATTATATACTTATTTGAAATAAAATATGTACACTCTTTTAACACTTTTGTTTTAATTAATTAATTTAATTAATCATGACAATGATTAATTAAATTGAATAATTTTCACAAGAAAAAAGTTTCGACCTGCATTTTTTTCAAGTCTGCCTCACAGTGCAAGATGTTGCGGCTTTGATGATAACTAAATAACTGAAACGTATGGTTTGAAAATCTTTTAAGTCATTAGGGAAAATCGCATACATCTTCTAAAATATTTATTTATGTGTTAAACTTCAAAATGATAAAATCCTTTCTTAGTTATTCGGTTGCTGCATCTTCCTTAAATTAACTTCAATCTCACACAAACAAAACAACAACGAAAAAACATCTGTTATTGCTTTTCTTATTTCTCAAAACATTTTGCTGGTATAATTTACAATTTTTGGCAGAAGTAGTTGTGTCAGCGACAACAGCAGCTTTTAGCAACCAATTAACAATTCATTATAAAGGCATTAATATAATGAATAATCATTGACTTTACTGACATTGCGCCATAAATTTGTCCCCATGTCACATGCTATAAAAAGCTAAAAATTAAACAGCACGGCATACAAGTACAATACCAACAACTACAACTATGTATAAATATTCGCACAATATAAAAAAGCCAAACTGGTGGTAGATGTCCCTGATTCCAGACGTCTATCTGTTAATGTTGGCCTCCTCGCTTCTAAATGTTGCAGCAATATTCGCACTTGGTCGGGTGTGTATGTACTCTTAAGTTAAATGCTAAATAAAACATTGATTTATTTTAATATGTTTGTTGCGGCATTTTATTTGTTCATTACAAAAAGAACAACAACCGTCCGTGGCTGAGCCAGTATCACAAACCATTTAAAAATCCAAACAACAACTCGGCCGTACACTCACACTGTGAAGTATCATAGTCGCCTAACCAGCCTTAACAGCTTCAGATTTACACCCAAATTATAACTCAATAAATCTTAAAGAAAACAAATCGTATATTTAATTCCAAAAATCGCTTAAACAACAACTACAAATTCTTATAAAATAATACAAGAAAAGAAAAAAAAGCTCAAGCAATGATTAAACAAAAATCGTTTGCCAGCCAGGCATACAAGTTGACGACTGGTTGAATTTTATTTGGGGCTGCCTGTAGCAGCCCCAACAGCAGCAAAGACTTGTGCCATAGTGCATTTTCATAATTGTGCCGGTGGATTTGAATCCACACATGTTATTGACAACAGCAGTAAGTAGCAAGCAGCAACAGCTACACTGCATTCGCAAATGTAAACGCGTTAATTTGTTTGGTAGCAATAACTTGAGTTGAGAGGCGGGCGTTGAAAACTTCCTTTAGCTTTTGCTTGGTCACACCATAAGCAAATTTTATACGCTCAATTTTAATCTTATTTCACGCTGATCTCAAAACTAAATTTTATTTAGAAGAAGATAAACAGCGCAAACAATGTCTCCAGTTATGATACTACTATTTGCCACCTTCAACACTTTCGTATTTTTCTTTATTTTTTTTATATATCATGTGATTTATTGCGCATTTGGTGATATTGCAAGCTGTCTTGTTGAATTATGTACCCGGAATGTTTGTATGCAATCATCACTTGACTTCAATATGCAGCAACAGCAATTTGTTTTGTTTGCTAATCATAAACTAATTTCAAACAAAAAGTGCTGTTTTGTGGTCTCTGTTACCCTCGTATATAATTCTTATTGCTGAATGCAGATTAATGTTGAAGCATCATTAATTTACACTATTATGTCTGGTTGCCTCTTAGTTTAATTTAACATGGTTTGAGACTTTGCTTGCGATAAGCTATTCCTTGTTGGCTTGAGTATGCGCTGAGAATTGCATTTGACTTGTAAATCGTCCTTTTAACCAGCTCATTTTTTTTATGATGAAAATTTAGCTTTTGTGGTTTTTATTTTATGACCATTTATTGTGCCTAATTGCACTAAATGATGTCTTACAGTCTCTCCATTATTTGAACGAAATTTATTTTAGTTCCAGTTTGGTAATATCGATGGATTTAACTAAAAGGTTCATGTCGATTAATCAGTAAAATGGCATTATAGCTATCCTCGAGGTTTCAGCACACAAGTACACTGACAGAATTTCGCTTCATAAATCCAATAAGACAATTTCTATAGATTTTGTTTACAGCTTTAATGAAATATTTCACAACATATATTTTTATGTATGTGAAATTTCAGGAATATTGTGAAAGAATTTTATAGGAATTGCTTTATTAGCTTTTATATTTTGTAATTTTGTTTTAATGGATTCTTGAAAAGCTTAAAATATAAAAAAGAAGTTTTTGAATAATTTTAATGCAACATATTTCATAGTTTTGATGAAAAACTTAATTGCATTTATGAATTTCCAAGACTCTATATCACATATATATTTTCTTTCATAAAAACCAACCCCTAGTTTATATCAGCAGTTGTCAACCAAAAGTGAACAATCAAAATAATTTTGTATGATTTTGGTTGTAGAGCAAATTGTTTTAGGAGTGCTGAACTAGTTGCTAAGACATCTCTTATAAAGCCAATGATGAAAATCAAGAGGCTTGGTTCGTTGTTGTGAGCGCTCATCAAAATTACTAATTTTCTGATGTGCGTTAGTGCCTATCGTACGTATCTGTGGCATGGAATGGTCTTAAAAAAAGTCTATTATTATGATTATTTCGAACGTATTTGCTTGTAAATCCAAATTGATTATTAGGCTAAGAAAGAATTGGGCATGATTAATATTCCAAGGAACAAGGGAAAAATTAGCATCAACTTAAATTTTGAACGTACACAGCAGAACAGAGTGGTACCACTTTCGCAAGCCGCTACACTTCCATAGTCAGTGCTCACGTGTATTTTGCTTATCACCACCACTTGTCGGGTGGCTCTGTTGAATGTGATTTCAATTCTTATATATACAACTTTTATAGTCTCTAACATAGTTAAAGTTAATTATCCTACTTAGTATTGTAATTTCATTAAAACAATGAAATAATTTCATTAAAATAATTAAATAATTTCATTAAAATAATTAAATATTTTTCTTCAGATAATGCAATAATATCACTGAAATAATAAGATACTTTTATTAAAATAATAAAATAATTTGATTGATATATTTAAATAATGAAAATAGCTTATTGAAATTATTACGTCAGTTTAATAAGAGTATTAATTATAGTTGGTGAAATTTTTATTAAAATAATTTTAAGCAAACCTGTTTCATCAATGCAACGAAGCGTGACGTTGGTTGAGTTCTAATTATTATTTTTTTATTATTTATACTGCACAGTGAGGCCAAATAAAGAAAAATCTGCTTAAAATTCAAATAATATTTTCAAGTACATTTGTGATATTTTTTAATCATTTTTTAACAGTTATGTTGCTTTATTGAACCACGCCGAAAATAATCTCATATTGAGAGTAAAACCCTATAAAGTTTAGGGAAAATTCTATATTTACACCCTCGAGTCGCTAAATATTGCTATAGTTCTTATACAGTCAATAATTACATCCTCTTTATTAAGAAAAAAATTCCCAAAGATATTCAAACGTGATAAATTAGAAACAAAATGTATGTCTCACCTATTACCCTGCCTTAATGAATGAAATAGTAGGTGTTTGTCTACGGCCATTCAAGTGATCCAAAAGGTTTATGAAATACATTCATTCTCCTCCATTCACATGTTTTTAATTTAGAACCAAAAAGGCGTTAAATTCTCAAAATATTTGACACCAACTTATGACAGAATAAGAAGCCAAAATAAACTAAAAGTCAAATAAATTAAACAACCATAAAAACAATTCTAAGGAGTTGCTCAGATATCCTTTTGTATTAAAGGATCCAAGTCGGTATGACTTTTATCTTTTAGATTTTTTTGTTATCTTTTATTTGTAAAACAAAATCGAACAGAATTCAATTCAACTTTTGAGGGGAATATGCCTCGTGTAGACGAAATATGAATCTCGTTTAATCATAATTCGAAGAAATCTTTAGAAGTCACTAATAACCGGTGCTACTGCAGTAATTCTTATACAGCTGATGAGCCTGCTTCTAAATGATGATGCAGTTTAAAAGATGTCTTTTTGAATGGTTGAATGCTGCTCAAACCGATTAAGTCCCATGAATATGAAATCTAATAGTAATTGGCTGCTGCTGCTGCCCCTGCTGCTGCAACCTCTACTTTACAGTTCATTAATTTTTGTAAACGCGTTTTTATCGCTTACAAATATTTTTACGTTTATTTGTAATGTTTTTGTGCCTGTGTTTGTGTGTGTTTCCACACAGTATACAAGTCCTTTACATTATCCATTTAATTATCCTTAATAGACGACAAACGGTGGTAGAGAGAATATAATCGTTTGTTATTTTTTTACGAGTCTCTTTTTTGTTGTTCAGTTGTTTTTTTCTGCTTTCAAAAATCTCATAAAAGATTCATTAATAATGTCTAATAAAAGCCATTGATATCCTTTGGAATATGCTGTAGTATTTGGCTGTGTGCTTGTGTGTATTATGAACTTATTAATATCTCATATGTCTTGTGTTTAAGTGGCTGCGTACAGTGGGATGGGAAATTGTTTTTAAAAATTTTTAATATGTATTTATGTTTTTACAACGAAAACCTTTATTATAGATTCTGAATGGGGTCTACAAATAAGTAAAAAAAATTGTCTTTGCTGCATGGTGCATGTCTGCACTGCTTGTCTGTCGACGATTCGAAGTCTATTAAGTATTTTAATGCTTCATATTTTTATAATTATCAATATGTATAGGGAGTTTGAAAGGCCATTCAAGGGAAGAAATGCCCGCCTTCCCCCCAACCTCCAGATATGATCTTGCCACCGTAAAATGTTTAAAACGGAATTATTAGGTTTTGTTCCCAAGATGTTTAGTTACATATATAAAATTCATTTCGCGTCGTTGCGGTGAATGTTGAAGATTTTTCGTTTTTGGGTGAAATACTTAAGAAGCTTGAAAACTATCCTTTTAAAATATTTAAACAATTTAAGTTTCTCAATGTCATAATTTCAATCAAACTTATTTCATAGTTTTAATACAAAATTTCATTGCATTTATGAAAAACCGATGATATATATAAGAGCACATCCTTATTTATTTCAAAAGTTGTTAACCAAGAGCGAGCAAAAAAATTGTGTATGATTATTGTTGTTGTTGTTGTACTATTTGTCATGAGTACATTGTTTTGAAAGTACTGTCGGCTGAAGTAGTGAAGACGTTGCCTATAAAGCAAATGATGAAAATAAAGAGGCTGTGTTACTGTTACTGTCATGAACAAACGGGTCATGAAAATAAAAAATTTTTTGACTTGCTTAGAGTCTGCTGTACGTATTTGTAGCATGGAAATGTCAATAAATTAAAATATGTAGTCAAAGAAACAGTTCAAGCTGATGTGCCTACTTAACAATGCAATAATTTTATGAAAACAATGAAATTATTTCATTTAAATAATGACATCATTTCACTGAAATTATGAAATAATTTCATTAAAATGATTAAATAATTTCATCAAAACAACAAAATATTTTAACAAGTTTGGCTTAATTATTATATGAAGTGAATTAGGAACATTTGAGTTGAAGTAGAATAAATATTTTGTTTAAATGAGCAAATGGTATAAAAATAGCAAGTTTGGCCATTAAAATATTTTGTCAAACCTTAAAATTCGCTTTCATAAAATGGCAAGACGTTGTTGTCATAAATACAATGAAATTTTCTAAAGAAACTATGAAAGTTATTGAAGCAATTCCAATGAAACTCTTTTACAATAATCGTGAAATTGATTATATTGTTGGACTATTTTGTGGATGGATGAATATTGGTGAAATTTTACGTATATGTAATACATATTTGGCCAATTCACAACCTCTTGTATGTGTTGTAGATCGTATAAATGTTGTTGGTAATTTCCAAATAAAAATTTGTTTAAAAACATGTTTATGTGAAAATTACCAACAACATTTTTACGATCTATAACACTTACAACAGGTTGTGAATTGAGCAATTATGTATGTGTATTTTGAAATATTTCATTAGAATTCAGGATATTTCATTGGATTTATGAAGTGAATTGCTTTCAATCTAATCAAGATATACCAAAATTTGTAAATAAAATGTATTAAAGTTTTAACATATAGATATTATACGTTAGGCCCACTATGCTTTATCTCTTTTCTATTAATTCTTTTTTGGTGGAAAACTTTCATGCTTCGTTGAATAAAAATTCAATTGAAATTTTATTCTCCACTCACTTTTTTTTGTTCCATATTAGACCCATTCTGATCCTGTTTGTTTTTTTTTATTTTTATTGTTATATGATGAAGTAAAGTTAATTTATTACACATTTATTTTATATTATTGTACATTTATTATTACATTTCATTATAATTGTCAATTGTATAGGGATAGGGATGGATGCTGACACTGATGCTGCCAGCACTCACATCATGCTAAATACATAAATGTATATCCTTGTATTGCATTTTTTTTTTTTGTGACTGAGTGTATGTATGTTCGTGTGAATAAAAGTCTATTAAATTAATGTTTGTGCGTGTTTAAACTGAAGTGGTTTTTGAATTGGCAATTTATTCACTTAGTTTTAAAAACACACATAGTCACTTTCATATAAACGTGAATACATACATATGTTTTTCTTGTTTGTAATCTTTTATCTATTGTTAAGGACGATCAAAATGATCCTGCTGTTTTAATTTTGTGATGCCGTTTTTATTGTCCTTTCGATGATTTTATAATCTTTGTTAATTGTAAAAATATTTATACTCATTTGTGAAAATGAAAAACTGCTGCTGCATGTTCATGGCTGCTGCTAATTAAAAATTAAAATTCATCCCTATTTGTTGGTGTATTATTTATCACGACAATATTTATATAAATCTTTCTGGCTGTACAACTTTTATAATTTTGTTTTTCCTTAATTCTGGCTTTTTGTTGTTTAAATTATTTATTTAAGAGTTGTACCTCAATAGAAAGGCAGACAATGGCCAGTAGAGAGGGATCTATACTTAAGCCTCATTAGAGTTTAACTAAAGTGACGATGAATTTCAATTTTAAACTTGATTTATAAGGAAATCATGAACACTGACGATAAAAACAAACAAGCAACCACCACTTTTGTCGCCATCGTCATTATCAGCTTCATTATTATTCGTTCTATTATTATTTTGTGATTATGGGAAGCATGAATAGATAACAAAATGGTTTTCAATTTATTTCTTCCCAAATGCAAGTTTTCGTGAAACGTTTAAAATTAAATTGCTTAAATGGTATTTTGTCCTTAAATTAAGCGTAAATGATTTGTATGTAGTTTATGAAATACGATTTTCGGGGAATATATTTTCTAGTACTTCAAGGTCAATTATTGATAACTTTTAGTACATATTTGGCAAATATATACATTTTCTGGAAAAATATGAAAAAAAAAATACGTACATTACTTCTCATATCTTCTTCCAACCATAAAACTCAACCAACGTCATTCTTCATTGGATTAATGAAACTAGTTTCGTTGAAATTATTGTAATGAAAACTTCACCGTGTATATGAAATAATTTAACTGATCCAAAGTAATCACTTCGTTAAATTATTTCATCATTTCAATTAAAGTTTTCATTATTTTGATGAACTTATTTCATCATTTTGATAAAATTATTTCATTATTTTAATGAAAATATTTTATAATTTTTGAAAATATGTCAATATTTTAATGATATTTTTATAATATTTTAATTAAATTATTACAATATTATAGATGCTCATTAAGTTAAACTGTTTTATTGACTATTTTAATATATTGGCAATTCCACGCTGTAAATCGTGTGTGTGATTCGGTATTTTAGTATGATTATTTCGAGCCAATTTTCTTTTTAATCAAAACTGACTTTTTTAGCCGTTACCGACTACATTTAATGTTATGCAGATTTTAAATATATAATTGGAATTTTTTTATCAGCTCTATTTTTCGAGATATACCATTATGTCAAAAATGAGAGCACTTGCAGGACATATTGGAGCATATCTTGAGAAATCCATGCTCTATTCAGTTAAGAAAAAAATTAAAAATTCGACAACGAAATAATATTTAAGCCGTACAAGCATTATTTTTAAATATGCACAGTAGTTGTGGCAATATCGTAAAAGTTTTAACAAAAAGAAAAATTAAGTGTGTATGTTGGACAGAAAATAAATAAATAAACATATATGTAACATTATACAATTTATGGTGACTTATTTTTAAGAAGCAATCATTTACTTACATATTTTTCTTTAATTCTATTGTTTATAATGCATTTTGCATAACGTAAAAACAAACGTCAAACACAGAATTAATACACAATACTCAAAGTGCATAACTGGTTCTTAAACTTAGTATCACAGAATAAAATATTAAAAATTAAAATAAAGCTATCGAATAATTCGCATTAGTGTTGTCCTTGTCCTCTTTTTTGTTTATTGCACTGTTCCCTTTTTGTTGGATCCTAAGACTCTCAAGCGTATATCGTTTATTCTCTCGTTTCTCCTTGTTTAATATTGTTACATTCGTCAAATCAGCTGTGTGTTTGTGTTCGGTGCAGTGTTGTGAAAGAGCAGTAGAATGTTTTCCTTTTTTAATATCTGATTCATGTTCATTTGTTCTTATACTCAAACTTCTCTTTGTTGTTCCTATGTAAACTTTACCACAGCTTTCAGATGCATTGCCTAAACAGTTAATTTGGTAGACTACATTACTTTGTTCTTTCTTGTTTATTTGTGTTTTTGTTTTTGTGAATAGGGAGTTTATTGTTTTGTTAGGCCGATATGCAAGTACAACATTTTTTTCATTTATTATTGTTCTTATTTGTTTGTTTTCTGTAAGTCTAGGTATGTAAGGTAGACTATAATATTTAGTGTTGCCAGATGTGTTTTTGTTTTCTTTAGTTTTGTCCCCGTGTTTTGCCTTTTTGATGAGGCTATTTATTAAATATTTTGGGAAACTGTTTTTCAGAAGTAGTTCTTCTACTTTTTTTATGTTTTTTGCCATGAATGTTTCGTCACTAATTTTTATCACTTTTTTGATAAGATTCAGCGCTGTATTTGTTTTTTGTTGCAATGGTTGTGTTGAATTGAAGTTTATTAGACGTCCGGATGAAATCGATTTTGTGTACCAGTCTGTAATAATTTTGTTTCCTCTTCTATATATCCTCATGTCCAGATATGGGATGGAATTGTTTTCTTCTTTTTCTATTGTAAACTTCAATTTTTGGTGATAGTTGTTAAATGTTTTTAAAATAATCTCTTCGTCTTTTTTATTTATTATGGCAAATAAATCATCTACGTACTTTGTAATGAGTTTTATAGTTACATTTTCATTGCTCAGCTCTGCTAAAACTACTTCCAATAATTTGTCGAGAATTAAATCCGCTATTGTGGGTGATAGTGGATTCCCCATTGGCATGCCATACGTTTGCTGGTAGTATTTATCACCATATATAAAATAATTATTGTCGTTCAGACAAAATTGCAGAATTTTAAGAAAATGTTTCTTTGGAATTTTTGTATGCTTTTGCAAAATGTCCCATTGTTTCATTATATTAGCTATTGCGAGATGAATTGGAATATTCCAATTCATCTCGCAATAGCTAATATAATGAAACAATGGGACATTTTGCAAAAGCATACAAAAATTCCAAAGAAACATTTTCTTAAAATTCTGCAATTTTGTCTGAACGACAATAATTATTTTATATATGGTGATAAATACTACCAGCAAACGTATGGCATGCCAATGGGGAATCCACTATCACCCACAATAGCGGATTTAATTCTCGACAAATTATTGGAAGTAGTTTTAGCAGAGCTGAGCAATGAAAATGTAACTATAAAACTCATTACAAAGTACGTAGATGATTTATTTGCCATAATAAATAAAAAAGACGAAGAGATTATTTTAAAAACATTTAACAACTATCACCAAAAATTGAAGTTTACAATAGAAAAAGAAGAAAACAATTCCATCCCATATCTGGACATGAGGATATATAGAAGAGGAAACAAAATTATTACAGACTGGTACACAAAATCGATTTCATCCGGACGTCTAATAAACTTCAATTCAACACAACCATTGCAACAAAAAACAAATACAGCGCTGAATCTTATCAAAAAAGTGATAAAAATTAGTGACGAAACATTCATGGCAAAAAACATAAAAAAAGTAGAAGAACTACTTCTGAAAAACAGTTTCCCAAAATATTTAATAAATAGCCTCATCAAAAAGGCAAAACACGGGGACAAAACTAAAGAAAACAAAAACACATCTGGCAACACTAAATATTATAGTCTACCTTACATACCTAGACTTACAGAAAACAAACAAATAAGAACAATAATAAATGAAAAAAATGTTGTACTTGCATATCGGCCTAACAAAACAATAAACTCCCTATTCACAAAAACAAAAACACAAATAAACAAGAAAGAACAAAGTAATGTAGTCTACCAAATTAACTGTTTAGGCAATGCATCTGAAAGCTGTGGTAAAGTTTACATAGGAACAACAAAGAGAAGTTTGAGTATAAGAACAAATGAACATGAATCAGATATTAAAAAAGGAAAACATTCTACTGCTCTTTCACAACACTGCACCGAACACAAACACACAGCTGATTTGACGAATGTAACAATATTAAACAAGGAGAAACGAGAGAATAAACGATATACGCTTGAGAGTCTTAGGATCCAACAAAAAGGGAACAGTGCAATAAACAAAAAAGAGGACAAGGACAACACTAATGCGAATTATTCGATAGCTTTATTTTAATTTTTAATATTTTATTCTGTGATACTAAGTTTAAGAACCAGTTATGCACTTTGAGTATTGTGTATTAATTCTGTGTTTGACGTTTGTTTTTACGTTATGCAAAATGCATTATAAACAATAGAATTAAAGAAAAATATGTAAGTAAATGATTGCTTCTTAAAAATAAGTCACCATAAATTGTATAATGTTACATATATGTTTATTTATTTATTTTCTGTCCAACATACACACTTATTTATGTATTTATTTTCTGTGTTACCAGATTAAATAAAAATATTTTCCCTGATGAAGTTGGGATTGTCCAACGAAACGTCGGATGATAAAAAGAAATAGAAAATAGTATTTGTTTTATTTCAAATATATGACCTTAAAAGCCCGAGTTTTTAAATGCAAACAAAAGAAAAAGGTCAACAAATAAAAAATTTTGAATATAGAAAAATTAAGAATTTTTATAAAAATTTTTACATTTTTTTTTAACTTTATAACCAGGGCTCGGACTTTTATGCAAATGCATGTTTTTTGTGGCGATAGATAAAAATGTATTGACTCATTATCTATGCGAATCATAAAATTAAAATAGTTTGGCATCGATTTGTAACTGCATATTTTGCAGTAAGTGTATAGTTTTGCATATTTTGACAATAAATGCGTATTTTTGGAGTTATAAAAACTTTTTTAATGCCTATTTCTCAATTTTCAAAAAAAATATTAATAGGCCGATTATGGATGGTAACCCAGCCTCAGTTGCTGAAAATTATACTACTGATGGCAACTGGCAACTGAGATATGTCGGTTTTAGTTGCTTTATAGTGCCTTTTTGGCAACCATTAATTTTCAGTTGCCAACTGGCAACGCAATTAAAGTTCGGTTGCATTAAATAATAGACCCAATTGTGTTTTTTAATGTTTTTTTTTCTCTAATAATAATAATATATTAAAAAAATATGTTCATATTATTTTAGTTTTGATACTTTGTTCGTAGGTAAATGCATATTTTTGTGCATGAAGGACCGAGCCCTGTTTATAACAAATAAAGACACAACAATTGGCCAGTTTTTTGTCCAGTAGCATGTAGCTAAATATATTCCAAAAGAATTGACCTCTTTTTCATTGAAATTGGTGTACAACTTTTGCTTTTATTCAGTACTTAGCCAGTACTAAATTGATAAAATTTTTATTCCCATACAAAAGTAGCAAACACAGACACAAAGTCAGAAATTGCTGTTGTATGAAAATTGAATTTTTATTAATTCAGCTCATTCACTAAATCATGAATAAAATCAAAAGCTGTGCACCAATTTCAATGAAAAAGGTCTCAATTCTTTTGGAATACATTTTAGCTACAATGTACTAAATCAAAAATAAGCTCGTTGTTGTATTTTTTTTATACATTCTTAAAAACAAAAAACTCTAAGTGTTTTGTAAAATTTTTATTTTTTTGGTAAACTTTTATGGTATCTCTGAAAGTACTGAGCAAATTTACGAACAATGTTTGACCGGCCTCAAGATACTTATCTTGTCAAATTTCGGTTTTTGTTCTTTACTGAATAGAAAACTCCCTTCTCAAGTTATGCTACTATATGTGGTGAAAGTGCCTTTATTTTTCACATAAAGCTACGAGTATATCGCGAAAATTAGAGCTGATGAAAAGAAATGGGGTGCAGATTCGCGTTAGCGAACGAAAAAGTTTTTCGAAATTTGTAAACATGTGCTATTAAGCAATTCTCTTATGCAATTTTCTCAATAAGAATTGTGATCACATTCAATCCAGCCACCTAACAAGTAGTGATAACCAGAGATATACACATGACCACTGACGATGGAAGCGTGGGGGCTTCCCAAAACAACGTTGCTCTGTTCTGCTGTGTACGCTGAAAAATTAAATTGATTTAAAATTTTTCCCTTGTTCCTTGGAATATTGGTCATGTTTAATTATTTCCGAATATAACGTCACCCCAGGCTTAGCCAAAATAATTTTTTTGGGTTATTGTAAAAATTTGAATTTTTAAACTAGGCTTATCTTTAATTCTCTATTATGTATTATCTCAACATTTTTATTTTTAATTTTTTATTTTTTTCAAATAAATTACAAAATTAGAATTTTTACACATTTTTCTAAAGTTCAATAAACCTTAATTAATAAAACAAATAGTTTTCTTATCAGTTAAAAGAAACATACTTAAAAAATTCTAATTGTTATGATGGTTTCGACTTACAAATTTTTCAAAAAGAAGACACAATGTATTTTTAAGTACAAATAGAAACAAAATATTGAAGAAAAAATATATGACAATAGATTTAAGGATAAGAGAATGAACAATGTCAGTGGCATTTAATAAATGCTAAATTGACACTTAATGGCAGGCAACATTTTTATGGCACATCAATTGCTAGTTAAGTTCCATATATAAGATGGGGATAGATGCATGGATATTGGACGGGGTTTAACGCATAAACATTTTCGAAAATGAATTTTCTTATCTTAAGACTTAACCGCATAAGCAACATTAAATTTGAAAATCCAATACCCAAGAAGTACGTCCGACCAGTGAATGTATGTGTTGTAATTGTTATTGTTTGGGTTGGTTGTTAATCAGCAGGCATAACGCTTCACTAAATTCAATTTACAGCATACGACAGCAACATCATTATCCGCATCTTACAAAATGTTGAAGTCTAAAATATTATTGTTCAAACTTGAGTTGAAATATCCAAGAAAAGCAACAACAAATTTATATATTTTTTCATACTATTCGTACTTCTTAGTAAGAGCACACATTAACTTTATGTTAATATTTCATATCGTATTTTTTGGTTTTTTTTCTTTCTTAAAAATCTCACAAGTTCAAACACTTTTGTTTTAGAGACAGTCATTTAGTCACTCACTTCTGTCTACTTTTAAATATAAATATTTTGTATCCCTTATCCATCGTATCTGTTACTTTATAAGAGTTTATTTGTATGTACTCGAATTATGTGAACATTAGTTGAATGTTTTTATTAAGTCATGCACATTTTAAGTATTAAGGAAATATTATTAGCTTTTCATGTAATTTGTGACATATTTAAATATGTTTAGCTAATTATTAAAACTAATACCAAATTTTTATTTTATACTCTGCTAAAAATAGTTGTCTATATCAATCATTGTCAGAGTCATTGTCCGCTATGTAATCGTTAACAGCAAAATAGGAGAAGTAATCATTGGTATTGTGTGAAGGACAATCTTAGCGATTTTACCTCTCATTGAGTCGTGTACGAATTTCCCAATATTTTCTCAAAAACGTCGTTGATTTAACACTGTCGTGCAACCGTCATTGATAATGTCTTAAAGACGTGACCAACTGGGACATGCCTATAACTAACCAACCATTCACATTTCAAAACTTTGTAAGGTGCTCTTGCATTCGTTTATGCCAGATCGAACTCTAATGTTTAAGTTTGTTTTACAGGAACTTATTAACAGTTTACAAAATGATTTTGTTTCAATTTCTTTTATTTTTCTTATTTATAATTTAATGATGAACGAACAAGCGATAACCTTTGGTGTGAACTGATTTCTTTTCCCTTAGCTGTTAGGCTGGCTTGTGGACAAGTGGTTGAAGCGTTTAATTTTATGTATTTTCTTTTTTATTTTCGCTTTTTTCACTTCATTTCGTTTTCGTTTATTAAAAAATATTTATTGATTACATGATTTTTAAGAAAATTGTCAAGCGTTAAAAGATTTACGAGATTTTCTAAAGCGTTTAGTTAGTTGTAAGCAAATAACTTGGGAAATGAAAATGATAACATTTGAAGCATTTTCAGCCCCCCAAAAGCATTTTTGAAAAAACAACTTCTTAAGATAAGATTTTGTAATATGATGCTTAATTTTTAGAAAATGTAAACATTAACCAAGTTTATTATTTCTAAGATTTGTTCTTGAAAATTGTTTTTTATTGCCTAAATAAAAAATTGTTTTTAAATTCAACTGGTCGTTTTTTTTTTGTTTTTTATTTTGTAAATAGATATTAATAAAATTTTTGTTTCAAAACTCTGGTGACCAGACAGTGTTTTTATGCTCGCTTAAATTTCAGACACAGCGTCTAGGACTTTAGTCATAATACGGCGCCAGGGGCGTCGTTTTGTCACACATTTTTTTTTGCATTTGAGCGTGAAAACACTGCCATCCTTCATAATTAATTGTATTACTAAATACATCATTTGACATTATGTCCCTTTGAAATGTTCATTAATACTTTTGCACTACTGTTGCCTTTAGTGGCATTGTTATGCCTTGTAAATGTTTTGGTGTGAAATTCCTAGAAATGGTGTGAAAATTGACAAAGTAAAAGTATATGTAAAAGTCTTTTTCATATTGATTTTTTTATTAAGGAAGCATTAATATGATGTCAATGAGTTGGAAGAAATAAAGTTTTGAACTGAAGTGTGCTATCACATCAGAGCTAACATCACCCTGATGCTGCAATCTTCTATGGCTGAAGTAGAGAGTGGTAAATCGATTTGGATTATAATCGAAAATCGATCTGCAGCGGGATTCTGTAACTTTTAACGATCCGAAAATCGTAACCTTGTCAACATAATTAATCGCTTGCAGTAACGATAGTGCGATTCTGTAATTTTATTCGATATCATGTAGCATCTCTGTCAAATAAAGCGAAAAGCGCAAAGAGGAATAGAAAAAAAAAGCAAATGAATTTGTCGATGCCAAAAAGTGTACAGACAATTTTTTTCATTAATTTTTTTTAATTTTGAGAAATCTATGTTTAAATAATAGAAATATTGTTATAACAGAAATATTGTTGTTGTTTAAATAATAGAAATATTATTGTTATTGTTGTTGGCATAAAGTACGTGCTACGGCTGAACAACTGACTCTTGTCTATTCATTAACAACAACAAAGTTATTGTCGTCAGTTAACCGACAGCGAATATTGTTATAAATGCTACTGAATAGCAAATTCGATCACTTTTCGTTGTATTTACTTGTTGTATTTATTTGTTGTTGTGTACTAAAAACCCGATTTTTCGCAATCGAATCGATTATATTGCTACGAAAATCGTTTTTCTTTTATTAGTATCAAAATACGAAGAAAGCTCACTTTAATCTTTCTTGGAAATAACTACATTGTATTATTCGTCATAATTTTTTTTTTAATTTATCCAGTTGTATAAAATTTGCAAATTTATCTTAATACTTGCTATTCGATTTTGAGTCCCGATTAAGCGATTTTGAAAATTGAAGTGAAAAAAAATTTATCGAAAAATTCAAAATTAATTTGTAAACCTATTTACTATTTCCTAGACTCAAGAAGCTCTTAATTCATTTATGATGAAGATATAATTTTATGTCAGTTTACCAAAATCAGTTTACCAAATCGACAACAATGAAGAAGGAGACTAAACGAAAAAATCCATACAAAATTTTATTTGCTCATTATTATTTTCTTACTTCCCACAATCTAAAATGGGAGGTCACTGATTTCAAAATCAGGTTTTTATCAAATCTTGATATATTGAGTTCCTATTAATGTTTCAAGGTTATTGTAAAATCATGTTGATTTAACATGAAACATCTATGAAGCAAAATCCTACCGAAAACTCCTAAATTAACCTGGTTTTCGACGATTTTACTATGCGATTTTTCTGTGTGTACCGACATTTGGCTGCATGATAAATAAAAATCTGAACATTAAGTGGAAAATTAATATTCATTTATTACAATTTTCTGTTAACTTAAAAATGCAACCCCCGCATATAAAAATTTCGTTTGACATGAAAATAAAACAATGAAATACTCTTATAAAAACAATTCTAATCTGCTCATAATTGGCAAATTTTATTTGCTTGCTTGTTTTTGTTATTTCGAAAATATTTGAAAATCATATGAAATTTTAGTCTTCATAAATATTAAAGGGAAATAGGGGAACTGTCGTTGTAAACCAATCATCCATCCCGCACTAAGAAAAGTAAAAAAGAGAATAAATGCTGTTTGTCATTATAAAAGCAAAAAAATCTGAACAGCAAAACAAGGGGATTTATTTTATAAAAACAAATAAATAAATAAATAAATACTTAACTACAACACAAGATCAAACAATTTAAAAAGAGAAAATCTTCTAATCACATAACAAAATTTGTTGATAAACATCTTTATAATGAGCAGATATGAGCCAGCCATCCACTCATGGGTGGTGTGGTGGTTGGAGGTATTTTAAAATTATAATGATATTAAAATTGTTTTCGTTTATCAAACATAAGTGGTTTATTGGCTTAACAAACATCAACAAATTTTAAAAAGTCACCAAAAAGAAAACATATGCGCCAAAAAATCTATAATTAACCACAACAGGACATCTGCAGTCCTTTTTTCTATAGATTTTTCTTACGTTTGCTAAAAAGGTGGGAAAGCAAAAAATGCGGGCGATATGAAAAATATTACTTAAATATGTAATTCAGAAAAAGAAACTAGCAATTTGTCTTGCTATTGTATGGTCATCTAAAGTTCTTTGTTTAAAATTTTATAGTTAAAACAATTAATTCAGAATTGGAACAATAATATAAAAAAAAATTAATTGCTTTTGTTAAGCAAAAGAAACCGACTTTATAGAATGTTTCTAATGTATTCCTGCATAGTTTGGGAGAATTTCAGCAAAAATATTATACAGTTTTGCAATTAGTAAGGCTTCACTTGAAATCATTTAGAGAACAATTGAAATCTATTTAACCTTAAAATTTCCAATACAAATAACCATCTGAGCGCAACAAACAGCGAGAAAGTGTAAAATTAATGCCACAAAACAATTGGTCTCATAATCAACTGGAACAACAACAAAAAACAAAAACAAAACAGTTTGCATTCGAACTATGCGCCTCAGAGTGTTGAACCAAACAATGAACTAGTTTCTTGTAATTTAATTTTTTTTTGCAATTTTCAAGAAAACACCCACTGCTAAAAACACTTTTGGTCAACAACGGCATGTTCAGCGCGAGTGTAAACACAACATGCAACAAAGAGATAAGACCTTTTTCCCAAACAAAACAAAAGCATTAAGCCCAGTTGTATACAAAACTATTGTTCATTCAAGAGTCTTACGAAAGTCATCCAAAAGAAGGCAGATTACTTTTATTTTAACAAGCCAAACACTCAATTCTATTGTTTTGGGCATTGTTGTAACTCGAGCAGTTGCTGCCGCCCACCGAAAGGTAAAATTCACACTTTTCAAAAGTGCAAGGCATTCAGTAACATCTAAAGGAAAGTATGAACAAACGTTAGTATTTGCATCAACCTGCATGAGTTTGAGGAGAAAAAGTAACAGAAAAATTTATCAAATATCTCTGTAATGATTATTTCAAATAAATTTTATGAAAACAGTTTTCAAACATTTTTCAAAAATATGTCGTCTTTAGTTATTTCGAAAAATATAAACAATTTTAAATTCAGTTTCATAATGTATTTCTTTAACGATCATTTGTACAATTATCCTTTTCATCCACTTTTACACATCATCTCAACAAGTTGATATATAAAGGCTAAAAAGTCATTAGCAGGGAAACCGCAAATATGCAATGGCATGTTTTTTCCTGTGCGATGTACGTAGGCTCAAATAAGATATTTATAGGTTTCAGAACTTTTTAAGAATTTTGGCATCGATATGTTAGTGAATATTTTTGCATATTTTACCCATGTTTTTTGCATATTTTACACTTAGTCGCATATTTAGGACATTTTTCTTATTTTTTTGTGGCATACTTGGCTGTTTTCCTGCATATTTTGGTTTTATAAGTTTTAATATGCATTTTAAATGAAATTTATTTGCTGGAGTTTAAGCATTGTCTATATGCAGCATTTCATTGGTGTTTTACCATATCGTTAGTAGAATTCAAATACAATTTTGAACAATTACAAACTCTTTTTCTTATGTACAGACTTTCAAAAACCATTTGAGAACTTACAAATAAATAAAAGTAGTAGGCTTTCAAAAATAAACATAGTAGGCTCTGGAACTTATGCAAAACCCAGCAAATAATTTTTTATTCGATATGAATCTATTTTATTTTTCTACACCTTTATACAATTAGAAATCCATCGGACAACAATAAAAGTATTTATAAGTCATTATTGTTGTTTCAATATAAATTCCCTAACGAAAATTTTTATTGTATTTACAAAAACTGGCAGTTACTCTAATGTATTTTTCCCTAATTTCTTGAAAATTTTCCTCATTCCACTGATTTATTCCCAGTTTATTCACAGCTTTAAAATTTTTCAATTATGTAGTTGAGGATTTTTTGAGCAATTTTGATTTTGTCGAGATTGTTGGCTAGTCTGCATTTCATAGAAAAATATCAGAACAAGAATAGTCGCGTTTTGCGATTATTTATGCGATTTTGCTGATTTGTACCTAATAGGAACCACGAAATATATCTTGGTGTCTTGCTGCACAACATTTTATATTCGGACAGATGAAAGGCCATGCTGGCATTGTCAACTAGACTCCCGCACCCATACGGAACCACAATATATAGGTGGCATGCAATATCGTTCAATGAAATAATGTACATGGACGTTATTTCCACGTTGAAAAGAAAATAATGGCAATAAAAAAATGCAAATAAAGTTCATGCAAATGGTACTGCTGAGTGCAGATTGACTACATACCCGAGCTTTGGTCAAGCTTAATTGTTTTCTTCTCTGGGTATGTCGATCAGTGGCTTCGCAGAGTTTAGATTTCTGCTAAGCGACTATTCGGCATTCCCATGAACATTATTTCCTTTTTGAATTGGAAATGATGCCCGTGGACGTTATCTTCTTGCACATTATCGCTTGCCACCAATATGTGCATAATTCGTGCTATCAGAAATGAATATAATAGCCCAATTCACAATCTTGTGCAAATGGTCTTGCATCGTTGCATTTGCAAAATGGTATAGTATATTGATACTCACCACTAACAATTGTTAAGTGGCGAGTATCAGTATACTATACCAATTTGCAAATGCTACGATGCAAGACCATTTGCACAAGATTGTGAATTGGGCCAATGTTATAAACGAAATGATAAAGTTTTAAGAGCATATTTTTTAAATTTTTGAAGCAAATTTTTAAGTTTTTAGTGCTTACTTAATGCGCCTAAAAATATTTTTTGGGACATATATCCGATTTCCCTTAGCATTATTGTCAGCAGCCAAAGAAAATATAGGAAAGTCGGCAGCTGGAAGTGTCTAAAAATGAAACAAGAACCCAAATTGATTTTTAGGCTAAGGCTCGTAACGTTCTAATTCAGAAAGAATTGGGCTTGATTAACGTTCCAAGGAACAAGGGAAAAATTAACATCAACGTCATTTCCAACGTACACAGCAAAACAGAATAACGCGCCACTTTCGGAACCAACATGTTATAAATTTATAAGCCTTAGATTTATAGATCCACATTAGAAAAATCAAAATATGTAGTATATAATAAAACATAAAATTGAAATAAAGAAATTTTTTCATAATTTCTTTAATTACAGAATTGTTGTCATCATTGTCTCATTGATGACAAGATGATCAACTGATGCAAAGCTTGACACCGCAATGATGAAAAGTGTCAGTGGATACAAAATGAAAGCACTTTTCGCGACATTGATTCCAAATTACTTCAGCCTTTTTCTATCGTTTTTTCTACCAGTATGGAGCAGGTGGCATGTAATAACGTTTAAGTTCAAGTTAATGTCCACGATCATAAATTCCAATTAAAAAAGGAAATAATGCGAAAAAGAAAAAAAGTCTAATGGACATTATATCATTTTAAGAAAAATTATTAGGCTCTTATTTATTTTAGCTATGATTTTATTGATAAACTAAGGTGCGACAAAAGCTTAAAGAAACTCTGTAGAAAATTGTTTTGGGTTTCACAAAAATTTGACCAGTTGCTAAGAAATGTCCAAAGTATATTGATTTTGATCTGGAAGCCCTAGAAAACAAAATAGTTGTACTGTAAAAATAATGCACAGTCATCCCTTGATTTACGTCGCCTCGATTTACTTTACATCAATTTTAATTTGCGTCTCCATTCGATTTGCTTCGTTAAATTGTTGCTGCCTTCCAAATTCGATTTGCGTCGCCATTCGATTAACATCGGCTCAGTTGCTTACGAGTTATTAGTAAAGCCCGGGGAATCCCAGAGTTTAGTTAAAATCTTTGTTTTTTTTTTGTTGTTTTTACGTGGTCGGCAAAATTTTTGCTCACTCCCATTTTGATTTGCGTCGTCATTTCGATTTAAGTCGCCTCAATTATAAAAAGAAAAAATACATGGAAATCCAATTTTTATTATGCGCAATACAAATTCGAATTGCGTCGCCATTTTCCGGAATAAATCGCTACGTAAATCGAGGGATTACTGAATTTCAGCATTAAAACTTTTTTTTCACAATTCATTTTTAGTTTGTTTAAAACTTTTAAAATATAAAATTTATTAAACACTACCAAGTAATCATTTATTTTGTGTGCTCTTCAAATTTTTAAATAGAATTCCAATAATTTCAGAAATTCTTTTGTTAAATGAACCATTTATCAATAGATTTAAGAAAAAACAAACAGCAACTTGTTCTATAAATTCCCAAATACCAGAATGTGTATTACAATAAAATAGAACATTTTCCAAATACTTCTTGCATCCTGCACTCCCTCTATTAACTCCTCCTCTAATAGCAAAATGCAACTGACACTCAAATGATTTATTACAGCGGTCAAAACATGTGTTGGAAATGACAGCTACTTACAACATTTTTTACACCGACAAACGCTTTAAAACTCTAAAGAGAATGTGTGTGATCATCATCGTCAAATACAATACCAAAAATTAAATTATTCTCCGAAATTATGATGTTACGGCAGCGCCCAACTTGTCTGCCGTTAACGATCCTTGAAGCGGCAACTAGTCTAACGATACATTAAGGATCGAATATCTTTACGTTTTTCTGTATTCTTTTCTCTTTTTTTTGGTTGGGAATGGGAGGAATGTTCCATTGGAGTGGAGGTGGTAAGAATAACATGTTTTGAGAAATGCTTCATTTCCTCAATTTGTTGTGGTTTGAGAAACTAAAGGTTGTAATTAGATCGGGAAATGCTTGTGCATACAAATAAAATAAAACAATTAAAAGTTGCTGTTTTTCAGCTAAACAAATTAAGAAACGTTTAAGTCCTGGCAAGTAAAATATTTCTGTCAGTAAGATAATTTTTAATTAAGCATATACAAAGAAAATTTTTCTAATACAAAAGGTGGTTTACAAAAATGGGAAGTAATGATTTTATTGTCTTTAAAGAAAAACAGGAAGTACGTTGGCTGTTTAGAAAATTTGTTCTATACATTTTTTCATAAGATAAATGGAATAAAATAATAGAATAAATGGAATCAGGTTCTACTTAAGTGGGTTTAGCAGTCTCTGTCACCTCTGACGATTGTGATAGAGACTGCGGCCAGGCAAAAAGTAATCAGCATCGCGGGGAAAAGCACAAGCAGGGACTGTCTACTTAGCCAATGGGAGCAATCATCCCTGGCAAGAAGATTTCCCCTGCTTGCGCAACCCTCTGATGTGATGGATAAAGTGTATGACTTCGACAAGAGGTTTGAGACTGTCCTGGCCAATAGAAGGAAATGGGGGAAATGACACCCCCAAATTCATTTGGAACTGGCACCATCAGGTGGTACACTGATGGTTCCAGAACGCCGGCTGGCTCTGGTGTGGGAGTTGTAGGACCAAGTATTAACTACCATGAATCCTTGGGAAAATCTCCTACAATTTTTCAATCGGAAGTTTATGCCATTGAGAGATGCGCACAATTTAATCTTGACATGGGGTACCGAGGGAGAGAAATAGCCATCTGCTCGGATAGTCAGGCTGCCATCAAAGCACTTAGCTCATATGAGTTTACCTCTAAGTTAGCTTGGGAATGCCGCATTAAGCTAAATCAGCTAAGCAGCATGAATAAGGTCACACTTTGCTGGGTTCCTGGACACGGCGGGGTAGTAGGAAACGAAAATGCAGATAAATTGGCCAGGAGGGGGGCAAGTACACCCATGATCGGTCCAGAACCGTTTTGCGACTTTGGACTGGACAAAACCCGGGAAGATATATCGATGGAGATCAAGAGGAGTAGAGAACATCTCTGGCTCAATCTCCCTGGATTGAGGCATGCAAAGCTAATGATTGGAACATATAACCAAACCCGTTTCATAGCTCTCATGTCCCTGAGTAAAAACAATCTAAGAATGCTCACAGGCTTCCTCACAGGACATTGCAGACTGAGAAAACACCTCAACAGACTTGGCATTGAGAATAACAACCTGTGCAGATTCTGTGATTACAACGATGAAACTCCAGAGCATATTCTAAAGGAGTGCATATTCTAAAGACGTGCGAAGCGTTTTGCCACAGAAGATATAGCCAATTGGGCAAACACCTATTGGAGGATTGGGAAGTGCCAACACTCGACCCACTGGCAATCTTGAGATTCCTCAGGAGAGTGGGTCTAGATGAGGTGCTCTAGCACATGGCTACCCTGCCATGTGCTAGAGCACCTCAATACAATAGATCTACTTAGGTCGCAGTGTCCTATGTTTCCCGTTTACACTTAATTCATTCATTCATTCATACTTAAGTGTACGAGTATTTCAAAATGGTTTTTGTAATTGCTCTTTATATAAAACTTTAATGGTATTTATATATTTATATACGCCATTTTTGTAATTTGATAAATAGATTTGTCCCAGAAACACTTCGCCACCTATCCTTAATCAAATTGCCGTTCAAATAACTTACAAATACGTTACGCTTTTAAATAACATTTCATAGAAACAGTTATCTGTCTGTCTCTATATCCTTTTGTATCACTTACAGCCATTATGTGTTTGTATAAATCGTTTTCATAATAAATATTAATATTACTATAATTACGATACGAGTAGCTTTCTCTATTTAATCGTTTAGCCATGCAGATTCTAACACGGTTTGTTAAATTCAAACAAAAGATGCAACAAAACACATTCATTTTGTGTTTAATTTTAGCAAATGAAATGTCAGCAGCCAGCACCCTAAATAATTTTAAATAAAAATTCAAACTCCCTTCTTCATATATCTTATATGTATGAATTCGTATGTAAATAAAAGTTACTGACATATTTTTTATTACCATTATATCAATTTCATTTTTCTTCTTTGTTCGCATACTTAGCACTGATTGTATTTAATATTTTACCAGCATTTTTGTGCAACATTTGTTTTTCTCACTGATGTGATAGATGCTCACATGTGTTTGAAACATTAATTGTATTCAAATGAAAATTGTTTTCAAATGAAATATGTATGGCAGGCAGCAGTAGCAGTGGAAGTGTTTAATGCATTTTCAAATCTATTAACAACATCAGAAACAATTAAAAAGAGAAAAAATTGCATAAAACTAAAAATCATTTATTTAAATTACCAAAATTTGAATGAAATATATAATTTCCTATACTAATGCTAATGAACATATACATATCGTCATAGAAAATTCAAAAAGCCCTATTTAACATTTTGAAAGTCTTACTGGAGAAGCATAAAACTTGTCTAACTAAAAAATATATTGACAATTAGTACAAAATCTAACAATACAAGTCAAAAAGGACCTACAAATTTATATATTTATTGTAAAATTTTGCACCAATTGTCAATATATTTTATCATTTAAGCAAGATTTATGCATCTCCTATTAAATTTTTAAAATTTTAGATAGGACTTTTTGCATTTTCAGAGACGATATGTACATATGTTTAAACTTAATGATCCGTTGACATACACATACAGTCTAAATGAAGGCTTCACAGGGTGGCAAAGCAAGTTTTGATTTTTGTGAGAGCTAGAAACATTTTAGTTCAATTATTTAAATGTGTTTGAAGTGACAGTTTAATTAAGTTATAAATGAAATATGTGTATAAATATTGAAATCGCTAGAATAGTGGAAATATTTCATTATTTTAACGAAATTATTTTAAAATTTTAATGAAATTAGTTTATTATTTTAATGAAATTTGTTCATTACTTTAATGAAATTTTTCATTATTTTAATGACATTTTTTATTGTTTTAATGCAGTTTTTCATTATTTACCTCTATCGTGAATATTTTTCCCACGAAATGTTTTCTCTTTCCCTTCTTTTACGATCGTGAATAAAAAGTCGAAAAATTCCCCTTATCATGAATGATTTTTTTCACGTGGATTTTTTCCCTTTTCCTCTGTTTTTGTTCACTTTATTTTAGCAGGCGAAATGGATAAAAACATCATGTAATTGGTATTTTATCCTTCCAATTAATTATTAAAGCTTATAAATATTTATTTTCAGGAAAAATTCAATAAATAGTGTTCATTTATCTTAATACTAACACATTTATCTTGACACTACATCCATGCAACACCTTCCCGGCACACATAAACTAAATTTCACGATGATAGAATAGCAGCATCATTCATCGCGCCAAAAATATATAAAAACCCAGTTTTACTTACTCTTGAAAAATGTAATTTAACACCAAAAGGCTATTTGATTGAATTAGGCTGCCTGCAATGGCTCGGGTAATCCAAGGCATTGGATGTATCTAGCAATCCTGGACGAACAATTAGATTTTTTTCCAGATTCCTCATGAATTAAAAAGATAATTCCAATTCTTAGCACTGCACTTTTTTATTTTTATACAAAAATTTCTTTGATTTTTAATTTATTTTATTAAGCTTCTTCCTTATTTACATTCACTAAGAACTGATAGCGGGAAAAAATGTTCAGGAGAACTTCACGATAGCAATTTTCCCTCGAAGGTAAATGAGAACATAAATTTCACTTGTTATTCGCGATAGTGGTGATTATGTAGGCTCATTAATTTAAACTGTTTTAATAAAAATTTTAATTTATTGATAATTTGGCTATAGACACTAATGAATATCAAACAATTTTTTTATATTGATGACCCCTAACAGCATCGCACTCACTGTCTTGATTTTAATCATTTGCTTTCTAGGCAATGTTTTCAGCGGCCCATCCATTATACAATATTATTGCACATGTTATTGTACATATTATTGTCCTTTTGACCTATACTATGCAATAAATGGCACAATACTTTCAAAAAAAGATATTGCCCGATTTTCCTGACAGTCATAAAGTAAACATAACAATGAGCAATGTTGCCAATACGTTACACAAATTTCTTGATTGTGCAAAAGAGATCAAAAACCTTTTGATTTTGGCTAATATATTGAACAACCTTCTAATATGACATACACACTGGCGATATTATTTTACAATATGAAAACTTGCTCAATTTTATAGCAAGTGGATGGGGCGTTTTAACTGCTTCAGAGCAGAAAAATGTGCTATATGAGAGTACAAGAATAAAAAAGAGTACAACACTTAAATAAAAATCATTCATTAAGCTGATAAAGCTGCTTCGGTGATATTTCTTCTTCATCTAAATGTAATGTTGCATTAATATAATGATAATTCTCATTTGCTGAATGAAATTTCTCCCTTTCTTCGCTTGTTGTTTTGACCTTTCATTGCATGTATGATAATGTTTTCGTTGATATTATGAAGTAAAATTTTTTTAAATTTTAGGAAAACTAAAATTTTATCGCATTAGATTTAAGTATTTATTGTGAAACACTTTATAATAACATTATATTAAAAACTTTTTTATAAAAAACAAGACTTTAAGCTCGATCAATATATATATGGGTCATTCTCATTCCAAACGTACATTTTGTGTGCTTTTGTTTTTTTTTTGTTGTATTTGTTTACCGATGTAACTAATATATATACGAGAAGATGGGATTTTTTAACATTTTTCTGTATTGAGCGTTACATTCGCCTTCGCTGGTGTTCTGGGAATGATTCTTTCGAAGAAAGTACACCACAAAAAATGAGTAGAGGGTTTGAATGCATTATACATCTACTCTCTAAGCACATAAAAATTATAATAATCGCAGGACGAAATTAAAAGTTATGGCCACTTTCAATTCTTACTTCATATGGAAAAATAAAAATGTTTATGTTTTAAAATAATCCTTTACAAACATTTATACATAAGCAAGAAGTAGGTCAACTCTTCTTTCAAATAAGACTTATTTAAATAAAATCGGCCAACAACGTCAAAAGTCATGTCAATTTCAAATAATTATTTTTTTTTGTAGCAAAATACGACCTACCTAATACATTCTTCTAAAATATAACAACCTACAGTGAGAAAGAAGCAAAAATTTTTGAAGGAAAGCCAGAAATTTGTAAACAGAAAATTTCTTTATATCGTTTCTACCTTCAGCTGCTGTTAACTTTTTTAACGTCCTAAAATTTATAGATAAATTATATTAAAAACAAATTTTACGTAACGCTCAATACATTTTTATACGAATTCAATATTTTTTCAGAATACGTACATTATTTTGAATTCAATAAGATTCAGATGTATAATATTCGATGTATTTTAACATAACCTCCTTTAGGTATTCACTAAAAAATTTCGATAATATTAAAAAATATTGATAAAACTCAACACATTTCTTTGGATACAAACGATGATTGACCGAAGTTTTAAATATTTAGAAGTATAAACCTACGCTGTTATTTTAGTGTAGTATGTTGTTAGCGCAATTTTAATAATTAAACTGAGTAATAAAGAGTAATAAAAACTCGTAACGCTCAATACACATGATTGCGGACAGCAACAGTTTTGGAAAAAAAATTTTAGTTTCTAATATTTTTCAAAAATTTGATGTATGAAATAAGAGAACCAAATGCAAATATTCTAAAACCGTTATAAATTTAATCTCGTTTTTGAAAAAAATTCATAATTTCTTAATGTGGAAAACAACACCATGCATTCTGGACACGTCATTTTGTATGAAGAGGGGAAAAACAGTATTTTTGTTTTGGTTTTTAACACATAATGAACAGTCTTACACAAAAAACTTATGTACTACATTTATTTACAATCTATTAAATCATGCTAAAAACGTTCGTAACACTTTTTATGTGATAACAATTATCTCCTGATAAATTTACATGTCGAAATATTTAATGAAACATTTTTATTTGCTTCTGGCAACTGTTGAGGTGCAAATGGGGTAAAGAAACTTGACAATAATCATCTAAACATTCATTTCATACCACTTTTTCTACCAAATTTCTCCCCTGACCATAACAAAATTTCATGCAGAAAATTTCATGAAATATTTCATTGTGTAAATTTAGAATTCAAAAATAAATACTTCTTTCATGAGGGTTTCCTTTTAATGCCGGATTTTTTGGAAAAATGGTTTTTTGAAATTTGGGGAGCGCGATAAAAAAGACCTGATGAAGAAGAGGTGAAGTGAAGTCTGCTGTTGATGACTATTTGAATGAGCTAGACAGTTTTTACTATAAACAGGGTATGCAAGCTATTGAGTATCGCTGTTAAAACCGTATCGACCTAAAATGAGATTATGTTGAGAAATAAAGAAAATTTTTTCAAAACTTGGGGTTTTTTCTTCGTTAGGTCGGATAGTTTTGGAACCGCCCACGTATGTGAAGATAATGCGGATTTCCAATATTTTAATAAGACAAAATTTTTTTGTCATAAATCCACTAAAATTTTCTACCGACACTAGTGAGTGAAGCAACATGCTCATGAGCTCTGTTTTAACTGCTTCATTTATAACACTTATGAAAACGAATTTTGTGTGGAAATGTGTTTTATAAACAGTTAAATATCAACTTAAAAAGTGATTTAATTCTCGTATTCAATTTTCACGAAAAAGTTGTATATATAATAATTGAAATCACACTCAACAGAGCCACCTGACAAGTGGCACGTGAGCACTAACGATGGAAGTGTAGCGGCTTCTGAAAGTGACGCTACTCTGTTCTGCTGTGTACGTTGAAAAATTAAGTTGATGTTAACTTTTTCTTTGTTCCTTGGAATATTAGTCACGCCCAATTCTTTCTGAATTAAAACGTTACGGACCTTAGCCATATAATCAATTTTGGTGTTTTATAAAACGTTGCTTTTTAAAGACCACCGCAGATATTTAACACTCAAAGCTGTGAATAGCATTCATGGTCAAAAGAAAAATACGTACTAATTCAAAATGTGCAATTTCACTCTAAATTAAATAACTTCAAGGCATTTCATATTTCTTACCTTTGTGACAACTGACACGTGGTTTAAGCATTCAAAAGGAAATATATAATTATTACAACTACATGATTATAATGAATATTTTTTGGCACTCAATTTTAAACACATTTTACACATTTATTGCATACAAAATCTTAAATTGGCCAATAATATGAGCACTAACAAAAAGTACTTGAACATAGTGTTAACATTTAAAAGAAACACACACACTCACACAAATGTAAAAAGTATTGATGTGCTTGACCTGCATTGTTTTCCGCATGGATTTAGCACTTAATCCTATTAAGAAATAAAAAAAAATCAATTGTTAAATTATTATATTTAAATTCTTGCAAAATCATCATTCTTATCATCTAATATGAAAATCTCATTGTTCTTTAAAGAATATTTCTGTTTATTGTTTTGTTTTCCTTTTTACAAAACTCTGACACGTACTCAGCTCATAAAGTCTTTTGGGAAAAAGGAGGAACAAAACAAACAATTATGACACTGGTCAAACAATTGATCGCAATTGAACTCAACTAAGAAAAAGCTGAAAAGATGATGAGGATGAGGATGAGTTGAGCATTGGTGGTCGACGACAAGCGGATTAATAGGATTAAAGATATTGAATTCCTAAAATAAACACTTTTAGATGTGAATGAATGAATCAGGTCTTAAAGTCTTAAAAAATATCTCATTATATGGTATCCTTTAGTTTTTAACAGCAACTGAGTGAGTGTGAGGTGTGGTAAAATTGATAAAAATGTATTTAGTACGGATCACAATTTTTCTTTCTTTGCTTTTGCTACAAACATTTAAAAAGTCATTTTCGTGTTTCAAACATCTGCTCCTTGTTCGTTTTTATATAATTTGATGTAATAAATAGTTGTTCATTAGAAAAATTCCTTTGACACTTAACATATCCTTTCTTTTTCTTTTTGGTTACATTAATAACCATGCAACATGCGACAAATGTCATATAGAACTTAAATGAACGATTGGTGTTAAATAACAACAAACGATCCTTGAATAATAAACAAAGCAGACAGCCAAAAAAACTACCACATCTTTAAGATGAAAGCCAATAATATTTAACAAATAACTAGAGATTGTCAGGAAAAGAAACAAGCAAGCTGCCCTCTTCAAAACCCAGTATAAGCCAATCAACATTGAGTGGTTGTTTTACATTCTAATAATCATTCTATAGTTTTGGCATTCTGTCTTCTGTCCGCTTTATTGTGTTTTTTATATATTTTTTCGAGTATTTGTTGTTTGAAGAAGTAATAATAATAAATATGATTTTAAAGACCTTTTTGATCGTATTCAAACGTTCTAACGATATCTTTCTCTTATTTATAACTTTACCAAATACACACACACAGATCTCACACTTCATTTCGAATGGCCCATATGCAGCAGATGTGCATTAATTGTTGCACGATTAAACAACAAAAGCAGAAATATATAAACGATATCTTTAAGAAATTAAATGCATTGTGTTTAAACGATTTTTTATTTTGATGTTCATTTCTTAATGATTTTATATCGAAGAAAATTTATAGTTTTTAATAGAGAATTTATGACCTATTTTGATCTGCACTTTGGTTTATTAGTAAAGGTTTGTTAAGTGAGTTTTATAAAATTTATAGAAATGTGTGAAGATTTTAAATTTTATTGTATATAAGTGATAAGAAATTATTTTTGTATATCTTAGTCGAAATATAGAAGGAACAATATGTTAACAATTTAATTATTTTAGGTTATTTTTCAACGTGTATTTTTGTAATTGAAAGTTATTAAACCAGGTTTGATCTTGTTAGTTCAAATTACACCAACATATATGTATATACGTGTATGGTCGTTTTAAAAGTTCACATTTGCGCAAAGTTATACTGACTCTTCATAAGAAATCTTGTAAGCTTTACGTTTAAGGTTAAGGACTTTTATGTAAAATACCACCTTGCACATTTTTCTCCAATATTTTAACGCTCTAACTCCTCGCTGTATGGGTCGTTTCTTCCCTTTCTTAAAAAACGGGGCAAACAACTTCCCTTCAACGGTGATGTAGCGGATGAAAATAGTCCACAAAAAGAAAGCATGGTGTCGTAGGACACTGGATAGAAACGAAGTTCTTTATATTTTATTTAATTAAGATAACATTATATTAAAAGTTTTAAGAATCCCCGAAGAAAACGTATGATAATTTCAAAACGCCGCCTACGATTTTTTTCAAATATAGATTAGACGATTTTAGATCAAGACACCTTTCAAACAAAACGAACTAATACCCTAATGGTGTAAATCACATCACCGAAGTGAAATTTATATTAAAGCAAAAACGAATTTGAAAAAATTACGCATAGAAAGCGGTGCTTTTCGGCCTTCACAGATTTTAAAATTTTGTATGAAAAATAAAACAATTTTATAAAATATTTGAAATGTTGCTTTTGCTCTCTATATAAATTTCACTTTGCTGACGTAATTTACATAATTAGGGCCTAAATTAAAATCACTATATGCGTTTGGGAGCTGACGTGCCATAGACACACAGATTCAAGAGGGTGCAGCTAGAGGTCTTAACTTCTAACATCTAAACGGCAAATAAAATGCTTCTGAAAATTTTACCATTTTGAAAAAAATATGCTCTCTTGACCACATTTTTGAGCGGCCGTATAACAATTAAAAGACAGATTAATTATATTAAATGTATCTAATATAATTTGTAAAGAAATTTGATAAACTCGATGGGGGTTTTTTTTAAGCGATTAATTTAGAATTTCGAAGAAAAATTTACTATTTTCGTCCAATGCGTGGTGTAGCTTTCATGCTTTAATCGATTTCAAAATTCAACTGCAGTCGTTTTTAATGACTATTCTTTTGAAGTATGTAAAAAAAAAATTTTTAGCTCAGAAAATTATTTGAGAAAAACGTCCAGCAATTATACTATATTTTGCCATTTGTCACACTCATTTCAATGTCCTTAAAATGTTAAAGATATTTTAATAAACTAAAATGCTTTTTTTGCCTATTTGTAAGCTTTACAGAAAGTTTAAATTCATTAAAATCGGATAATATTTGTTCAAGTTATGAGGGCAACAAAGTTTTTATTCCCGAGGTGGTAAATTATGACATCCTATAGCTCATCATGTGTTCGAACAGGCTAAACCAAATTTCAAGACTATTAAAGCTTAAGTCCTCTTCTATGATTTTTACATACATCGTTTTGTAATTGGAGCGTAAGTTGCAAAGATACAGATTTATTACTCGTTTTTCTAATTTGAACCACTATGCCACGTCTCAACCGGCCTTACAGCAATAGCCGGAGCAACTGCAGGAGCAAAATATTTCCCCTAAAAACATCAACCTTAGCCACAATCAATCTTGCTGGTGGACTTTCAGTCTCCACATAAACGCTCATTTACAGCTATGATCTTCATCACGAGAACCTCATACTCCTCCGCAACTCATACTCCTCATACTCTACGAACCAGCACTATACCTACTCCATCAGCGAACCACTTACTTTTTTAAAATCTATAACGCAATCATCACCATGATTAATGCACTAATAGCCACCTTGTTATTCTGTCGCATATTCCTCCTACGAGAGGCTACAGCACTGTCAGTAGCAGCAATCCCACTAAACACCTCCACCTCCTCAACCATACTATTATCAGCCACACAGACATAAGCTGATGTAGCGGCAGTGCTAAATATCGCACAAGCCGAAACAACAACAGCTGCCAAAAAGTAACGGCGGAAGCAATTATAGCAAGACTAGAAACAGCAACAAAAGTAGAAGCAGCAGTAGCAACAGCATAACCAATAGAATCAGCAAATAAATTTGCACCATTAGTATTCCAGACAGCAGCAACAGCAGTGCGCCTGGTCTTCGATGATGATGCCTGCAAAACACCTCCACCCGCTATCCACGTCCCTATGCCACACTTTCTTAATGGCAGCAGGTGGCTCCATAGCCTCATAGTTCGGCAACTCAAACGTCTCCTCATCGTTGTTCTCCTTTAGATTTATCCGCTTCCATAGCAGACCCGGAGAAGTCATTACTGCCGCCCAAAACTTACTTAAAAATAAACTCCACCTACCTTAATAACAGCAATCAGTAGAACGATAATAATTTGAACTTCCGGATGATAAGAAGAGGATACTTGCAAAGGTCGTCAGTAAATCGACCAACTATAACTTGGAGGATCATACTTATCGCCAAATGTTAACGAAGAAACCTTAAGCTAGCACGGCCACGAACCACTTAGCCAGCTCGCCAACCAGTTAGAAAGGACACAAACCATGTTGAATATTCCCAAAAACAGGGAAAATTATGGCAACACTGAAAAATCTGCAACGAAGACACTGATCAACAGTTGGAATTCGACCTGCTTGCCGGAGTTTCGCCTTCAGAATGAGACACCTTTCCAGCAGAGTCTCAAAACAAAAACATGTAAACATTTCAATCTTATTTTCGTTACCAGTATACGTTAAGAATATTCGTTAAACGTATTTAGTTCACGTTTTTGTTGCGCGTGTTTATTTCATTTAATCAAAAGATTGATGTGCATAGCGTACCATAGGAACTTACGTTCCAAAAACACTGACATTCAGCGCACTTATTTATCACATTGTCACCAAGCGCGGATTCAACGGAAGAGATACTTAAAGAAATATGCCTCATTTCTATTGCGTTGCTAAAAGAAAATTATAAAAACTGTTATTAACAAAAAAAGGCCAATCAACATTTTGAAATGTTTTAACAATCTTTTAATGTACATATTTATATTTTTTGGTTTTTCTGATAAAAAATATTGTATTGATTCACAGAAAAAGTAGACAAGAATTATATTCAATAAAACCATGTTATTAAAAAAAATATGAATTTCAATAACATTTATCTTTAACATAATAAAATATTTCGTTGTAAGTATTTCTTTTCCATGCCGGTTATTTCTTTTCTTTTTATACATAACTACTTAAAACAAGTTGTATCCCATAAAAAAAATAAATGGGATATGGCTCGGCTATAGAGAGTATGCTTTACGTCCGGAAAGCCCGGGTTCGTATTCCAGCCATGTCAACATTTTTTTAATTTATATATATATTTTTATTTTGAAATAATTTTGTTATCAATATAGGGGAAATCTTTATCACAGGAAATTTGAAAAAAAAATTATTGAATACCGGGATTTTTGTTATCAAAAACGAAACTTATTTTTTTCTGTGTTAGAAATATTTGAGTTTAACTTTCTTATTGACTCCGAAATGTCTGCCTGAAGGTCTAAATTTCTACCTAACAAAACGAATTTTTCGCATAGCTTACTATGAATATTGCAATTTTAAGATTTCTTAAAACAATCATAAACATAAACGAAATTAAAAGAAAAAAAAATTAAATGATTGATCACCCCGGGTGTGTTTTTGTATGTGCAATTATTTTGTAGTTTGTTTTTATGAGATTTTTCCCTTTTCAGACAAAGGCAAAAGGCTGGCAATAAATGTCCTGCGGTTTTGACTTTGGTCATCCTCTGTCAAATATTATGAGAAAAAATTAAACTCTAAACAGAAACTACTTGAATTTTCAAGTACTATTATGATCTTTTTTTTTCTCTGTCTCATATGGAGAAATAGTTAAGAAAACATAAACCCTGAGGCAAATAATAAAAGGTTTATGATCTTCAGCTTTTGTAAGTGGTAAACAGTACTCAAAATTACAGCTGCACTATTTGCTAAGACGGACAAACAAACAAGCAGACACTTTTTATATTGTTACGTTTTTAAGTGTTACAACTCGGTGGGTGAAGAATCATATCGGTTGCTGCTGATTGTAAGTAATTGAGGTTTTCAGTTTGCTTTTTAGTGTTCAAGATTGCAAAAGTGGTTACATAATTACGTTGTCTATGCAGGCACTTCACATCATTTAAAGATTCTCTTAAAACACATTTTTTACTTTTCCTTTAATTAATGCAATATTTATGATTTTAATTTTTTTTCTTTTTTTTAATTTCAAGTACTTCCACCCATCATAAATCATCATCTTATTTGACTTTAAAAGTAGCGCATTTTCTCATTTATTTAATTCAAGTACTAAATATTTAACTCAATATTAAAGATTAAGTCAACACCTACTAAATTTATCACTTTGTAGACTCGAAAGATTTTTCTTTAGTTAATTAATGTTTTCCAAAGTGTTTTTAAGTTGTTTAATATTCATCTAAATTATTGCTTTCATAATGAGTTTTTAGTGTTTCTTTATGGTTTTTTTTGATTTGTATAAAATGACAATATTTAAAGCGTATTATCTAAACTGCAACTCTTTCGGGTTTCTTGTGTGTTTTGTTAATGTCAATATTTAGTTTTCAAGATACACTTAATATTCATTTAGGTTTTTTAATATTTCCCAGTTCATATGTTTTTTTGTTCATAAATAATATTTTCATGTCAACTATTTCAGGCAGCTTCTGTTTCGCACCAGTACGGTAAACTGTAAAAGTTTATAATTGAGCTGATTTCTAGTTTAATATTTCCTAGAAAAAACATGCAGTGAAACTCTTAAAGTTCCAGAAGTGGCAAAAGTCATTCCGGGGATAATGATGGCAGCCGGAGATTGTTCTGTTTACACCTGTAATAATATCAGTTTGATTCTGTAAAGCAAATACTTTAAGCGCCCACTGTATATTCTTAATTTCCTTCTATATGTGCGATTTTAACTTGTATGCTTAACAACGGCCAACAACTGAAAGTAATTATTAACTGTGTGACTTCTGTGCAAATCTCAACTAAACAATTCTTTACAGTTTAACAAATGAATCTGCTTCATATAATTTTGTATTTATTTAAGAATACAAAAAACATTATATTAAGCAAATAAAAAAATTGAATATTTTACGTATTCGTATGACTTTAAAAATGTTGTTGCTTATTGTCGTCATACACAGCAAGAAATTTTCTTCATCGATTCTGTGAATTTCGACATTAATCTAATGAAAAACTTCATTCAAACTCAACCAACGTAACGCTTCGTTGAATTAATGATACAAGTTTCGCTAAAATTATTTTAATGAAAATTTCATCAAATATTTGAAATAATTTCATTGATCCATTGTAATTATTGCGCATTATTTTGAATTTCATTTTAATGAAATTCTGTCATTATTTTAATGATATTCTGCCATTATTGTAATTAGCTTTTCTCCTTTATTGACTATTTTAATTTATTAACAGTCTCGTGCTACAAATACATACGAAAACGCCAATGCACGTCAGAAAAATTTGTAATAATGATGGCTGCTCACAGTATCGAACTCAGACTCATGACTGTCATCATTTACTTTATAGGCAACGTCTTAACTAATTCAGCCAACAGCACTGTCAAGATAATGTGTCTATCTATGAGTGTATAATAATAAGAGAGAGTACAAAAACAACAAACAAATAAAGCAGAGGTAATCATAACCCACTAAACCTGGGATTCGAAATAAAAGAAGGTTCGCTAAAACGAAGAATTTTCGAAACAAATTTGTTCGATAAATGCTCGTGCATCTAAAAAAAATCGAATGTTCGCAAATGCGAGCTTTTGTCGATAATGTTGCGACAATAAGCTCAATTGCCAAATTTCATAAAATTTGAATGTTCGCAACATCGAAATATGTCTCGATAAGAAGCGCAATTGCCAAATTTCATAAAATGTGAATGTTCGCAGCATTGAAATATTTTCGATAATTTATCGAATGTGCAATTTACATTCATGTGTGCAATAATTGAATAGAAAAAAATTTGCCACGATAGCCTAGTGGACGTGTGTTAATCTGTTAGCCTGGAGGTACCGTGCTCGAATCTGATTGAAGTTAGTTAAGTTAAAATTTAAAATAAATAATTATTCCATTTACAATAAAATAAATAAATCGAAATCGAAAGATTTGCTGCCACAAACTGAGCGACGAGTGAGCTCTAGCAGCTCTTTCCGACTTCGATAGCCGTTCGCGAGTGTTTTGTCCGAGAAACGTGTGCGCAACATTCGAATGCGATATTATTTTCGAATGTTTTGGTTTGCTGGGAATGCTGAAAATGAAGAGACATGAAACTACTCAGTTGATATCTATTTTTTTTTTCTTTTCAATCTCAACTATGTAATTTATTTTTGCTTTATCTTAAAAAAGCGACGGCGACGTCCTTGTTTGAAAGCTAGCATACAACTGAATGAAGTTATAGTTTCTTACACTCTATGTAGTGAGTTTCGTTAACAGCCGTGTTGTATATATGAAAATGAACGAAAAGTATTCGGGCACCGGTGGCTTAGCATGGTGATGTATGATATAAACTATCAAAATGTTGTCATAAGCCCAACGAAATTTTCTAACGAAACTATGAAAGCTAATAAAGGAGTACCTATGAAACTCTTTCGCAATATTCGTGAAATTTCATTAGAATTGTGAAATATTTAATTAGAATTTTGAAAAAAAATCTAACGAAATTGTTTCATTGAAATTCTTTCAGTGTACAGCTTTTGTCATATGAATTTACTCAGATTTCAGTCGGATCAAATATTTACATTTCAATTGAGTAATCAATATTAAAATAGTGCCTCTACCCACAACTTATTCATGGAACAATTATAAAGATCATTTTGTTGCGTAAAATAAAGCTTTCAATTTCAATTTTAATTTCGCACAGTGGTAGAACAATAAATAAAAGTGGCAGATCCAAATATATGTCAAAACATAAATTTTAATATCATTCGACTTAAGGCGCGATCGGATTGGACATGACAACATCTACGGATCGGATTGGACATGACAACATCTACTTAGATTCACAAGACTTGAGGTAGTATCTCTCATTAGTCAAAATACCGAATGAAAACGATAGGATGAAAATTTTCTTTATTCAGATCCAAGGCATACCATTCATTGTACAACAATTACAACACCAAAAAACACATACTTTCTGTTGGTAGAAACACATCAGAAATATATCAAAGTCTATTGTCTGTATGTCCCACACATTCCTCTCAATTTTAATAACACTTTATTTTGTTGATAGACACATACTGCAAAACTGTCAAAATCTTTTATCTGTGTGAGCCACACATTGTCAAATTTACTAAGTCAGCTGATCTTTTTCTAGTACCTGTTTAATCTACCTTGCTCGGATCAAAGCAGTTTCAACCTTCATGAAAGGAACGAAACTTCTCGATGGTTCTCAAATAACAGAATTTACAAAATCTCATCAGATTACTCAAATAGTCGTCTAGGCATGTCAGGGTCACGGTAATTCGAGTTGTGCTAACATTAAATCTCGAAATTTTTTATTACCATTATTGTATATTAGTTACATTTTCTTCAATCTGATTCTAAATACATTCTTACTGAATGTTAATACGAGAACGATATTAATTCAATTATCCACATCCTAATATTATTTTACACCATTTTGTCCATTAATAATTAAAACAATGGACTTTACGTAAATTTAAAAACCTTACCAGAGAACAAGGACAAAAAAGAAAACCAAAGGCCCAGCAAAATAATAATGATTTTATTTTACTGTCAAAGTTAAGAGAGGAGTCAGTCGTAAAGTTACAACAAGTATGTAGAATGTGGTATTTGTTAGCATTGTATACAATGTCAATTAGCAGCTGCAAAACGACACTTAATGTGCGTCACCAAAAGCACAATAATACAATAATAAAAATGAAGTAAAATAAAAATAATAAAACTTAAAAATAGTCCCTAAAGTAAAGCAAAGACAAACCAAGCCGTAGGGCTTTAAATCCCAATACTGCATGACTGACACAGTATACAAGCGTAAAAAAGACTAAAATTGCCCAATATATATGTGTGTAAGCACTTAGATTCGCACAAGGTGATGATAAACTTAAAAACTTATTTCAGCTAAAAACAAACAAACTAAGTTACTAGCCAACAAACCGTTTTCACGACAGACCATTGAGCAAATAAACAAAGAAGGCTGACGGCAAAGACAGAACAATTGTCGCACAATGTAGGTATGAATGTAGATATTTGTGGGTATATAGAATATTGGTATCGGTTTTGACTATATCGTCTTCTCACTGCTTAAAGCCGCTTGCTGCCTGCCTAGACAACAGAACCCTATGATTGTTGTGTTAAAGCTTCCGTTAAGTGGTCTTAAATAAATTTTAGTGGTTTTGAAGCATTCAAGCAACGATCAGTAGTTTGTTTGTTTGCGTTTTATATTCAACTTTTTTTTAATTTTGGAATTTAAAAGAGTTTAATTATTCATAAAAGAAATTTAAGCTTATTACATATTTTAGATATCATAATATTCTTATTGGAAGCAGTTTACACGCAGAAAAAATTATCACCAAATAATTTTCAAACAAAAGTTTGCCTAAAACTAAATCTCATTTTCAGTAAATAATCTTTACATAATCAATGAATTGTTTGTTTGACTCTTATTTAGGACGCAAACACCAAAAACAACAAAAAAGCTGTGTCGTAAAAAACAACCCCGATGACGAAATACACAAAAATAAGAACAACAACAATGACAGCAAAAGGAATACGATTGTATAAATTTGTTTACTGAAGATTCTTGAGTGAATCAATTCGTTAATGTCGTTGCGTTAATTCTCATTAATTTTTTTAGTGTTTAGATAAACATTCCGACTTGAACACAATTAACAAACTAAAATTTCATAAATGCTTAATGGATGATGATGGTCCAGACAAAAATTTTGTTTGATATATTACAAAAAATTCTGTAAATATATTTGTTTGATTAAGCAAACTATTTTTTTAATATTTGTTAGTATTAAGTTATGAGTTTAGTCGAACTGTATGGGTTTATATCCAAAGAAATTATTTTGGCTTGAGTTCGGTTTTAATTTAATTTTTCAATTAAATTTTATTTTTATTTAGAGATAAATGTGAAGCATGTAGACAAAGAAAATTTTGATTGAGCGGATGGTTGAACTGACGTTTTAATAGCTCCCGCTAATCTCATCAGAGTTCTTGACCACTCGACCAAAGTCGGGTGTTTGCTGTCAAGAGCTGAATATCATCTACTTTTTTAATCAATTCATACTGTCACTCTTAGAGCTGTATTTCATTTGATAGTACATAATTGATATCCAGTTTTTTCTTTGTCTTGTGTCAAGCTTCTTTTTTTATATATTTTTTTTATTATTTCTCTATTCTAGTATGAATTATCATTGATAATTACAAGTACTAGTGTGTGTGAATGTTTGTTTGTTCAGTTTTATTTGAATATGTACATCCTTTTGCTAGGTGCCTTTATTTGTTAGTATTTTTAGACTAATTGTTTTATAAATTCAGACAAAAATGTTGTTTGATATTTTTCAGAAAGTACAGTAAATCTTTTTGTTTGAATTAGTAAATTGTTTTGTTTACAATTTATATATATTTTTAGACAAATTATTTTATAGATTTAAACAATTTGTTAAGTGAAAAAATACTTTTTTGTCTATGAAATTGTATCGATATTTTTGTCTATATTTACAAATTTGTTTGTAGGTCCGTTCCTGGACAAAATATTTACTATTTCATTGAATACCTTTACAGAAAAATAAATTTAGGTTTTTCTGTGCACGTTTTTCTACCAAAATATTAACCAGCAAATTTTTATTATGTAGTTAAACACCATTAAAATTCATAAAAAGACTTGTATTTGCTCAGAAATTGATTGAGAAGAACAATATGTATGTGTAAGTGTATGTATATTCACATTGCTTCTAATTGGAAGAAAACGGGTAATTAATCTGTATATTTGAAATTTTGCGATCCGATTACAAAACGACGTGCATCAAAATCATAGAAGATGACCTAAGTTTTAATCATGCTGAGCTTTGGACTACTTGATGTAAAGTTTATAAATATATAAAGAAAGTAGAGTTTACGATATTAAGATATCATGAATATTTTCAAATACATTTGGCTTTGAATTTTAAAATTTTGGTTTTTGGCCACTAATTTGTTCTCCATTTCATCAATATCTCCACTAATAGTATAGCCAAACTTTTCAAAGAAATATTTTATGATTTTTAACACAATCCTGGGGCCGAATCGTCCCTTTCGATATTGAGCTGATTCGATCGAGTTTTCTTAGTTTGTGATTATGGCATTCGCTATCGAACAATATAAACACATTGTCCGATATCGAATGTCATAATCTCAAACTAAGAAAACTCGATCGAATCAGCTCGATAACGAAAGCGACGATTAGACCTACGGCTTTTAATTGTTACCCGCCCGCTCAAAAATGTGGCGAGGATAGCAGATTTTCTAAAAACAGTAGCATTTCCAGCAGCATCTTATTTACTTGCATGAAAACTGACTAAACTCCTTTTTAGTCCCCGATCAAAAAATAGCAGTGTTATAAGTTTGTAGTGTTTCTCTATGTGTCTATAGACGTCATCGTACAGGCCAAACGGCTGGACTGATTTTGATTAGCTATGTTGCAAGAAAATCGGTGCAGACGTTTAGAAGATATCACATCTTTTCTAGACTTATCCTCTTGAATCTGCGTGTCTTTGACACCGTAGCTCCCAAAGGGCTACATCGATTTTAATTTATTAAATTTTGTTTGAAAAGTGACTTGATCCAAAATCTTTCAACCTATGTTGAAGAAAATTGCTCCAGCCGCTTTGAAGTTATCATCTATTTTCGACGCCGGTTTTTTTTAATTTTTAACTTAATGTTATTCAATCTTTATTTTTTTACTACTTAAAAAGCACATCACAGAAAAAAAAAGATTTGTAAATACAATTAATTTTTTTGTTATATCAATTAAATAATTAATTGATGTTGAACCTTCAACAATTTTTGTAAATACAATTACGAAATTGTAAGTTAAAAGGAAATCAGAAAACATTTTATTTTATTATCATAATTATTGTATTAACAATATTTTTTTTATACACAATCACAAAACTCTAAGCGACTTTTTACTTCCCTGAGAAAAACCCTTAATCTCTTTGAGCGGAATCGTACCGGCGACCTCTGGACTAATAGACTAACGTTCTTAGCTTTCAGCTAGAGAGCAATTCGTTATTAAATATGCAAATAATGAATACACACAAAACTTGATTTGCTTTGTTTCGTTTACGTGTGTGCATTCGTTTGTTATATCAACAATGATGATTGTTAATTTTTTTCACAAGTTTCAACAAAAACTTTAGTTGGCATTTTAAATCAAAAAAATATCCCAAAAATTGTTGAATTTTTGCGCCATACATAACAAAAAATTTGGTTAGTTCAGTTTTTTGAAAAAAAATGTCTGTGTTTGTTGTCTCAACAAATCAATTTGTTATATTAACTAAATATATTTTTGAATTTGAATTAACAACTCGAATTGTTAGTTGCAGTTTGATGGTATCTTTTTCTGTGATAGCAATCGTCTCATGTTTGAAAATTTTTAATGATATATTAAACGGCAATATTTTTTATTTTTCGTTTTTAATTTAAAAAATATATATAATAAAGATTTATTTGTTGAGGGTTAAGCAAAGTCTATATGAACTTCATTGGTGCTTTACCAAATCATCAGTAGCCTTATGCAAAGACTTTCAAAAACCATTTGAAAATTTGCTAATATTTTTTTTGGAAAACCAATATGAATAGAATAAGCGTATTTTCTCATATGAAAATTTTTCATACGATTTGTATAAATAAACGGAGACACACATGAGCAGTAATGATGGGAGTTCGGCGGCTTTCGAAAACAAAATTGTTCTGCCTTGCAGTGTACGTTGAAAACTAAATTTATGTTAATTTTTCTTTGTTTCTGGTAATATTTATCATATCTAATGCTTTCTTAATGTATCGTTATAAACTTTTGTCTATATAATCACTTTTATGTGATTTATATTGTTTAACATTTAGGAAAATGCTATTAAAAATATAAAGTTATAGAATTAATTCCTTTAAATGACATTTTGACGAGTGTGTGTTACATGCAAGACTGAGTCAGGTTTTGACACTATCTAAACGATAAAGCGAGAGCATTACAAATAGTAGGCGCTGTTTGCTGCTGACTGTCAGCCAGCCAACTAAACCAACAATAAAAACAATAATTTCAACTGATTCTGTTGCTGTTTTGTTGGTGTTAAAATTGTTTTATAAAATAAAAATCACTTTTCTTTCAATTCAATTTAGAGTTTAACTAATGAACTCTTTAAAGGATTGTTTCGATTTTGTTTTGCTTGTTGGTATTTGCAAATTGACAAAATAAATAATGTTTCCAGTCAGTCTTTCATCCATTTGGCGGTGACTACTGGTTTGTTTATTTAACTTTTCATATGATTTCGATGACACAACAGCAGCAGCCAGGTTACTTTGCAACTGACTGTTGCTAATTTCTGTTTGTCTATTAGTAAAATTTTCAATGTTAAAAGCTTCATTGAAACAGTTTGAGCTCAGTTACAGTTTAGGTAAATAATAAGACAAGAAATGAAAATTAATTTATCTCCAGACATGAGATAAGACGCTGACAAAAGACACTGTAGTGCTAAAAGACAAACATACAAAAAGACAACAAGAAAATTCTCAAATTTGTTAAGCAAACAATTAATACTTTTACTAAGACTGCAACAGAATAGAGGTTAGAGTCATTGAACAAACAAACACCGTGTTTTTTTTCGCCTGTTAAAATATTTAGCAAAATCGTTAAATAATTAAATGAAAGTAAATGTTCATAAAGACAACAACCATCACTCTCATCTGCAGTATGTTTGATTTTTACTGTGCCCCACCACCATTAACCAGCAAAATATACACAGACAGGCGGCCAATAATTTTTAACGCTTTAACGCTTTATCAGGCAAACAAATAATTTAAAAATCTCTGCTCCCCATTCCTTCACAAAATGAACAATGAATTGCTAGAATTATTCAATCAAAATTCACTACAACCATTAATTTGAAACTGTAAATAATTATGTTGCCTTTTATAGCAACCCCTCGAAATTGTTCAATTTACCCCCAAGGATTTGGCATGAAAGCTAACATACGTTTTTGTTTTCTTTGGTATTATTGGTAACACTGCTAAGCCTTAAAAATATTTCCTATTTAATATCCTCGTTTCACCCCACTCGTATTCTGGGACCATTAGAAATAACAACCACCTTTTCCGCCCCAAAACAAAATTCTTTTTGAACAGCAAACTTTCTGCTGATTTCAGTTTAATATTTTTTTTATTTCATTAAGTTGGAAAAATTGCAAATTGAATTAATCTAAAGATGACATGCTAAACGATTTTAAAAGCCAAAAATGAAAAACAAAACAAACACTGAAGTTTTAATGGAGTAGCAGAAGGGAGAACAAAAAAGTTTATTGGTTTAAATTGTGGTTTTATGGATATTAAAAGACCTGTGTGTCTCATCTCCCCCTTTAAGCTATTTTCTCTTGGTATCCTTTTTGTTCCTTTTAACTGCTCAAGTGTTGTGTTAAACAAACAACTTTATTACACATTTATTATTCTTGTTGAAATTGTTGTTAGAATTGTTTGTTGAATTGTTGGTAGAATTATTATTCGAAACTTTATGGGGAGTGTGTTTGTCTGAATGTCTGTCTATCTGCTATTGTCTATTTGCTTAAGTAAAAATAATGGAAATTTGATATTGGCTTCCAAAAATTATTCATTACTAGTCGTTTGAATTTTATCACCAAATATTTGTTGTCGTTTTCTTTCAGAGATTTAGCTTCCCTTGATGTTTATAAGGGTTGATTTTTGTTGTTGGTTGCTGTATACATGTGCCAGGAAATTGTTTAACAAGCTTATCAGTAACATGAAGTTGGCTTATTTAATTATTGGCTTTTTTAGTTGATTTTTTTTTCTTTTCTTCTTTAAAGGGCTTATTTGGGACTATACTTGTGATCCCTTATAAACGAATAGATTTATTTAGAGATATTATCTTAAAATTTATAAAATGATAAAGATACCTTGCAATATAATCTTTGTATTTAGATATGATTACATTTAGATCGTTAATAATAATTAAAAACTGTGGGAGACGAATAAAAATATACCCATAAATCGAGGGTAAGAACTTATTTTATACATACACACAGAAAAATTTCCATGTAAAATCGTCGAAAACCAGGTTAACTTAACATTTTTCGGTAGTGATTTTGCTTCCTAGGTGTTTCATGTTAAGTCAACATGATTTACAATAATCTTGAAAGAAAATTTTTCCTTTTGAATTAACTAAATTTCATGTTGATTTAATATTCTAGTACAGTTAAATCAAAATGAAGTTGATACTGAAATAATACGAAAAATCATATTGAATCAAAGTAATTTCGAGTTGAAACAACGTGAATTTGATATTGGAACAATACGAAGAATCATGTTGAATCAAAGTTATTTCAAGTTGAAACAACGTGAATTTGATATTGGAACAACACGAAGAATCATGTTGAATTAAAGTTATATCAAGCTGAAACAACAAGACTTTAATGTAGCTATTTTATTAATTATTTTACTTACGTGATAGTCATCAGAAAAATTTTCGTTGTAGCTGACTGGCCCAGCCAAGATTTGAACTCGTGCCACCTGCATAATAGTCCACGCCACCTGCATGATAGTCCACACTAAATAAATACCATCGTATGTAAAATGCATTTCATTTTAATTCAACATGATTTAAATGATTATTTAACATAAAACTTATTTGAAATTAAAGTTATAGATAGTCATGTCGATTGAAAATGAAACTTAACGTTTATAACAAAATTGTTTTAACGGTGATTTAAGGTTAGATTAATTATTTTCCGTTTAAAATTAATATGAAACAATGGTAATTTTAAACCAGCAACAGTAAATATTCGCTGGTAATTCGTTTTTTTGTCGTCTACATAGACGACACATGTAAGAATAAACAACAACAAGTCACACAACTAAGCAGTACAGTGAATTGTAGCAATGAACAAAGCAAGTAAACACTAACACACTCAAACGACATATTATTTCTTGTAAATTTAATATGATTTGCAATCACAATTGCGGCATGTGGATTTTACATTCCTTTTTTTCTCTGTATACACACAGAAAAATTTCAATGTAAAGAAGTCGAAAACCAGGTAAATTTAACATTTTTCGATAGTGATTTTACTTAATAGGCGTTTAATGCTAGTTCAACATTATTTAGAATAATCTTGAAGGAACATTTACCGTTTTGAACTAAATATATCATGTTGATTTAATATTGGAGTACAGTGAAATCAAAATGATGTTGATATTGAAATAATAGAAAAAATCATGTTAAATAAAAGTTATTTCTAATTGCAACAACGCGAATTTTATATTGGAACAACACGAAGAGTCATGTTGAATCAAAGTTATTTCATATTGAAACAACGTGAATTTGATATTGAAACAGCATTACGAATAGTGTTAAATTATGGTTATATCAAGCTGAAACAACATGACTTTAATGTATCTATTTTATTAATTGTTTTTCTTACTTGATGGTTATTAGCATAGCCATCAGAAAACTTTGTGTTGCAGTTGGCTGACCCAGCAAAGATTTGAACTCGTGCCACTTGCATGATAGCCCACGTGTTAACCACTGCAACCACAACAGCTTTAAAATTTACCTTAGCCATACACTAAGGGCCTTATTCATAACAAATTATCAAATGTTTATGAAACAGATTTCCATGCAAAATTTTTTTCATAAACCTGTGTAAAAAACTAGGCAGCTATTTTGAACACAGTGGGCGCTATATATTGTTATATAAGACCAATTTTACCAATAAAATTCTTAAGTCTTCGGAAAACCTATATCTTCCAGACTAATAGCCTACAAAAGTGTATAGATGACTTATAGGCAAGGCTGTAGGCTATAAATCTTTAAAAATTAAACAGTTATTTCTAACACTGTGGACGCTACATTTTGCTAAATAAGAACAATTTCACCGATAACATTCTTAAGTCTTCAGAAAACCCATATCTTCCAAACTAATAGTCTGATCTTTAAAAATGTATAGATATGTTATAGCCAAGGATGCAGACTATAAATTCTATAAAAATTAGAGAGCTATTTTTAAAAATGTGGACGCAATATTTTGTTATATAAGACCAAGATAACCGAAAAACGCTTTAGTCGTCGGAAAGCTTATATCTTCAAAACTAATAGTCTGATTCACAAAAAACGTATGCATGAATTATAGGAAATGCTATGTTCTATAAGGTTTGTAAAAACTTAGGCAGCTATTATAAACATAGTGGGTGCTATATGTTGCCATATACGACTGTCCAAATTCAAATTTGGACACCTAAATTATAACATAGTAAGAATACTCCATTATAATTTTTATATTAAAAACATATATTTAATATAAGTAACCACTTGTGTACTAAAAACAAAATTTAAAATATCGTAAGAAATATCAAACTTTGGCAACACTTAAAAATTTAGTACAAACGGTGTTGAATTAAATTTCCAAGTTCGTTAAATTCTTTTTTTTATAAAACATAAAGTACACGACTTCACAACATTGTTTTTAATACTCACTTGCGTTTTACCTTTAATACGAGTCACTTACTTGCTTGCTTTATTGGTCATCCGATCAACAACCAAAAATTAAAACTTAAACTACAATTATATTTACCGCTAGTTTAAATCAAATTGGATTCTACAACTACAATTCTAATATTAAAGGAATTTTATTCTACTTAAACCCACATGTATTAAATACTTATGGATACTTAGCTCTAAACTTACATTATATACTTTATCAAACTGGAATTAGAATAAACAATTACATTGAAGTACTAAAGCACTTACCTTGTTATTTGTTGGACACCCTTCTAAAAGGTGAGCATTGTTTAACCTACCAGCCTATGTACAATTTAACCCAAGGCTAATAATTCTCTCCCCTTTTGATAATTACCTTCATAATTATAATCACCCGAGAACGAGTGAATATAATTAAATTCTGCTTTGTAGATTGGCCCCCCCCTTTGCGTGCGATCGCACACCCTCTCTGCAATCCACAAAGAGACTCTCCATACGTACATACACCTGAACGTATTCAACGACCAATTTGAAAAATGTAAAATGCATTAAAAAAAATTTTATGTCCATTAAAATTTCAAAATGCCTTAAAATTTTATCTTAATTACAACAAAATCATATGGAAATACATAGAAGTAGTAAAATTTTAAGAAGGTGTATAGATAGAAAAACTGATGTAAAAGTCGCATACGCAAGTATCCGCAGCTAATTTTTAGAGAAATATTACTCCGTAATATCTATAAAAGTTTTCAAAACAAGATTTTTCCGTATTTACGTTGCTAAACCTTAACTGAAATAGCAAATATATAAGGTAAAGCCGCTGATATAAAACTTTATAAAAAAGTTACTTTGTCGGAAAACGTCCATCATTACCGATTCAATACGCCAAAAAATGTATATAAAAATCAATGAAGAATTACAGTCCAATTTTTTCTCAATGTTTAAAAGGCCATATTTTCTGAACCAGATAACATAGTGATAAATAAACTTTATTTTTAAATACACTGATTTGTCTGCTTTGATGGTGTGTTTAAATTTTTTTTAAATTCAATTATTTTTTTCCGCCGCTAGATTGGTTTTTTTCACCTCTGTGCGCCGGTCTATTGCCCTCGTTTTTTATTTTCGTTACCAGTATCCGTTACCGTTTTTTACGCCACACCCAGCATAGAACAGATTGATATGCAAAAAGGGCCATACGGAACTTCGTTCGAAAAAACGTGAGCTAGTGTTATAGGTTTAAATGATACGATATGCTCTTAAAATGTAGTAGAAAGTAATTAAATTTAATATATCGTTACCATAATATTTAAAGGCCTTAACTCATTCTTTTCAAATCGAGTTTTTGCTTTAATTTTATTGATGAACTTATAATCTATCGAAATTACCAAAAAACTTTAATAAGAAGAAATTAATTACAGCCTTTATATATTGAGGTAACGATATATACATTAGGTATACAAACGAACTTTGTATATAGCACCACCAGATGGCCAGTGATGTGTATATAAAGAAAACCGTTAGCATGAATCGATTTGGAAGAAAACCCTCCCCGCAAATTTATTTTTATTTTTTTTGCTAAAACCCTCAAGAAAAAATGTTAATTATTTATTCAAATATGTTGGTACGGAATTTTATGTTTTAAGTAACGATATGTTTGCAAATTTTTCAGAAAAAGGTGATGCTACCTCAGCGAATACGCATTATTCCTCAATTTTATTTGTTTTTATAAGAAATTTTGATAATTTTTTTTACAGGGGAACTTTTTTATCGGCCGCTATAAAGTCACACTAATCTCCTTCTTAGTTTTTATGTACTTAACGGTAAGGCTATCTAATTTTTAAAAATTACCAAAAAGTTTTATGCCTAATCCACATGTTTGTATTTAGTTGTAGATTAAAAATTTTTCATGAAGCAATCAATGAATATTTCTTAATCAAATTCCAAAAATTTGCATTACATACATATTTACATAAGCTTTATGTATTATCAAAATCCTAGTAAAATCGCTTATTATCCTGTATAAAGTGAAATAAAGGAAGAAAAAACAAATAAAAGAGATATTCACAAGCATTATCAACAAGAAAAGCCAATTTAACTAAACAAACTGCTTTGGTGGAAAACTTTTTTCCTATCTTTAATTTTTATTATCATCGCCAAATAATCAGCCACGTCCTCTCGTCGTATTAGTATCATCATTATCATCGTTGTCGTTGTCATCATTATAACAATATTATTGCCTGATGTGAAACATAATCATCCCTCTAAATAAATATGTACTGTTTGTGCGAATGTTCGTTCTTGTAAGTCTGGCGTATAGTAAAGAAAAAGCTTGAAAAAATCAAGACAAACAAAATAAATTTTATATATTTTATTGTTTGGCAAACTGTATCAAAAGCCATAAAGCCGCAAAATATTGCTGAAAACCAGTGCTGCTAAACTCATACGCATTTTACATTTACACTCTGGCCCAGTTGCAAACTTTTCATGCCCCATACAAACGGGTAGCTGACTGACTGACTGACTTCAGACATTTTAAACAACTTCTTGAGTGTTCAGTCATGCAGCCATTTATTAATATGAAGAGAAGAAGTAAACCAACCAAAAATAAAATTGAAAAATAAAATATGTAATTGAATTAACGCGCCATAATCATACTTATTCGTTTGTTGTTGTAGTTGCTGGTTTTGATTTTACTTAAGGATGACAATACCCGGTTGGCCAAATCGTCGTAGAGGACATTTTCATCAACGATTACTTAAGGAAACTTTGACATTTATCATGCACAATATTTCTCGATTACAGTTTCTTTTAAGACAATCTAACAGAAACCGTACTCAAAGAATGGGTAAGAAAAACTACTGAAATGATCATGCCAACTATCCAAATGAACTTCTTGTCGACATTGTCGCTCAGTCTGTCACCAGTATGAATAATTTTTATACATTCCTGCTTGTTAAAATTGAGCGCAATTGAGCTGATGAAAAGCTCTGTTACAATGTTTATTAAAAATTCTTGTCTTAAATACTCTCTGAGGGACCAATTATTCAAATTGTTATTCTAAAACACATGTAAAAAAGAAACAAATGAAAAATGTAGCCGGGACATTTCTGAGGATGTTGTCATTTACATGATCATTAATGAAAAGATGGGTGACAGCGTCGCTCTTGTTGTCATGTATGAACTTAGCGGTCATTTGTTCAAAAATGTCCTCGCTGATCTGTTTGTCATGCATCGGCCTTGCAAGATGTCTGAAAGACATGGCCAAACGGGTAATAAGCATCCTCATCTACAGACGAAATAGGCTGAATTGTTACCACTGCTGACGCTATAAACCATCGTTGTAACAAAATTATTTTTATCAGTTTATCGTTTAAAGTAGGGATGTAACGAATACCGATACCGATACCGATATATCGGCGATACTTCAGATTTTCCGATACATCGGTATCGGCGATATTTTACTGTCGATACGACGATACTTTAAAAAAATTTTCAGTTTTTTTTTACAAATTATTTATTTTTTGTTAATTCTACCAAGAACTAAATTCATTTCGTTATTTTTTAAATCTTATTAATATCAATTTTAAAAATTAATATTTTACGCTGTTATTTTGCAAAAACAATAATTTATTATTGTTAATTTTACCATGAACTCAAATTCAATTCGATGTTTTTTAAATCTTATTCCCAGCAAAAAAAGATACTCCAAAGAAGTCATGAAAATGTAGAATTCGCGATCCGGAAATATTGTAAATTTGGATAATTTCTAATTAGTTTCACATTTGCTTGTCATTGCAAGAAGCTCGCTTTTTCGATTACCAATACCGAATTTGAAGCGATGTTAGGACAAATATCTTTTTCGGTGTTCTATAATGATTCCTCAAAAAAAAGGATGAAAAATTACCCATTTTCAGAACTTGTTTCTTTTTATGCGAATTTAAACACAAAACTGTTTTCATGTAAATTTAAGTAAATAAATATAAACTTTTAGAAGACTTTTAATAATTAAGCTATTAAGTTATTTAGAAGAATAATAGTTGATAAATGTCCTTTAAAAATCGATTTTTTAAAAAGCATGAAGGGGATTTTTTTTTAATTATTAAGGAATTACAAATTTGTACTTGCTTTTCTACTAATTTTCTGCATATTTTTAATATAGATTCTTTGGAAGCAATGAAAATGCAGTTCCTTAAAAATTACTTCCAATTTTATATACTGGATTAATATAAATTTAAAATATTAATAATCTCTTACACTGCAATTTTGAATAATAAAAAAATTGCCCTTCTTGAGTTTTGTTAATCTAAACTTGAACTCAATTTCAATATTCGTATCGGTATCGGAATCGGTATCGGCGATATTTATTTTTAAGTATCGGAATCGGTATCGGATCGGCAAAACGGCGTATCGTTACATCCCTAGTTTAAAGCTTGTTTGCATTTTTATTTTATTTTGCCACCACCACCATCTCTTCTTCTAAGAGGAACATCCTCTCACACACTTCAAATCACCAATACAAACAAACAACTCTATTGTTAGTTGTTGCCTTTTGTCTCGCTATCAAACAGAAGGGTGTTTTGCTTACTGATTTTGTTGCAAAAAATACATCAACAGTTTGGCAGCCCCTTTGCAACATTATTTAACAACAACAATATTAACCGAAGTATCTTTGTCGTTTTCGCACATACTATACGTAAATACCTCATGTTTCATATGTGCAACACCTATTTCGTAATGCCTTTTAGAGGGATTTTACATCTTTTACTTTTCTTTTTACGAAATGAAATTAATTAGATATAAAGAAAACCTCATCGCGATGGCAATGAAACTATTATGATAACACTGTTACATTAATGCAACGAAAAATTTATTTAATGGCAATAAGTGTGACATCAAAGCAATGGAAAATTAATAAATATAATGAAACGTATCTCAAACATATTCTTTTACATATTGTAACTTCAAAAAGAAGTCATCTACAGTTTTTATTTTATGTCAACCCTGAACGTTGGGCCAAAAATTAAATCATCGTACACTCAAAATATTCTGTACTTACCCTGCGTTTAGACGTGCAAGTACTTGCATGCAAGCTCTGTGTACGTATTATCAACGAAAATTTCGAAAAAATTCCCAACTGTCTCGCAAGTGGTTTGAATGTTTACACGGGCAGGTGAAAGTTCATTTTAAAAATGTCGGCGAGAGCAGAACAACTAAAAAAATGTCTTTATTATTGAAGCTAAAAAAAGTGTTTGATTTTGTTTACTTTTTAATGCAGAGTTGCCAGTAATACAAAAATATTTAATTATAAGGGAACCAGATAACATTGAATTTTATTCGAATTTTTTTACGATATTTATGCTTTAAAACTTCATTAACTGCTTCATTTACGTATATTTAAGGAAAATAATATCAAATTAACTTTTGAATTTATTTAAAATCAGTAAAAATACAATAACATTATATTGCAATCCAGTTAGTGTGTACTAAACTGTTGATAGGGTAACACTGTTATATAACTTGTCATTTTACTTGCTGCAAGTGTCAAAAAATCATTGTCTTGTAAAATCCCTTGCAAGTGAGCTGCAAGTTGGCTGCAAGTGCGAAAAGTGTAAGTGAATTTGTAAAAAAGTAAGACTGTATTGAGTTTTTCGAACTTGCACCCGCACGTGTAAACGCTAAGTTAAAATTAATTGAAATTGTAATATAAAATAAATTAAAAGTTAATTAAAGAGCGGTCTACTTATTTTTCATTTAAGTTTACCAAAAAGTTTAGTGAGCTTTAAAAGTTAAAAAGTAAACAGACTTAAAACCATAAAAAATTAATTATTCATTCTTTGTTTGGATCAATTTAACTATCAAAAGAACTAATTGCGGCTTCCATAAAAATAAAAGAGGTTTCCCTCGTTTCTGTTATTTTTACTGTTAAATAATCAACCACAAGTTCCGTAAAAATAATTGATTTTTGTTTTATTTTTAAATGTTAAAACCTTACTAAATATTTCGTATCTTTGATTATTATTTTATTAAATTTATATATATTATTAACTACTTGTTATGTTAATTTCCACTGGAAATCGAACAAAGCTCGTTCAGGTTTGAAATCCAACGCACCAACCACTCAGCCAAAGCATAGTATGTAAATTAGCTGCACGAAGACAACATAAACTTACTCAATTTTATGCATTTAACATTACAAATTAAAAAAAAACACACGCATGGTCTTAGCTGAAATTGAACATGTGACCTCCCGTTTAATAGTCTAACGTACTATCCACTACACTACTGATTTTCAATGTTTATTTATATACATAGTTTCAATTGCAATTTCAGCTAATTTTACCTACAGAATATCTTGAGTATTTTATGTGTGTGTTATTTATATTCATGTACTTTTGTGGTTCTTATAACATAAGCAACGGACAATATTGAAAGCAACCAAAAATCCGTATTAATGTGTACTTACTTCGTTTTTTTTTAATTAATGATAGAATCAGTTAAAAATAAGATTGCTTAGAATTTTAAATGTTTATTAATTTAAAAATGATTGCACGGAATACTTCTTGAATAAAATATATTCCGTTACTGTCATAATATTGTATGTAGCTTTTGAGCCCTAAAGAACATATCCTCAAAGTTTACAAAAGCCATTTTCATAAACTATTTTTATTCTTTTTTGCTGATATTACTTGAAAAAGTCCATATGCTATACGTAGAAAACATACATGGGTAGTAGAGATGTTACGAATATTCGTATTCGAATCGCCGAATATTCGCCTATTTTATGATATTCGTATTCACCAAATTCAAACAATATTTCATATTCATTTTTAATAATTTCTACTTAAAAATACCCATTTATCTCTAACGCAAAATAATAATCTTCTTTTGGTGAAGAAAAAAGAAACAAAATATATTTCACAACGACATGATATTTAAAAAGTAAAGTCCTGTTAAATTAATTAAATAATAAGTTCAGTAGAGGAATGATAAACTTCAAAAATAAAAGTTTTGAATTATTTCCTCCTTCAAGCCTATTGCGACGCGTTGTGTAAATAAGCCGTGCACCACCAAACATTCGCTCGCTAGGAATACTAGCTGGTGGAGTCACTAAATATTGCCTGCACACAAACAAATAAGTTTCGTTTTTGATAACAAAAATCCGTATCTTCAATAATTTTTTTTTGCGCTATATTGATAACAAAATTATTTCAAAAGAAAAAAATATATATATTAAGAAAATTTTGATATGGTTGGGATACGAACCGCAGCTTCCCGGAAGTAAGACATGCTCTCTACAGCCGAGCTATGTCCCAGTTATTTTTTATGAGCTAAAACTTGTTTTAAGTAGTTATGTATGAAAAGAAAAGAAATAACCGGCATGGGAAAGAAATACATACAACGAAATATTGTATAAAGTTAATGACAAATGTTATTGAAATTCATACTTTTTTTATAACATGGGGTTATTGAACATATTTCTTGTCTATTTTTTTGAGTATGACTATATGTAAAAAAGCTCGTATTTTTCCTTATTTACTTTCCACTAAAAATTTTAAAAAGTGGCATTCAGGTGCTAAGGTAATAATTTCAAATTGAGTTATCGAAATGTCATAATAATGTTAAATATAGTTGTGACAGTTTTTCTCAATATATTGTAGATTTCAATATATTCAATATATTCAATATATTGTAGATATAGGGTAGATTTTTTTCAATTAAATTTAAAATATCAAGTGGCACTAACTATTTAGATTGAGTATTCGTATTCGTGGTCGAATTCGGCGAATATTGGCTCAGATATTCGTATTCGTATTCGCGAATATTAAAAATTTATATTCTTAACATCACTAATGGGTAGTACACATCGGGTACATACATACCCAGGAGACATTTTTTGCCAATATGTCTGATGTCTGAGACTTTACCAGACCATCTAGCCAGTTGCCTAGAATTTCCTCAGACATTTAACAGAATAGCCGGCACTTTTCTGCACTGGAGCTAACATTAAAAGCATAAATAGAAATACTCCTCTGCTACATTCATGTGAAATTTTATTTTGATAGAATTATCCGTTTAGAAATGCCTGATTTATGCTCCAATTGTTTTGATTCTGCCCCACTGTGGCAATGGAAACTTGTCTGATATTAATCGTATTTCAGAAAACGAACAGAAATGGCATACCAGAAACATTTTTAGCAAATCAGTTGATTGCCTGGTAAGGTTCAGGCATCAGACATGCCGTTAAAAATGTTCACAGGGCGTAGCAATACTTGAAAAACCATGAAAAAATTTCATAATTTCTGCCATAGAAGATTAATTATAATTAAAAGCCAAATCACCTTTTTCCATTTATTTATTTGATTGACATTAATGTTTATTATTTTGTAATTTTTTACCTTTTTCATTTACCCTCGGGGTTAAATTGTTTGTTGCTGTTGTTATTGTGTTTTCAAAACGAAAACGTTTATAATGAGAGTCGTGTGAAACCGTTTTTCCTTCTTTTATGTCTGTGCCATTAATGAATCATTATTTAATTAAATTTAAAAGCAACTTGTGAAAAAAAGGTAAAAGGGTATTTGGGTTGTTTAATATCTGGGTATATTTATGTACAAGAATATATTATCTATGTACCTAGCTTCTTCTAATATTTTGCATTTAAAGAGTTAATTAGTAAAATTAATATTTGTAATTATTGAAAATTGTTATCTTCTTGGGTACAGCATCCTAAGTCAAGTCAAATTACAAAAAACAAAAAATTGGTAATTAGTATCAGGCAATAAACTGGATAAATGTATAGAAAGAAGAATAAAATTGAGTCTAAGAAACCTTTTTTATGTTAGTTCCCCTAATAGAAATTTTTTATTTTCACTGGTACATCACAGGTCTTGCAATATTTGAAAGTTTTATATTTTCAGTCTTATCCAAAAACATAAAGAAACCATTCTTGAAAAGGCCATTACGACACGTATAAATTTTTCTGTCCCCCACGGAAAATATACAGCGGGGTACGTCTTTATCCTTATGTCACAGAAAGTCAAGTCTTGTAAGAGTTGATGAGATGTACAAAACATTAATTTCTTTAATATTGCAAGACTTTTTAATCGATTCGATTTGTTCAAAACAATTCGGCGGATTAAGATCTTTTGCAAATCAAAATCCATAATCTTCTTATAAAATTGTTCCTTAGTTCATTTTTTATACAATATGAATTCCCAAAATCTCTAAATGCGTAATAAACAATAATCGAAATTAAAGTCAACAATAAATATTCTTTACTTTACAATCAATCATTGGTTGAAAGAATTTTTTTGTTCAAATATATTTCAAATTTTTGTACTTGCGGAACTTGCAAACGTTCACTTCATCACCAGCAACAAGAGTGATACCACCACTTCGAGACGATATTGTTGTTGATGATGTTCATCATTTAAGCACACCGTCGCTAACTGAAAAAGCTTATCAATCGCATAAAATCTCTTTATTATCCCCGCAAAATAAAAAAAAAATAAAAAAGAACAAGTTAAAGAAGTGGTGTAGAAAAACGGAAATTATATATTTTTTCTGTGCAATTTTTCTTTAGAATTATTTTTTTCTTTTTGAATAATATGGTTGTGAAACAAACATAAAAGTAATATAAAATGGTAATTGAAATTGAATACAGAGAGAAAAACCAGACTGAGTAATACAAATTAAAATTGTCGTGAGGAAAAACTTGTTGTCACCTCCCACATATTATAGATTTTTTTGTTTTATGACAAATCCCAAACCATTTGGAGGGTGGTCTAGCGATGAAAAAGGTCTTCTTTTGTAGTTTTTAGCATATTTTCGTACACTGAAAGATTTTCGCTTCATGAAACGATTTCATTAGACTTTCTCTACAATTCCTATGAAATACTTAACTGGAATTGCTTCGATAGCTTTCATAGATTCATTGAGATATTTCACTGGATTTTGTTATTTTATGGAAAACCCTTTATGTTTGTCAAAGTGTTTTAGCTTACGCTTGAAATAGTCTAAAAATTAAACAAAATTAAAAGATTTTAACTTTTTTAATATATTAATTTCAACAAAATGTACTTGATAGTTTTTATTAAAAGTTTCATTGAACGTATGAAAAACCGATGACATAAATTATATATGAAATAAATCACATATTGCAAAAGCTCGCACGTTTCTAAGAACAGAAATAAATAAACAATGCCTCAAGTCAAATAATTCCTAAAAAAAATAAAATTTACCCGGTAAAAAAGTTGCTTCCAATAAAGCAGGTTTCTACTATTATGGAATAAAAGTAGCGCTGACAAACCTGCTGATATCGCTGCTGACTTTTGTATGGCGAGCTCCCGGATTGGAGTACTACATTTTTGCTCACAAAAGCGCTTTTGGAGCGCTGGAAATCATCAACATTTTCAGCACTAGAACTGAAAATATATGAAAAAATGGTTCGATGTGGACTGGCGTCGTTAACGCCATTTTGAATTTTTCTTATTTCGTTGCTTTATTTATTTTTATCCATTTCATATTTTTACTCAATGTTTGTTATTTTAACTTCAACTAGTATCGAACTAAGAACCTTCGGGATTGAAGTCCAACGTACCAATCACTCGACCAAAAACACTGTTGCAAAACGGCACCAAGAAACTCAAATAAACTTACTCTTCATTCTCGCTTAAAAACCTGCTTTGGATCAGCACTATAAAATCAGCTTGTTTGTATAGCTTATTTACGAAGCTTTTGTATAAGTAAACACCAAATACTTTTCTCGCTTCAAAACTTGCATTGTTGCGACGCTATGAAATCAGCTTCTGAACAAGATCATATTTTAAAGCGAATTATGAAGCGCTTTATTTCTTTAGTGCTTCAAAAAACATGAAAATTTTTTACTGGGTTATTTTAAAATAAGTAGCACCTTCAATCAAAACGCTTAAAAATAGCTTTTTTTTTGGAATACCGCACTGCTGATGGTATAAATGGTAAAATTACATGTCTCGGGACAAAATACGAAAATGCGCATAAAGCTACAAAAATATACCTTTTTTAGACACGGTCTAGATCACGGTCCGTCATCGCTAGACCCCTCAAATGTTTTAGGAAACCTCATTAAAAAGACCATTTTCCATAATCGATGAAACAGATTAAGTTAATGAGCCTACTTAATAATTACATAATTTCAATAAAATGAAGAAATAATTTCATTAAAATAATGGAAAAATATTATTAAAATAATGAACTAATTTCATTAAAATAATAAAATTATTTAATGAAAATGATGAAATATTTTCCATAAAATAATGTAATATTTTCAATAATTTAGCGAAATAATTACATTGCTCAGCGAAATTATTTCATAAATTTTAATTAAAATTTTAACGAAACTTGTTTCATTAATCCAACGAAGCGTTCGCTGAATTTTAATGAAGTTTTTCATTGGATTAATGTCGCAATTCAGAGAATTTATGAAGAGAGTTCTTTCAGTGTATTTCCTTAAAGCAAAATATATAAAAAATTTTAATTCTTTTCAAAGGTCTCGTGAAACTGCATCTCCATGTCCATGTCCATATGGTATCAGTATTGTATTATTTCATAAGAAACTTTGTTCAATATATCTCATTGCTGATATCATTTTTGGACAAGAAATCCTCTTTAAAAAGGCAAACAAAAGGTCTGTCCGGTCCACTAGCGGTCTTTGCTAGACCTTCAGAATATTTTGGTAATCTTCTACTAGAACAAATCACAATATTTACTTTTTACTTTTACTAAATACTAACATTTACTAAATACTAACATTCTTTTTATTGTTATGACAACAAATATATTGTTGCAAGTAATTCTAACTGAATTTTCTTCATCTGCAGTAATTTAAAATTATTTCATGAAATACATATAATAATTCTTTTTTAATTAATAACATTTTCTCATACTTCATGTTTTAAATTTTTCTATGTACAATTATACATTTCTTTCTTGTTAAAATGAAACATTAATAATAAATTTAAAAAATCAACAATTATACCAATTAATAATGCAGCTTAATTGAATTTGGACATGATAGAAACAGATTTCACTAATGAGACCACAAAACAAATTATTTTTATTTAACTTTTTTAACTCATGTCTTTTTTTTTAGCAACTTTTGTTGTTTTATGTGAGAATTCACTCAATGGCTGACTGATGAGACAAACATACAAATAAAAGTTCCAACAAATCAAAAACAAAATAAATGATTTTTGTCTGGCTGCGTAATGAATACACCTAGTACTTCTTTTACACAGAAAAAAACTAAATTTCATTTTCAGTCAAGAAATTCAATGAATTAGTGAATATTTTGTCTAGAAACGGACCTACAAACAAATTTTTAATCACAGACAAAAATATCTTAACAATCTTCTTGAAAAAAACCGAGTTTTTCTTGTCCAAATCTATAAAACAAATTGTCTAAAAATATTTAAAAATTTTAAACAAAATAATATACTGAATCAAACAGAAATATTTACTGGATTTGCAGTAATATATCAAACAATCTTTTTTCTGAGTCAGTAAAAACTTTTTTTAAATGTTTTTAAGTTTCAAATAATAGCATCATCCATTAAGCGTTTATGAAATTTTACTCTATTATATGTGTTGACCATAGAAAAACGAATGAGAATTTACTCAACATCATTAACGAACAGATTCAGTCAGAAATCTTCAGTAAACAAACTTGTTACAATCGCATTCCTTTTGTTATTATTGTTGTTATTGTTATTCATGTTTATGTCGTCAAACGGGTTTATGTTGTTGCTTTTGGTGTTTGCGCCTTAAATAAAAGTGATACAAAAAATTCACTCATTCAGTAAAGAGCATTTACTGAAAATTAAATTTTATTTTAGACAAACTTTTGCTTGAAAATATTTCGGTGATAATTTTTTTCGTGCAACCATTTTATATGTTTTAATATTAGACTTCAATATTATTTTAGAATATCATGCTAAGCGATTCGGTTAATATTGCAAAAGTTCAATTTGAAGTAAAATGTTAGTATTAGCTCAGTGAAATTAGTGTTTAACCTCGTAGTTTCAGGTAAGATGTTGAAATTTTTGTATACGAGCCATTCAAAGTTAAATCAAAATAGTGCTATGCTCGTTCCACCAATACTTGACGGTTTCGAATCTTTATTTTATTTTGTATATGCAGGAAAAGTGCTAGTGGGACCATGAGCGGATTCATGGAGGAAAGGAATATTTCCCCCTCCCCCAAAGCAAATGAGATATACCTTATTTCTATTGAGTTTCTAAAAGAAATTTTACTAAATGGTATCTTTCATTTAAAAGTTACGCTCATTTTGTAAAATTTTTCGTAATATAAAGCTTTAATTATTTAGTTCGAAGTGGGTTAAAGCATTTTTGAATTTCATACTCCAATCGAAAGGTATTATAATGCGCCTACATTTTTACCCCCATCGATATTAATAAAATTCAACGCATACATGGCACAAGAATTAGTCGTATTTTATTTATAGTCGTCTAAACTTGGACATTTCGATCATTTTATCGAAAAGTTATTCATATTCAAGATTGAATAAGTTTAGATCGCGTCATCGCGATCAGATATTAATAATTTTGGTGTTATTCGACTGGTTTCGGTCTCCTCTTAACAAATACTTATGAAAAGCAGATAGCTTGCTACTACAAGTGCATCTAGGGCCTATTCACATATTACGTAACGCTATTTTATAAGGTAGAAGAAGTTTAAACATATCATTTTCTTCGAATCGGCGTAGCACTGCCCACTTTTCTTATCATTAATTGTATTATTAGAGGGAATTAATATGTGTGCAAAGGTTTATAAAAGAATCGGTTAAGTAGAAGTAGTTGAAAAACGATATTTACATTGCAGGGCAGCTTAATATGTGTGCAAAGCTTCATAGGAATCGATAAAATACAAGTAATTGAAAAATAATATTTTCTTCTTATGGGCGTGGACTGCCAATATTTCTTAGCATTAAATAGTATTATAAGAGGGGATTAATGAGTGTGCAAAATTTTCATAAGTATCGGTTAATTAGAAGTAGTTGAAAAAAGATATTTAAGTTGCATGGGCGTGGCACTTCTCACTATTTTTATCGGTAAATTTCATTTCCAGGGCAACGTAATATGGGTGCAAAGTTTCATAAGCATCAGTAAAATATAAGTACTCTTATTGGAAAGAGAATAATTATTAGTATGAGCGTAGCACTGCCCACTTTTATATCCATAAGATTGTATTGTCATGGTAGCCTAAAGTGGGTGAAAAGTTTCAAGTTGATCGGATACACAGTGGTTCCGATTTAAAAAAAGTGTAATAAATCATGTAAAAATCATGTGAAGCTAAAAATGATTAGAAATTATAAGGGGATACATGGGTATCCTGGTTATATGTTTGTGTGGTATTATTTGGTTATATGCTCTACGGTTAAAATTTGAATACTTATTGTTAGTTCAATTTACAACTGAATATTCAATAAATAAGCTAAAAGTTAAAATAAAAATATATAAAAATTTTTCAACAGAACGAGAGTTCTAGATTAGAGAAAGTACGACGTAGACCCTTCTGCTCTATCTATTAAACTCTTTAACCTAGGAAATATTGCTGTATACAAAATTTGTAGAAAATTGTATTCTCTACAACATTTATTAAAACATCAAAAGTCGTATTAAAGATAGACAGCGATATATTCATATATAACTAATTTTTATGACTTTTGGCCTCTGATTGCTCGTACACGAAATTTTATGAAACTTTTGACGCAGCTCATTCAAGGCCAAGACTAAAGTGTATAAAAGTTTAACCTTCTTATCTCGAAGTGTGAGACCTACTAATCCAAAAAATACTTTTCATTAAGTACATTTTGAACAGACAGGCTGCAGTGTGAATTTATATCAAATAATATTTACTTGGAAGTCTAGTGCTTGAGAGGAGGAGGAGGAATAGAAATGGACATGTTTATTTAATATTTACACGCAAACACGCCAACACACTATAAACACTTTTTTATTGTCGCCAATCATTAATAAAATCTACTTTTGGACTTTTGTTTTATAAATTTGTTATTGTGATCTTAGTGGCAAAGCCACTAAAAACTGAAAGAGATCAAAAGAAATATTTCAAAATATTTCAAGAAATTGGAAAATTAAAGAACAATCAAAATCTTAATGAATTTTGATAGATGAAAACACAGCATGCGAAGCTTTTAAATGTATAAATATTTTGATAGTTTATAATCAGTGCAATCTGAAAAACCATTATTTAAAATAGAATAAATAATTTAAGTAATAAAAAGTTAACTTAATTATATAAAAGCATAAATGTTTTATAATTAAATAAATTTAATTTTATTAATAATAAACATCTAATATTTGCACATACAAAAATTTGTTTCCAACTTGTCAAGTTCAAAATGTTAAAAAATTATACAAAACATTTCAAAATTTTATTTTCATTAAGCAAAAAATAAATCATCACTCTGCCATGTTTATTTGTTTGATTAAAATTTTTTAATAATAAAAATCAACCAAATATGGTGGACTTGTCTGCATAAATTTGTTTTATTTTCAGATTTAATAAATTCATACAATTATTATTTGTATTTGGCTTTTGTTGCTGTTCTTGTTGTTGTGTCTGTCTGTCTGTCTGTCCCCTTTGTTTATGAGAGTGTGTGTTGCTTTTTATTATACTCGTACATACTTACAAATAGATTTCATTTTTATTTATTTTATATTTGTTTGTACTTTTAATGCATGCCTTTTTATTATACCATATGACATAGTGCAAAATTTAACAATTATTGTTATTATAATCATTATTTTAATTTTACTTACTCAGACATTTACAGTCGGCGATAATAAAGGTGGTACTTTAAATTTAGCTTTTTATTGGCATATGGTTGATATATAGAAATATATGGTGAATGATAACGTTCATGCAGGACACTCAACATTGCACAGTGGGGCAGAATCAAAATATTTGAAACATAAATCCAGCATTTCTAAACGGACAGTCGTAATATCGGAATAAAATTTCACATGGACATAGCAGAAGCGGGGCTATAAAGTATCAATGCCATAGCTCGGATTAAAATAATATTGACATTTCCTAAAACCCTCAAGTGTACAATGAAAAGTTTCATTAAAATTCAATCAACGAAAATTTCATTAAAATTTAATCAACGAAATTCTTTCACAACATCCATTAAACTTTTCATTTGATTTATAAAATTGTCTTTCAACCAATGAAATTCTTTCAAAATATTAATGAAATTTTCATTTGATTTGTGAAATTGTCATTGGATTAATAAAAAAGTGTAATGAAATTGTTTCATTGCTTTTATGAAGCAAAATTCTTTCACTATAAGTTTCCCCCTTTTGTTCCAGTATGACGTACATTTTATACTAAATATTAAGTATACGCAGCGGGGTGGCCAATTTAGCGAAATTAAACAGGGCAGTCCTCGTTCATACCAGTTAACTCCTGTGTCTGCAACTTTCTTTAATTTCCTTTTGAAGTTGCATATATTATATGAGTATCTTAAATTAGTATTATATTGTTACTCACTGTATTTTAATACGAGTACGTGATTATGTGCATTTTATTATTAAGCTCTCTGTCATTTAATAATATTTAATCGTCATAAAACCAAATCACCAGACAAATACTTCTATATTTCATTTTATTTCTATATGTCCCCTTAGAGTTTATTAATTATTTTTTCCATTAAAAGTTTTTTATTCAAGTTTGCCACGATAACCTTTTGCCACGAGTACTTTTTAGTTGCATTTGAATACAAATTAGAATTCTAATAAATTTCCAATTAAACTTGTTTGTATTTTTAGTCGCATTGTTTCAACTAAATCATTTAAAGGGGGTATGTTTTTTTTAATCACATTTAACAAAGAAATTATTTAATATTCATAAACTTTAAAGTGCATAATTTAAATTAAAAGATTATTAACTAAAGTATTTTAAAGACCATATTTATTGTTGGACTTAGTCATTGCTATAAATGTTTGCTAAACTTTTTAAATATATATGAGTTAATCGAATACATACTTATGTATCGTCATATAAAGTGCAAAAGGCCCTATAATAAAAAAAAATCTGGAGATTAAATAATTTTTTTTAATTCTTTCAGCAAGTATCACTGATTCAGACTTTGTTAATGACTACCAGGGAAACCGCAAATATGCAATTGCATGTTTTTTATGTGCGATGTATTTAGTCACATATAAGATATTTGTACGTTTCACAACATTTTAAGAAATTTGGCATTGATTTGTTAGTGCATATTTTTGCATATTTTACCCTTTACATCATATTTTTGCATATTTAAGACTTAGCCACATATTCAGGGCATTTTTCTAGTTTTTATGGCATTTTTGGCTTTTTTTTTGCATATTTTAACTTTTTTTAATGTTAATATGAATATTTATACAAACAACAAAATCTGTTTTATAATCAAAAAAATTTTTAGTTCTTCACTAATTTTTTCAAATTTAAAAATTTTTCCTTTGGCGATTTTAAATTTTCTCTAATATATATTTTCCCCGATTTCTTAAAAACTTTCTTTATTCAATTGATTTATTCCGAGTTTATTCAAAGCTTTCACAATTTTAATGGCTTTTTTCGGGATTGTTTCTAGATTGTCAGCTTATATTTCATAAAAAAAACACCAAGAAAATAATCGGGTTTGGCAATTATTTAACCTATTTATGCGATTTTTCTGATATATAGAAAAATTATGGAAAACATGCGATGGATTAGTAAAAATTTAAGTTCATAGATTATTTGGGGCCTTGGTACCCATCATTTTATATACGAACAGATGAAAGCACAGGCTAACATTGTTAAATATATATACTTCGTAGTGTTAGAAATGAATATTATAAAAATTATAAACGAAATTATAACGTTTGTATGCATATTTGAGAGCATATTGTTTCTATTTTTTAGAGCATATTTCATGTTTTTGGTGCATATTTAATGCGCATAAAACACATATTTTCCCGGTTTCCCTGATGATTACACTATGCTAGTCTCAAAATGTAACAAGAGGGGCACCATACTGGTAGAGATAATTCAAGTACGCTGATTTCAATTGTGCTAGCCGATTTTCGAAGTTAGCTCTCGTTTTCGCGATATTCACGATTTGAAATCACTATGCTAAAGTACGACAACAAGATATTTTTGTAGTTTTGCGAAAATTTTTGAATTGAAAACGGTTGAATAAATACAACATAACGCGACACTTTGATTTATTCGTAAAAAACCTACACCCTAAAACACTTTTGTTGAAAATTAGGTCGATAATAGTCGGCAACACTTTACAGATTATTATCGACCTAAAATTACACACGCATTATTTTTGAACAAAATGTTTTTACTAAAAAAAACCGATTGGCTGCGTGCAGGTTTGAACCGCGACCTCCTGACTGATAGTCTGACGCATCTACCATTCAGCCATAGCCGTATAATACTTTATGTTAAATTTTCTCCACTTGGACTAAATATGTTTAATTTTAAAGCTTTTTTTCTTTAATAAAATAACTACTAAATCTATGTAATTTTAGACAAGGAGAAATTTTCAAAACAAATTTAGACAATATATGATCGTAAATTTGAAGTAATGTTTTAGAGTGTACTTTTTGCGTAGAATTTTAGTAAACTTTAAACATTTTGAGCTTTAATCATCTAAATTCTCATAAATTCACATAAAAAATTGGTACTGTAATCTTATTCGCGTAAAATGGGTTTTTGAAAAAAAATTATAAAAATTTTTCAAAAAAATTTTTTTTTTAAATATTTTTATTTCGCAAAAAAAAGTCACAGAATATCTTAATGCTGTTCATATTTATCCAAATTCGCGAAATTTTAATTTAAAAATTATACCATAATATGAACATTTTAAATCGTGAATATCGTGAAAACGAGAGCTAACTTTGAAAAAACGGCTAGCACCATTGAAATTAGCTTCCTCGCATAGTGTTATTATGAAATTAGTATGTCCTGTGGTTCCTAGAAGAAACAAAGCGATTAATGATGACGATAGACTCTTTTGCATTTTATATGACGGTATGTACACTCTAAAACACTTTTGTTGAAAATTAGGTCGATAATAGTAGGCAACACTTTTCAGATTATTATCGACCTAAAATTACACACGCATTATTTTTCAACGAAATGTTTTTACTAAAAAAGTGATCGGCTGTGTGCAGGTTTGAACCGCGACCTCCTGACTGATAGTCTCACGTATCTACCATTCAGCCACAGCCGTATTATACTTTATGTTACATTTCTTCCGCTTGGACTAAATATGTTTAATTTGAAAGGTTTTTCCTTTAATAAAATAACTACAAAATCGGTGTAATTTTAGACAAGGAGAAATTTTCAATACAAATTTACACAATATATGATCGAAAATTTGAAGTAATGTTTTAGAGTGTATGTATAAAAATTATTTAAAATATGAGTTTGCCACCCCTAGAAAAAAGAGATAAGCCATTCATATTGGCTATTTTACAAAATATTTCATTTATTTAAATAAGAATTGACAGAAAAATTATGTAGAAGGTAAATATTGGTTAATTAAACACTAAATAACAAATTGTAGAATTTATATGTTTTATTTAAAAAAATTTTTATATATAACATGATAAACGTGTTTTAAAGTTTTTTTTAATAAAATAAACAATGAAGAAATAACAAAGACGTAAAAATAGTGTTAAACCAGACAAAAATGCTCGCATTACTATCGACAAAACTTTTGCAAGCAATATTGATATAAATTTCAACTTTTTGTAAGTTGTTGACTAAAATATTTAAATAATGTGGAAAACAGGGTCATAATACTTACAAAATATGAGAAGAAAATTTAAAAAAAACGAAGACACGCAGAAAAATATTTATATAATTTTAGCATATAAATTTATTCAATTCGTAAATGGTTTCTGTAGAATATTTGAGGCAAACTTTAAATAAGCTGCTTTAAATGCTAATTCTACAAATCTACAAGTGAGATGTACTAAAATTCATTATTTAGATGTACAACGGGTATTTATCATCAAAATTATAAATCCATTAATGAATGTAATTAATATAAGAAAAAGCATCAAACTCACTTTATGATCATTTCTTCCAGATAAGTTTTGGTGCATTTGTTTCATACGAAATAAGTAAACCGCCATAATCGACATGCGACGGCAAAAGCATCTATATCACAATTGGATAAGTAACCTACACACATAATAGAAATTCTAATAAAATTTTATAAAAATTAATCTTTTCTTCCCATCTTATTATAAACTAAGTAGGTATATAAGCTCTACATAGGTAACACAATAAATATCTCTCAAAAGTCTATTTAACTTTAACTATTTTTGAAATATCTTATTTGTGTTATTATGTATGTATGTAAATATACGCTTCCATATATTAAATCGTATTGATTTTTTTAATTAAAGTTCTTCTCGTGAAGGGATCCCTTTCTTTTATGTTACTTAATTTCATTTAATTTGTATTTAATTGTTTTTATAGCTTAATTAGTTTTTCAATTAATCCTTCCACTGATATGACAACCAAATTAAGCACTTTTTTTCATGTAATTGTTCTTATTGTAATACACGCTCTCCCATTTTTTGTATTCTCTTTTTAATTTCAGCTGGGGGAAAAAAGCACAGACACAGACTTAGTGGCCCCAAAAATACACACAACACTGCTGCCTAAGAGAATGAGTGACAGAGAGAAGATGAGTTTGGGGATAAAATAATACAACAATAACAAAAATAATATACCGACTCTCTGACAGACTGAAGAACGTACAAATTAAATGCAATCAGAAATATAAAAACGAAAAAATTAACTAATATTTATTAACGATAATGGCAGAAAGAGACAAACATTTTTATAATAATAAATGAATAAAATTGAATGCAAGTTAAACAGTTTTAGAAAAACAGCTGTAAAAATCTATTTATTATAAAACAAGAAGAAAGTAGAAAATTATAAAAATTTAATAAATATATTTTTTCATTTAGAAATTGTAAAAAAAGCAAGTATGTATAACACAACCCATGTCAGGGAACCGTAAAAACAAGGCGACAAAATTATATGAACTATTTAACATAAAGAAATTACAGAAAAAAACTAATAACAAATAAAACACTAGTTTTACTTATTTTTAATACAGGCAGTGTTCATGTGTATGTAAGCCAAAAACAAACAATACACTTTTAAAAGTTTTTTTAAACTATTATTTGGAATTATTAAAAACCACAATGGCTGTTAAATGTAATGAGTTAAAATTTTTTATAAATATGAATGTGTGTTGCTATTCAACTTAAACAAAAAAAACCAATTGGGAGCAACAATTATATTGTTGTTAAAAAGAGATAAAATGATACATCTCCTCCACAAACGATACACATGGAGTTGTTAATAAATTTGCTGTAGTTGTTGTCCGTCCATTAAAATTGCCCCTCTTTTGATAATTTCATTAGTATGATCTGTGTTGAACGAAAAATGGGCGTAAATATTCGTTTTCTAAAGGGGAATACGATAATTTCACCACACTACAAGTTTGAACTATTTAAAACAAGATTGAGAGAAAAGTGTTGGGTTGAAAAGAGACAGTGGTAGTCATGGCTAATAAAACAGTTTTCACAAACATAAAAATGGTGTTCGCTTAAGCTTTTCAAAAGGAGTAAAAGAGAAAAGTATCTCTAATTGGTTCACTTGCACATTCTATGGTGTTCATATTATGGTTTTTTAATACCTCTTTTTGTTTTATTGCCAACCACCTTGTTTAATATTTTACTAACACTATACTGCTCGTGGAGAAATAATAGAGTATCTGTGAGCACAGAGTGCAGTGTGTGTTGTATCTGTGTGGTTTTATGTGAATGAACCGAGATTTCATATGAATACTTAACAATTCAGTTGTAAAACAGTCGTGATCTCAGAAAGACGTGTCTGATGTCAACGAGCGCTTTAACATACTTTGATTAAAAAAAGAAACAAAATAATTAGAGAATACAAGTGTTTTTTTTTGCGTTTGTATAACATAAAAAGCAAAAGAGAGAGCAAACAATTTAAAAATTAATCAGGCAATCATATAATTAAAAACAAATTTTCCAATTAATGGGAAAACACTTTATAATAAAGTGCTTAAGAATTCAAACAAAATTAAATAAATAAACGAATTAATTTTACCAATGCGGAATTCCAATTAAAAAAATAACAGTGCAATGTTGTAACTAAAGTAAGAAGATACAAAAGAAAAATTTTCCATTTATAAAAAATACAAATAAATATTTGTTGTGTGCTATAAAATAAAGTTGAACACTTTAATTTAAACTTTAAACTACGAACTTTATGTTGAAATTGTCATCATCAGGAATGACAGTCACTGGTTTACGAGCGAATATGACTAGCCCGACGGTACCGCCGCAAACAGCTATGAATACTAATACCAGTTCTACCACAGTTGTTGTTAGTCCACACAATACAACAACGACCACATCTTCACTGGGAGCCAACACACCCACCTCGCCCTCAGCTTTAATAATGGCCCATCAGCAACATTTGAGGAATTTGCAGCATTCCCATCATGCCATTAATAAAACCACATCGCGACTTAGTAATTTTAGTGTGGCCTCATTACTGGCCGATACAAGGCCACGGACGCCACCTAATAGCGGAGATAATGGTTCACAAACAGCACCCACTAATCTCTCAAATACACCTTCAGCCGCTACTTCACCAGTATCACATGAATCAACATCATCGCCTGCCTCACCAAATCATCAACACCATCATAACCAACACAACCACCAGCCTCAGCAACATCCCCAGTTTCATTCCGTAGCCATGGCACATCACGCCAACCTATTACATGCGGCTCAAGCGGCAGCGGCGGCTCATGCCCAACATCAACATGCGGCCGCCATGGCAGCTGCAGCTGCTGCCGTTAGTGCCAGTAATCCCAATGGACCACATTTAGCACACCATTTGCCTAATCACTTAAGACATCCGCTTAATCCCAGTGGCATGCCACAAGCGGCTTCCCTACTCATACAAAACAATTCCTCACCATCACCAAATAGTAACAATCCCTCGACCACCACACCGCCCGCTTCATCGGCCAGTTCCACGACTAATACAGAGTGCAATGTTAATTCAACTACCTCCACACAACCGACGGCGAAAATTGAACGTCACTCGCCCATTGGTTCCTCCATAGACTCTGAACTGGAATACGATGATGAATTGAACGAACACGATCTGGAACATGATGAAGAAGAAGATTCAATAGTCGATATAGAAGATATGAATGCTGACGATTCACCACGATCAACTCCAGATGGTATGGATTCAAGTAAATCTCCCGATGGTCATGGTTCATTGCCAAACTCTCCTCATTTATTGTCACCCGCCGCTTTGGCAGCTTCCGGTCATGTGCCGATAAGACCGACACCATTTAGTGCTTTAGCTGCCGCAGCTGTAGCCTGGGGTGGCATTGGTGGTGGTGGTATGCCTTGGCCAGGAGGCAGACAAATGCCACCATTCGGTCCACCAGGTTTATTTCCTGGACAGGGCTTTGGCGGAGGAGGTAAGCGTTAATGTTTTTATTTTTTTATTTTTACAGTTACTTTTTTTCGAGTGTAAAACAATTCAAAAAAGGGCAATCATGTTTGCTTTTAAAAATATTACAAATGGTTTCTTTCTCATTAATCATTTAATTAATGAATCATACAGGAATTGAGTTGCAATTGGAAAAATAAATGCGGGTTTCATTTTACTCGAACACCCTCCTAAAACAATGACAATTTAGGGCGAATTTATTTGGTTGATTAAATATTTTTTATTTTTACTTTAAGCCCCTCCATCCTAATTGGCATTGTGATTATGAAAATAAATACAATCATTGTCTCATAAATTGCAATTTATGCGGAACAGGGCCATTTAAACAGCCATGAGTTTCTGTTTGTTTATTTTGTTGTTGCTGTTGTTGCTGTTTTTGTTTCCATGTGACTAAAATTTTTATTTAGTCTTCTACTTTGACAATAAAAATCTGACTCTTATATTACAAAATGCATTTAAATGAAGAAAAAGTGCTGTAGAAACACAAATTTACATTTTTGCTATGTTTAGATATTTTATCATTTGATTCGTTGACTTTTTTTTGTAACATAAAATGCACAATTCACACTTGAGCAAAAAGTTTACCATTTTCTTTGTTCAAGTTGTTGCAAAGAAAAACTTGAAAATTTTTACATAAGTTTAAAAAGAAAAAAGAGAGAAAAGAAACTATAGTTGTGTTAATATTTTTTCCCACATTAAAAGAGGGTCAGGCTAAAATTTGCAAATAGTTTTTGCAGCTTGTGGTCAAGACAAAACAAAAACTGCAACACTTTGTCAGTGTCGGTGTTCATTTTGAAAGTGTGGCTACACTGATAACGAACCCTTTATACAATAATTTCCGGAGTTTTTTTTCTGCTTTTACCTTTTTATGACTACAATTTCATTTGTGTCTTATGTGGTCTAAAGAAGGAGATTGTAATTCATATGGATATTATTTTATGTACTAAGCTTTTGCACTTGTTTTTCCAATTTTATAGAGTGAAAATATTTAAAATTCAAAGATATGTATAGTAAGTGAAAATGTAATAAATAAAACAATATATAATGGAATTAAATTAATTGGCTTTTAAGTCGAAAGTGGTGTTATTATCCTACATTTCGTAACGTAATATTCAGAATGAATTAGAAAATATCAATATTCCAATCAAAAATGGAAAATTAACATCAACTAATTTTTAACGCACTAGACAATACAGAACAACGTTGATTTAATTCCTTAATTTTGATCCTTCCTTCCTTCCTTAATTTTGATTATAAGTCATTCAATCAGATTTCAGTTGATTATTTCAAGTGAATAATTTAATTCAGAATAAAGTATAGGAAAAGTTAATTGCTTCTGGCCACAGTAGAACAGAGTTCAGCAATTCTGATATGTTCGGAGACCGTAAAACTCCCTCATCAGCGTTCATGTGTTTCTAGTCTCCAATTTTTCACGTTGTTTTCAGTCATTGGGAATATCAACTATTTAACCCCCAACTATTTAAAACTATTTAATGATAAGAAGTTCCAGAACTATAACTTCTTTATATTTGTTTTTGTAATATCAACAAATACGCTTAATACGAAATTTCCATACCTGCTAATTAGTTTTTTTTCTTCTGAATTTTGTATTTTTTTACACAAAAAGTTGGGTTTGTAAATGTGATAAAATTTTAAAGCTTACAGCTATCTCTCAATTCAAGCAAGATGTCAAGTTCTTCAATTTTGCTAAAATAATATCCTATTATTTCCAACCATTAAATTTAAAAAGGAAATTATAAAGAAAATTACAATGGATATATGAAGCGATGACTGTAAGAGTGACCTTACCTAAGAAGTATGAAAATACAAAAAAAAAAATCCAAAAAAAAAAATGTGTAGCTATGAAATGTTAAATATAAATTTATTGCCATTTTTTACTAACCAGACTTCGGCCTTTTGATTGGTAATCGAATCATATTTAAAGGACAAGAGACAAGAATAAAGACTTAAAGACTAGTGAATTGTGTTAGCCGCCCTCTAACTCATGTAATATATAACAGGACTATCAGAACACTGGCATCATCTATTGCTGCCAGATTTCAATATTCTTTTTAAAAATATAGCTTATGGCCATATCACACATAAGCACCAATAAAATAAATGTATAGAGAATAGTTTAAACGCAACGAACAATACAATTTTTGATAAAATAGTGAAATATTTTAAATGAAATTCATTTGCTGAAGTTTAAGCAATTGTCTCTATGCAGCATTTCGTTGGTGCTTTACCAACTCATCAGTAGACTTCAAACACAGTTTTGAACAGTTGCAAACCCTTTATCTTATGTACAAACTTTTAAAAGGGTTATAAAGGGTTTATAACTGCTCAAAATTGTGTTTGAAGTCTACTGATGAGTTGGTAAAGCATCAAAGAAATGCTGCATATAGACAATTGCTTAAACTCCAGCAAATAAATTTCATTTAAAATAAAATATGACAATATGTCAAATAATAAATTTCTTATAGCGAAATATTTTTACGTGAAGTCGTAAAAATCGTGTTTTATCGATAACTTTTGATTTTGAGGGTATATTCAAATTTCTAAATATGACAAAAGGATATACTAAACGTTCAATACATTTTCGAACGAATTTTATATATTTCCAAGCACATACTATAAGTTGAATTAGCAATAAGTGACATGGAAAACATTCGGTATAACTCATTAATTTTATACAAAAATGTTCAGTTCCAAAACACTATCGGTAACGTTCAATACATTTTTTATCATACAAACCAAAAAGAGGACTATTTCAATACAATAATATTTGATAAATGCAAAAAACTGTTACGTATTTAGATCAGTGGGGGCCATTTTCTCAATTTCTTATGCTCGCGAGAATAGGCCGCGAAGCACATACACAAACCAAAAATAAGACAGAGTATGTTTGGGTACCAATGCAATTTTTATTAAAAGACTATACATGGGCGGCTTGTAATTGACAGTGTTGCATTAAGATGAATGAGCAAAAGTGTTAGATCGCAGAATAAAAATTATTAAAGGGCTAGAATTACTTAAAATATATAATATCACTTTCTTCTTAAATATTTATTTTTTAAAGTTTGAACCCATCTTTATATGAAATATTAACAAAGGAAACGTGCTCATACAAAGAGGTTAAGATACAAATTCACATCCGGTGTGCTTCGCTACTTATTTGTTTTCCAGATATAGAAAATCTAATACATAATTATTTTTTTTACCCCGTGACCTCTCCTTTGCTACCAGGATTTTGTTTAAAAGCGCAATAAAAAATTAACAGAGTCTAGATATGGTGGCTCTCCTATACCACCAGGGTTTTGTTGGAAAACGTACTTTGTTCTCAGTTTAGCCCAAAAAAATTGCGAGTCTCGCTTTGGTAGTTCTTCAGATATAGAAAAATGAATAATTGCTTTGTATGGGCGATACGCATCTCCCCCTCCAATACCTCCAATATTTTGCAGGAAGTCGTACTTTTATCAAAAAGGTAACTACACGACTAGAAATTTTCGCAATACATATATTGGGGCCCACTTATGAACGCATGTGGTAAGTCCAATAGGGCTATCCCACTCGGTATCCGAACGGGAACTTGTTGCGATAGGCTATCTACAAATTAGTGATTTAACATAAGAATATTCCCCAGTGGTAAACTATTAGACTTGCACTTTGCTCTAAAAGATGCCCTCATCATATTTAAGGAGCTTCATTATTGTAGCTCTGCAGATATACATAGGAAAATTAATAATTACTTTGTAGTAGGGGGTTGCCCTCTTTTCTCTAAGAGTGACCAACATAAAATTTAGAGAGCCTCGCTACGCAGAAAAAACTAACCGCCTGTTCCGCAACCAGCGTTGTCAACTCAGTGCTTTTTCAACTTTTCCGCGCGAAAAATGTTCATGTCAGTGCTCGCTGCTTTTTTTATTTAATTTTTGGTACTTTTTATTTGTGACGGTGGCACTGAACACAAAATTCAAAAATAAGTTTATTCATCTAAAAAATATGTTTTCAAGAGTAAACTTCTTTGATAATGCATGCAATCCTTTGTTAAACAAGTCCAAGTAAAATATACATAAATATTCAGTCCATAACAGCCCGTTTATGTCATTAGCAAATATTGCCATCGAACTTTTGTGACTTCCTTATTCAAACGCAGAAGTTGCACGAGTTCTTAGCTTGATGAATCTATTTAAGTCTAAAAGACGTAACAGAATGTCCTCACATGCTTCACATAAAAATCGGGCTGAAGCATTAAAATTCATGTTGAGATACCAACTGATGTATCTCGATTTAATTACTCCACGCAACAATGAAAATGCTTCGAGATCAAAATAGCAGATCCTTAAATGTATATTTTCATCTGTTGAATTCTGAAGTTACAATAAAAATTTCCAATTAGCTCTAGTTTTAAAGATATAGTGACTTTTATATTTTTATAAATTACAGCAATATTGTATTGCATGCGCTTCAAAACTGACACAACTCAAGGAATGCGTTTTTGGATTAATAGTACAAAATTATTCGTCATATTGCTTTTGATACTGCATAAAAAATCATACAGGATGTATACAAAACTCTTGAAGAGAAATTATATTTATTTTTTCCCATAAAAGTGTGAGTAAATCTAAAACTAAAACTCGTTTTTTTGAAAATCAGTATATTTGAGTTGTAGCACTTTCACAGTGCAATTGCGATATGTCATTTAATACATCAAAAATTATGTATTTTACTTTATGAAATGATCAAATACATATTGTTTTTATATAAAATGAATATTTTTGAATTTAGTGCGTTTTTTTTAAATACGCGTTTTTTTCCTGGTTTCAGTGCTTTTTGAAATTTAAAAGTTGACAACGCTGTCCACAATGTCGACAAATCGATGTCGTTCTCGTATTTATATTGAAAACAAAAAAAAAATGAAGTTTTTATTATTGTTTTCAATATAAACATAAGAACGACAATGACTCGTCGACATAGAGAAACAGCAGTAAATTTCATTATCTGTGAAGAAATTGTAAATATTTTGTCTAGAAACGGACCTACAAACAAATATAGACAAAAATATCTCAATAATTTCATTGAAAAAAAAACGTGCTGTTTTTCAGTGAACAAATTGTTTAAATCTATAAAACAATTTGTATACAAATATTTACAAATTGTAAACAAAACAATTTACTAAATCAAACAAAAAGTTTTACTGGATTTTTGAAAACTAACAAACAATATTTTTGTCTGAATTTATAAAAAAATTAGTCTAAAAATACTAGCAAATACTAGAAAAAATAGTTCACTTAATCAAACTTGGTACAATCGCATGCCTTTTGCTATTATTGTTGTTGTTGTTAGTTGTGTGTATGTCGTCATTGGGGTTATTTTTTTATGGCACAGTTTTTTTTGTTGTTCTTGGTGTTTGCGTCCTAAATAAAAGTAAAAAAAAGTTCACTGATTCAGTAAAGAACATTTACTGAAAGTTACATTTATTTTTAGACAAACGTTTGTTTGAAAATTTCTTGAATATAGTTTTGTCTGTGTAATGTAGTTGTGCAGATATAGAAAAATTAAAAATGGATTTGTGTGGGGAATAACGTTGGCCCCCAAAAGTTTAAAAAATAAATGAGCTTATTTGAATTTCCCAATCATTTATCGCAGTATTTGATGATATCTTAGCCAAGACAAACGCCGAAATTGCCGATGGTATACAATGGCGGCTGTATCAAAAACTTAGTGACTTGGACTATACGGAAGACATTTGTTTTCTGTCACACACACTTACTGGAACGAGGTGCAAACATGAAAAATTAACTGCAAACGCCGCGATGGTATGCGAGCGTGAAGCCGGTACTGTTATACGGCTTTGGGAGCTGGAAGCGAACGGACGCTATATGCAACAAACTTCAGGTATTCATTAATAAATACTTGCGACGTATATGCACTTACTTAGGATAACTAATAGCGAAGCAATATCAACTGAAGTGGCGGTGTGGCGGAAGTGGCGGTGCATAGGCCACACGCTATGCAAACCTGACGATGATATAGCAAAAATGGCATTCGAATAGAACCCTCAGGGATCGAGACGTGTAGAAATACCCAATATTACCTGGAAAAGATCCACATATGGTGAATGTAGATCCAAAGTGCGTTTTTTACGATAGAGAAACTGGTTTTTGTTGTAGTTTTTAGTGTTTGAGTCCTAAATAAAAGTGAAACAAAATATTAACTGATTCAGTAAAAACATTGACTGAAAATTAAATTTTATTTTATACAAACTTTTTTGGTGGTAATTTATAAAATACAACAATACCGATTGGCATTTCACTGCTGGGAACTTATAAGGATTACGCCATAGGATCCGAAATATATTTTTATATTACATCCCAATTAGAAACCAATTTGGAACTCAGTTGGATCTCAATTAGGTGCACATGAAAATGTCTAGCCGGTTAGTCGTGATATATGAACTCTTGTTTTCAATTGGCCATTATATATGTCTATCATCGGTTGATCATGTACGATTACTATATAAAATGATATATCAAGAAAAGGAAGGATTGTGTGACAACAACAAAAGTATTCTCTCCATTGGGCGGATTTGGATGCTAGCGAGTACGGACATAAGCATAAGTGGCTTTTATATGTTATCGTTATAAAGCTAAATAATATAATTAATTGAAACACTAATATGATTCATAGAATGACATTGGTTTAAAAACTCGAAATATGACCTGACTACACGCATATAACTGATTCTATCATAATATTTTGCTCTTTTATTCTGATCACATAAACCGTATAGAGTTTCTAAAAGAAGTTTGGAGAAATAGTATGTTTTACTTAGAAGTTCCCCCCCAAAAGCTCAAGCTGGATTCGCGCCTGTGTATACATATGTAATTTATTTGCATGCAGTAAGAACGAGCTTTCATTAGAGAGTCCTTTCTTTGTATAATTACAGTTTTAGGGGATATTTATTACATATTTAAATACTTGGCTGCACAATTTCAAAACATAGTTAGTGGTAAATTTTTCATAATCGATTTGTTTGTATTTTTTAGGTCCTGTAGAGTCTTGTAAACATGATGTGATAAAAATTTCATGAAAATTAAATTTTTTTCATTCAATATTTCTCTAACTCCTATTGAAATTTCCACAAAACTATTCTATAAAAATATATCTGTGGACTTTTGACAAAGCACTTAAGTCGACTTAAGAAAATTTTGAATTTATTTTATCATTAAATAGAGATTTTTAAGGCGCGTCTTTTTGTCTAATTGCTATACTTCTACAATAATTAGCAACGAAAATTTTAATGTTATGAAAATTAAGATCATCACGGTTTTTTCCTAATTTACGACTGATCAAGAACGAATTTCAAATATGTCGAAAACCAAAAGAAAAGTATAATAAATAAAACTCTAATCAATGCCACTCAATTATATTTAATTTTCACTTTTCTTAAAACGCATACACAAAAAGTTTTATTCAGCACCTTAACAGTATTTTTGCTTTTCTGAAATTTTTGAAAATCATACTTAAGTTGTTTTGTCAAGAGTTCACAGATATTGTTTATTCGTTTTCTGAACAATACTATTTTTTGCTGTATCATGCTTTCAAATTGTACAGTCGTACTGATAAACTAATATTATGTCGTAGTGTATTATATAAAAAATAATTAAATAATCAAAATTTAATTTTCTACTTATGAAATTTTTCCTTCCTTTAAACGAAGAGGAATTTCATACAAGATCATTAATAATTTCCTACTTTTTGACCACTTTCTTCCTATTTTAATTTTGCTGAGAGTGACACATTTCCCTTCCCTGTCTTTACAAAAGACAAGACACAAAAGTAAACAGGTGACAATTTTCTTATTAGTTTATGTTGTAACACATTCGAAAAGTATCTTTTTGTGTTGTATAGTTATTTATTTTATATATGTATTTGTTTTTGTAGCTAAAGAGACTTTTACCTGTCACATTATTTTCCTTTATCGATACGATAGTCGAGTGTTTTGTCACACAGTAGGTTATCGCTGTCAACAGTTCGTCTTCTTTAAACACGTATGTACAATAAAGGAAAACAAGGAGAAAAAAGCAATACACACACTGCAACATCTCGGTGTAACTTTGAAGAAAGAGAGTTTTATTTGTATGAGTGTCGGTGTCAAAATGTGTGTGAAATATTTAAAGCCTTTTTCTTTTATTTTTCTTTTAAATGCTGAAACAAAAGGACTCTTCAAGAGTTTTGAAGCCTAACAAATACTGTCAGATTTTTCATTATGATAAAATAAGACAAGACAAACACTCACATACACATTCATTTACAAAAAACAAACATATTTGACAAGCGGCACAAGTCGGTCATTTTCTTTCAAGTTAAACGTTGTAGTATTTGATTAACAACAAACGAATACAATGGTCCGACATGACTACCGTTTTCGGGTCGACGGCGCGGACAGACAGACACCGGTCTTGACATATTACACCTGATTATTAACAAACATTATTGCTGTTGTCTTTGTTGTTACACTTAATTAGTTGGAAAAGAAAAGAACTAAAAAAAATTTAACTTTGTTATAGTTTCGTTTAAGATAAAATATTTTTATAAAAAAAAGGAAAATAGGAAATCAGCTTTTTTAAAGATAACACTTTTTGCCACACACTCACTTACTTGCGGTCTGCTTCACTTTTCTCACACGCGCTGTTTTCTGAAATTTAATTACTTTTTTATGCCATAAAACACAATATAATTTGATATCTTTTACTGTGATAAATTGTCTAGAAATGCAGCTTTTTTTCATTCATTCTTTTTTTTCGATTTTATTTCTTATAGCTATTTTGCTTCTTGCCACTAAGTTGCAAGTTGTTTTCATTTTTGGTGTTGGTGTGTGCAATTATAACAGCAATTAATTGTTTGGAAAAACTAGTAGGTGTGTCTTTTTGGTTGTTGTTGTTGTTGCTGGTTTCCTATTTACAACACTTTTATTTAAAAGTTGCAGCAATAACAACAATTACAAACAAAACAAAAAAAAAAAAAAACAACCCACCTTTAAAACACGCAATTTGTGTGCAGCAAAAAGAAGTGAAGAACAAACTGAACAAAACAAATACTTAAAGTCTTGACATGCATAACTTTTAACACCATTTGTTAAAGCCATGCAACTACAGTAAAAGCTCTTTAAACGGACTTTTATAAAGACAAATAAAAAAACTAAGAGCTTAGTTTAAAGTTAGCCTGAAAAGTTTTTTAAATCCAAGGTATATTAAAGAGGTACCAACGCAAGATCAGCTGACTTAGTAAATTTGAGAATATGTTGCGTCAAACAGCCAACAGATTTTGACAATGAGGCGAAATGTTTGTATCAACAACGTGCATACGTTAGTAAATCTGAGAGAACTTATGAATGTGTGCCACACACAACCAATAGATTTGACATATTTCTAACAAAATGCATGTGTTTTTTGGTGTTGTGTGGTAGCATCTGTACTGAAACTGCCTTGTTTATATCTTTGAAATTTCTGCAAAAGCTTTTTAATGAAACTTAAACAAATATATTTAGGGTTCGCATAGCTTAGCTAAAAAGATTTTTAAAGTCATGCAACTGCAGAAAAGCGTCATTGAATTGATTTTTGTAATAAGCTTAAACAAGCTCAGTTAAAAAAGGAAAAAGTATGTAACTACACTAAAAAATTCACAGAAAGGACTTTTTGAACTTAAATTTAGTTTAGTGCAAACGACTTCCTTAATTCACGCAACCGTAGTGAAAGTTCCATTATAGATCATAGCCATAGTTAATTAAACTTTTATTATCAAAAGAGATCCAATCATCTCCAAAATCAACTAGTTTTTAGCCTTAGTTCTCTTAGCGAGAATTGATCTGATCAAATCCAATTTTTCGCCAATATATACAAAAGTAAAATCTTTTTGGAAAACTCTTCTTTGAACTCTATTATTTCATATATCTCTTCTGTTATGTGGCCAGAATTTTGTCATGTTTAATTAAAAGGTTGCTAAAGCTTCTCTCAGCATATTGCTGTAAAATTTTACTTCACGGAAAATATTTACATTTTGCTCGCTATCCATCTTTAGTACTTAGCCCTGGCTGAAATTTTCCTTTCTTTTTTCAATTTGAATTTTTTTCTTTCAAATGATTTGTAGCCAGCGTTTGCTTTATGAAGGCCATAAATTAAAGGCAGAAAAATATTGTTAGTCATTTGTTGACAATTGTTAGTTTTGCAGTAATTTGTTAATATTAGCAAACTTGTTGTTACTGTTGTTGTACTTTTATTTGCAATCTTTTTATTTACATTGAGGTGCCAGCTTGTCAATGTTTAAAATAATTTACATGTAAGTATGACAACGTCTGTAATTCGCACCAACTAAACTCATACGTGCGCAGTTCAGTCCTCTTTTAGAGTAAATTATTATTTTTTATTTGTATTTGTCTAACTAACTTGTCAAAGCAATTAGCAATAATATTATTATTATTATTATTAATAAACATTGATGACATTTATATGGCATTTATAGACTATTCACTGGTTAAGTTTGTTGTTTTTGTCTCTGATTAAAATAGGCTACTGAAACTAGAAAAAAAAATACTAGTATGTATTTAATTAACAAATACTTTTAAAATGGTTATGAACGAACAACAAATACCTTTTGAAACAAATTTATTCATATTCATATCTTCAAATGAAAGTTTAGTTTCTCTTTGCGTTTTTAAGGCAAACATGGTTAAGTCGGGTTTAACTTGCTAAAAATGTTAAAAAATTATCATTTTACTAGATATTAAGCTAAGAAATTATAAATTTTTAAAAAGTATTGTCAATTTAAGTTTAATAATGAAATTGTTGAACTTTCTAAAATCATGATCATATTAAAACTTTTTAAAACATACAAAAAGCTTTTCGGAATAGTTTGTTCGCCACTAGTTCTAGAATAATAGGAGTTGTTTTGCTGCATAATAGAGGAGGAAGAAATGATGAACTCGATGGTCCATTTAATTCTCTTGAATCGGATTCGCAATTAAATTTTGTGTAATTTTCTGTATTAATTTATATTCAATTTAATAAGATTTTTATGTTTCTAGACTTTATCCTAAAAAACCTCCGAAAATAGCGTTACGTAATATGTGAATAGGCCCTTATCACATTCAATCAAGCCATCCAACAAGTTTTGATAATCCGAGATATACATATATACATGAGCGCTGATGATGGAAGTGACGTGACTTCCGAAAACAACATTGCTTTGTTTCGCCGTGTACACTAAAAGAATTTTGCTTCATAAAACCAATGAAACAATTTAATTAGATTTTTGCATTCATCCAATGAAAATGTTATTAATATTGTGAAAGAATTTCATTAGTCGACTGACAATTTCATAAATCCAATAAAAAGTTACATTAATATGTTCATTAGACTTATGAAATTATCATTCAACCAATGAAATTTTTCACAATATTAATGAAACTTTCATTGAATTTTTGAAATTGTTATTCGATTAATTACAAAACAAAATCTAATGAAATTTGTTACATTAGTTTTATGAAGCAAAATTCTTTTAGTGTAGGTTGCAAATTATCATGTCTAGTTCTCTCTGACAACGTTGCAAACTTTAGCCTATGTAATCACTTTGGATTGAAAACCAAAATTAGTTTGAAATAATCATATTAAAGTCGTAAAAGCATTATACCTCGAAATCTAAGTTGATTTCAAAAGAATTTTCTCCATTTAGAACAAAATTTTTTTTACTAAATTTCGTTTATAAATAACCATATCATCCCTAATATGCCAAACTATTCTAAATTGCAAAATTAGTTTTTTAGAATCGTTATCTTGGTTCTCCAATTTATACGATACGCCTCGTTTCAAAATGCTGAAATTCTCATAAAGGATTGATAATTCAGCAAGAAATATTTTATGTATGACACTTTTAGGAATACGCTGAATTTAAATTCACAATTGACGAGTCCTTGCGCTCTTCTGAAAAGTGCAAATTTGCATATTGGATAGTTTGACATGGTAGGGATGATAAAATTTCAAAGTTTGGCAATCTTAGACCACTGCAAGGTTGGAAAATGGGTTTATGATTTTATACCAATTTTTAGAACAAAATGTTCTTTTAGGACCATGATGATTGTAGTCCAAGAACTAGTGAACCCTTCGACTGACAGTCTGCGTGTCATATATCTTTTCTAAGAAAAGTACAGTCGAATTCAGATAAGTGCACGCTGCTTAATTGAAAAAAAATCGCTTAATTGAAATTAAATATTCTCATTTATTAGTTTGGAGCAATTTCAAAGCAATTTTGTTCGCTTAAAAGAAAATTCGCTTAAGCGAAACCCCTTTTAATTGAAACATATTTTGCTTGGAAACCCGATTTATGCATATAAAACGAATGCAGCATAATAGAAAAAAATTTAATTTGCCGGTTATGGATTTCAGTTTGTAAAATGAATCTGAAATCAAAACCAACTTACTTACACATGGGTAAATCCGAAAAAATGTATACCAAGGGAAAAATTTTAGAGTTGTCAAAACTACACAGAAAAAAATAAGTTTCGCTTTTGATAACAAAAATCCCGGTATTCAATAATTTTTTTTTCAAATTTCCTGTGATAAAGAATTCCCCTATATTGAAAACAAAATTATTTCAAAATAAAAATATGTATATATAAATTAAAAAAAATGTTGAAATGGCTGGAATACGAACCCGGGCTTTCCGGACGTAAAGCATACACTCTCTAACTGAGCCATATTCCATTTGTTTTTTTATGGGATACAACTTGTTTTAAGTACTTATGAATAAAAAGAAAAGAAATAACCGGCATGGAAAAGAAATTCTTACAACGAAATATTTTATTATGTTAAAGATAAATGTTATTGAAATTCATATATTTTTTTAATAACATGGTTTTATTGAATATAATTTTTGTCTATTTTTTTCTGTGTAGTTAATCATCATTTATTTGAGGTTTAATAAAAATATTATATTGTTATTAATAAAAATCTAATTTTTGGATTTTTGGGGACCTTTTCGAATTTATTTGAAGACAAGAATTTCGCATAATTGTATATAACGTATAGTACGAATGTACGTATGTTAGAAACTAATAAAGTTTTCTTTAATATGACCGCAGATATCTGTTTGAGTCTATTAATGTGCTCTGGGACTACTTCTCTTCATGCCATTGGGTTCTGGCCATCAGCTTTTTTGAACTAGCTTGGCGCCTGGAGCTCTGCCTTCTGCCAATAGATAATAGTTTTTGATAAATTATATTGGAAATACATGCCTTCTTTTATATCATTAGGTATCATGTATTTTGTTTATTAAATCGAAAGCTTTTTTGCAATCAGATTTCATTCTATTCAGATATTACATACGTAGCGCTATTTTTGCCCTTTTCAATCCCCCATCCCTTCGTTTCTTAACTAATTTTCACTATAAGCTCTCAACTTCGTAAAAAATTTTCAAAAATTATAAAAAAAAGGTATATAAGTTTTTCCCCTGCTCTTGATCCCCGCCTGATTTTGAAGCTACATGTGACGAAAAGCTAATCTGATATTGATTGTCACAGTCATCTAAAAAATTCATTTTAATTAAATCTTTTATTAAAAACTTTAAAAGAAGTCTTCTTGTTTGAAATTGGCTAACTTTCTTATTTCCATTCCTGTACAAACTCAAGCCTGGGTAATTTTACTTTTTACCACAGTTTAAAGAAAGATAAGCTTGTCCCTTTTTGTTTCGTTTTTTGCTGTTGTAATGTTTGTTCCCCTAGAAAACGTCCTTTATAGACTGGTTTGGATATTTTTATTGTTAAACAATTATAATTTCGAGTTGTCCGCCCATCGGGGTTTTTTTAACTCATCCCGCGATGCTATTTGTCTTGTCTAAGGAAACAGTCATGCCAGGCTAGCATGGTTACCTATAGTCCACACAGACCCTTGGAGCCGGTTTTGTTAACACAGGATTAGTATAACATCTGAAAATATTTTTGTGTGTTTAAACTTTTCCTTACGAGAGTAATTATAATTACAAAAAAAAAGTTTTATAACAGCTTTTCTTGAAAATTTTTTTTTTTTTGTTTGGTTCAGATTTTTTAGCAAGTCACGCATACTTGTAAGCCAGTATTGCAGAGTAAGGATTTTTGCCTGCAGTCTTTCTTTCTTTAATTTTTGTCATCTGAATTGGTTTTTAAGATTTTTTCATTTCTTTTTACCCTTTTTGAAAATAAAGCAAGAAAAAAAACGTTGCCATGTCATTTCTACGGCAAACTGAAAACGTGAGTAGGTTGAAAATGGTATTTACAGCTGTATGTCTGTTACATTAACTGTTTGTCCGCGAGTCTGTCCGACCTGCCAGTTTTTATTTTTTTCTTTCATAGTCAGTCATAATAAACATACACGCATTTTCAACTCAAAGCCTAAACATCTTATCTTAACTTGGCTGGTTAAAACGAACATAAAACTCGAGTTAAATGATAAAATGAAATGGGAAACAGCAACAGCAACAGCAACAACAATAAAAACATGGCCATTTGGCCCATACAAACATGTAAAGTGAGATACTGCACACAAAAAATAAAAATAAATAAATAAAAGAACTAGTTAAACAGCCATAATTACATACTAAATATCAAGAGGAAAGTTAAGGAATGAAAAGATATCATGGAATTTTAATAACCACACACATCATATAACGCTTATTAATTAAAACTCGCACGACAAACAGCAGCAATTATCTGAGTATATAAAAATATGTGTGCATGTAATATAAAATTCTAGGAAAAGCCAATAAATGTGCAAATTAACTTAAAGAAATACCACTATTTTTATATATTTTATTTTTATTTTTATTTTTTTGGCATTTAATTGTTGCTGGTTTGAATGTTGTTTGTTTGTCAATTAGGAACAGCATTTTGTTATAATATGATTTGTTTTACCTTAAAAATATTACAGCAAAATCCTACCATAAACAAACATTTATCAGCAACAACATGTTGTCCCCATGTTGCTGCTGTTGTGTTTTGTATCCAAAGGTATTTCACTTTTGTTGATTTCAATTAATTTGCAATCTCTCTAAGGTATTGTAACAAAATAAGCCCCGCAATAAACCATTATTGACAGAGTGATGAAATGTCTACGATCATCATCGCCATCATCATCATTATCATCGATGTCGTCGTCGACATTATCAGCCATTATAAAGCAGCCATTATTGGTTAAAAGCTTTAAAAAGTTGTTAAACTAAAGTTTTGTTTCACGACAAGTCTGTTTAGGATTTTGAGTATTTTTAAAGTTTCATCATGTTGTTGTTAGTGTCACACAGTTGTTTTTAAATATGTGTATGTGTCTATTGTTTTTTTTTCAATTTTATTGTGAGAGTATTGTGGCAACAACGCGTTGCAAATTGCTTTGCAATTAGTTTTTCATTAAATTAAAACGCGTTGCAATTTTTATAACCATATTAAGATTTTTAATTGCAAAAAAAAATCTGTTTTTTTTGCTTTGTTGTAATTGTTTTTGTTTTTATTAATGTTGCAATTTGATTTCTTGTAAAGTGATCATTTTTTCGCCTTAAAGTGAAAACGTTTTCACAATATGTTCAAATAAAAAAACATTTTCAAGCAGCTTGTTGTCTAGCTACTATTTGTTTGGTTTTCCTTTCTTTGCAATTTTATCTAACGATCTTGCAATCTATCTAGTTGTATGACTATCTATCAGCGTGTATTTGACAGGTCGCCTCTTTATCGTTGACTTAAGAAACATTTACAATCAACAGAAAAACCTACAAGAGCTTTTTTTAAAGTAATTATACGCCCGAGTGTAAGCAATTCTTGAATGGCTTTTGATGAATTTCATAACAATTTGGTTGTTTGTCATTTAATTAATACCAAATTAGTTAAATTCTTTAACTAAAATAAATAAATAAATACAAAAAAAGAGCGCTGAACTAACTGCAAGTGGTTTTTAATTGCAAATCAAACATGTTTCCAAGTTTCAAAACACCCACAGAATTCACGCAGAGGCATTTGTGCACTTTATCAAACTCTTAGATCTTTAAGAAATCAGTCAAAATATCTATTTGTGTCAATTGGATTGCATAACATCATAAATAAGTAAGTTGCCACCATTTTGTTACATTAACTAAACGAGGGTGGGACACAAGGGAAAACTTAATTATATTCACCAGTTTGCTTTACTGACACATTTAATTTGATAAAATTTCTTAAATATTTAAATTTATCTTAAAACGTTAAAAAAATCGAGCAGCTTATTAACATTTTGTTTTAAATTCTTTTTGGATTTTTGTTTTGTTTATTGATTTGTCAAAACAAATGTTCAAACTCTTGTTATAAAAAATAAAAATAAAAGTTATTCAATTTTCAGCCTCATTGACTATTTAAATTTTTTCAGGCTTTATATACATTTTTGTTAAAGGGCCTTCTTTAGTTTTATTATATTAAATTTAAATTAGCCGCTTATAAAAAAAATATTTAAACAAAAGCACATTCTTGTTGTTAAACGCCTTAAGACACTTCACTAATAAACATGAAAAAAAAAACAAAAATGTCACACTAATTACTTAATGATCGAAAAATACAAATGGAATAAAATTTTTTAAATAAACACATATAGAGATACTAAAGAGCTTGACATATTTGTCAATACAAAAGGTAAATAAAATCAATAAAATGGAAAACCTTAAGATATGCAATAAGTAGCATTATTGAAAAGATTAAAATGTTCATGAATTAACTCGTATAGAAATTTTACAGCTAAATTAAATATTTGCTTAATGAATTTTTATTTAATTGGATTTCCCAGTAAAATACTAAGAGATTCATCTAAAATTGCAATCTAAGAATGATTTAGTTTAAGCGAATCCTACAACAGGTGACATTAGGGTATACTAACATAAATTAGTTCCGAAAATTCTTCTTTGTTCATGCTAAACAAAAAGATAAATAAACAAAAAGATAAATAAACGTTTAGGAGGACTTGCTTCAAAGTCAGACAACTTATATGAAAGTAGAAATATATTTAAATGGTGGCATGAAATAATGTACATGGACATTATTTCCATTTCAAAGTGAAAACAACGCAGTGTTGCAACACTTCTGGTGTCAAGTAGAGGCATTAATTTGTTTTAAGCTTTGTAGCCATTTATCAGTTCTTTTACTTCGCCGACGGTTCTGCTACAATACCGACGAAGGAGGGTGCTGTGAAGTGCATTAGGAGATGTTAGTACCCTGCGGAAAATTTGGTGACAAATGATCCAAAAGTACTCGTCCTATGACTTGAGAAAATGAGACTGGTACCAAAAATAAGGAGTAGTGAATGGTAAAAAAAGAAAAAGATATTGTGTAAATGGTCACACAATAATCATTTTCAGTCAACTTAGTTGGTACTCCGGCTAGTATTGTAGTAAACGGCACTGAACAAATTCGATGCACCTGGATCTTAGACCTAATTGTCTCCCTTCAATGAGACTGCCATGCAACTCAGGAACCTGTTCCGTAACTATATTCAGATATTAACTCCAGCTTAACTAGTATTTATAACATTGAAATATAAGTTCCACTGTGGTGGAGTGGGTAGTGTACTAGCCTGTCATGCCGGATGTTGTCGGTTCGAATCCTATCAAAGACACCACTTAAAAATAAAACACAATTTCTACTGGGATTTGTAACAAAAAAATAAATAAATTAATCGATAATTACAGCTGAATTTTCGAATAATTTTTATATATAATCTATATTATTCTACACCGATTAGGACTCCATAAGATAGTTCAGAGACAAGTTGCAAGGTGCATACAAAGTATCAATTAACCCCATCCTAGGCCATCCCCATGTAAAAGTGGCTGGTCCGCTTCATAGGAAGTGTTAGAACTAGGACTGGTCCCTACCACCTGGGGACCGGTCACGTAACTTGTTTTGTGTTAGTTCCGTTTACCGTAGGGTATTAATCGCGGCTGGTACTGACAAGGTGATCATTACTTTAACAGTCCAACAACAACCAACACAATAACACAACACAAGCAGCGCACGTCAGAAAAATTTTGATGTTGTTGGCTTGCCTGAAACTAGTCTTGAACTCAAGACCTCAGGGCTTGCAGTCAAACGCGCTAGCTATTCAGCCAGCAGCACCCTCAACAGATTACAAAATGGACTCGATTTCGCGTTAGATCAAATGGCACGTCCGTGTACAAATGGTGTGTCTGTCCACAATTTTTCATAGTACCAAACCTTTCATGTCCTTTCAAATATAAAATTTTGAAAATCGGTCAAGAAATTGGGTTACCATTCTCCCGCCCGATTTTCACTTCTATGAGACCAAACTTCAAGCAACCACTTAAAAAACAAATTGGAAAAGCTGTTCACAAATGACAGAGTTATATTTGGAAGGGGGAAATTTCCCTATTGGAGGGGGGAGGGCAAACCCTTTCAAACAAAAAAAAAACAATTTTGAAAATCGGTTGATAAGTGACAGAGTTGTGCATGGAAGAAACAACTTCACTGCCTGAGCTCCTACATTTTTTATAGGCCTTATTCTTTACATTCCACTTGTTACATAGTCTTGAGTTAAGCCAAGGCGGTTTATTTTCTAAAAACAGTAAATTTTCAGAAGCATCCCGATTAGAAATAATTTTTTTCAATACTCATATTGGGGGTCTATTGGGAACACAAGTCGCAAGCTTAAAAGGGTTATCCCATTTGGGATCTGACTCGGAACTTGTTGCGATAGCCGATCTAGCAATTAGTGACTTGACATATGTAAATCCTTCCTAAGTGGGAAACTATTGAGAAATTGTTGGGAAAAGTTAACACTGATTTATATTTGTATTTTTTGCTCATCTTCAATAGAGGTGATTGTTGTTTACTTTTGTCCCTCGGATAGCTTCAGCTTTTTAAGCAAATTTTTGCAAGATTTTGACCACAGGAAACCAATCGGGCTCCAAATACGTTTCTGCGTTACATCGCAATTGGGATACCACTTAGATCCCAAATGGGCTTCCATAAATATTTCTAGTCGGGACTTTATTTACTTGCATTTTTTAATTTTTATTTCTTTATTTCTTATGTTTAAAAAATTTTAACGATATATTAAATCAGTGCACTGCAGTGGTGGCAATTTTCTCAATTTCATACGCTCCTGAGCATAGGCTGTTTTTTTTTATCATCAACACACGTACACAGAAAAAACTAATTTTTCATTTCAAATACCAAATTCCCTCAATCAAATGTAAATTTGTTCAATTTAGGTCCTATAAAGAAATTGTTTATTGAAAAAATTCTGATTTTTTCAATAAACAAATTGTTTCAATCAAAAAATGTTTTATAGAAATTAAAAAATAAATCAAAGAATTTCATAATTTTATCAGGTTGCTAACATTGGCGATAGGTAAATGAAATGAAATAATAAGTCAAACAAAATTATTTATCAAACTAAATAGAGACAATAATAAAGATTTAAAATCAGTTGCAAAAACATGTTTGCTTAAAAAAAACTATCATAATTTTTTCTGTGTACACTGTGTGTGAGACTCACGGCGAAGCACATATACAAACAAATAATAAGATAGAGTATGTTTGGCCACCACTGTATTAAACGGTAATTTTTATGAATTTTAATTTAAAAACATATACATTCATGAAGAAAATGCGAATATTCAATATTTTTTATGTAGCGCGTATGAGTAATATGATGATACCATCATATTACTCATACGCAACATTTTACTCTAAAACATTGGATATTCGTATTTTCTTCACATATACTTTTTTAAATTAAAAGTTCATTAAAAAATTACTGTTTAATGCATCGTTAAAATTTTTTAACATAAGACGATTGCTATGTTTTTTAAATAAATAAAAATTAAAAAATTGAGTTTAGCATAGTTTTCATGAAGGTAAACAAACTTTTCTGAAAAATTGCGGAGATGTCCAAGTTTAGACGGCTATAAAATAGAAACCGTAAAATGTATTGAAATAATTCTTTCGCTATTTGATGCACCACACACAAGAGTAGAATAAAAAAAGAGGATAAAAATCTAAATCCTTGCTTTTGTGTCAAAAATTGTTTAAATTACTCTATGTGGACATGAAATTCAGAAGTCAGTGCCACGCGTTAAAAATGCCAGGCATAAATTAGGACGATGCTGGATTGGCTGCTTGCTAGACATGGGTTGTATGAATAATTCACGTAAATCAAGCAATCGGTCTGAAGCCGTTGCATTCCTTCAGCATATATATCAGTTTGCATGATGGTCGTAGATTATAAGGAGAATTGTATACTTAAAATTTTCTTTCTATGTATTTCAATTTAATGTTCTTTCTTATATGAGAAATTGTTATTTATTGCGGGTCAAGCTAGACCATATGCATTCCGTTGGTGCGTGAGCCACAATACATCAAATAAATTTTATTAACTTTTGCTCTTTCGCAAATATATTAAAAAGTTATAAGCAATAGATTATAGTCTAAAAAACTAAAAAAACACGCTTTAATAGCAAGCGGAACTAGAAGTTAGAAAATCATTTTTAGGTATGAAGAGTTTGTGTTACATCAATTATGACTAATTAATTTAGAATAAGATTGAAATAAAATTTAAGTTATGTATTAACAAAATAATTCACTTAGAGTAAAAAGTCGTCTGGTGTTTGATATTAAATGTTACAAAATCGCACACCACGCTTTTTTACTATACATAACTTAAATTTTATTTCTATTTTATTTTTTAAGTTGATTAAACTATAATTTATTTTCTGAATTTTTAGTCTCAATACGATATCAAAAGCCTCGTCTTTCAGCATATCTTATGTTTAAACTACAATTTATTTAAATAAGAGCGCTGTCAAGATTGGCTTACCTACCTGTTGAATAGAAGACTATTTTTCATAAGTCGCTTTCTTGTATGGTTTTTACAGGGAAATAAAGACGTTTCACCAAATCCCAAACAATAAAATAATTTGGTGTTGCATTCAGTCAACACAAATACGTTTATTATCTGTAACAAGTTAACTACATTCATCCGTTGATAATATAGCTTATTCAGTTTTATATTATTATTATTCAGAATTATATAAAAATTATAATTTTTTAGTTTTTGATTTTATATATATGTATGTATGTATATATGAAAAATGAATTTTGTACAAAAAGTAAATATTTTTCATCATTGCGGCCTGAATAGTTCCGCAACCGTTGAGTATATAATTACTTAAATTGTTTTATAGTTTTTTCAACAAAATTTGACAATTATTTCGCCACTAATGATAAAATCAGTAGAGCAGACTCTTCAAATATCTCAAATTAAAAAAAAATCTAAAAAAAATATTTATCCATAGAATTTTAAATTTCGTCTGTTTTCGTAGTAAGACAACCATAACACATCACCAAAATTATAGTGGTACTATTCGGTATTTCTCTTGTTGCATAGTGTAATTATTAGTTACTTTGCATGGGGAGTACCCCCGCACCAACCCCGCAAGGGTTTTGCCTATCTTCTTATATTTCTTCAAATTAATTCGTAAAAAATTTGAGGACTCATACTATCATAGCTTTCCAGATAGCACGTAAATACTAATTATTTTGAAAGGGGAGTATCCCTTCTCTCGCACCTAAACTGTCCCTTTATTAACCTATTTTTGTATCTTGTCTTCAAATTAGCTCATACCAAATTTGAAGACTCTTACTATCACAGCTTTTCGGAGTACGTAATTACTAATTACTTTTTACAGGGAGTACCCCATTCCTCGTACATACCCCCTCATTCTTCAAATTAATTCATACAAAATTTAAAGATTCTTACTATCGTACCTTTACCACGTAATTACTAACTACTTTTGTATGAGAAATACCTCTGCCCTCGCACCTACTCTGCCAGTTTTTTACCTAACGTCTTATCATGTCTTCAAATCAACTCATACCGAATTGGAAGACTATTACTGCCATAGCTTTCCAGATAGCATGTCACGTCGTATGGGGAGTACCCCTTCCCTCGCACCTACACCGCCAGTTTTTTAACTATCTTTGTATCTTGTCTTGAATTTACACTATACCAAACTTTAAGGCTCTTACGTAGCTTTCTATGTAGCATGTAATTATTAATTACTTTGTAAGGGGAGTAACCCTTCCTCACAGCTACCCCGTCAGTTTCTTACCTATGGTTGTATTTTGTGTTCCAAGTAACTTATACCAAATTTTAAGGCGCTTGCTATTATAGCTTTCCATATATCAGAATAATTACTTTATATGGGGAGTACCCTTTCCCTCTCACCTATCCCACCAAAAAAAAACCATCTATTTATTTTGTCTTCAAATTACCTCATACCAAATTTGAAGACTCTTAGTATCGTAGCTTTCGAGATATCACATATTTACTAGTTACTTTGTATGGGGAGTACCCCTTTCCTCGCAGCTATCCTTCTAGTTTATTACCGATGGTCGTGTCTTCTCTTCAAATTAACTCAAACCAAATTGCAAGGCACTTGTTTTTATGGATTTCAAGATATCAAATTATTTTTAATTACTTTGTATGGGGAGTACCCCTTCTCCCACTCCTATCCCACCAATTTGTTTACATGTTTCTTAGCTTGCTCCCAAAATAGTACACACTAAATATGAATACTGTGACTGCTATAGATTTCAAAATATAAGATATTTTGTTAGTATGGGCATGGCACAGCCCACTTTTAAATTCATCAGATTGTATTGTCATCCGAACCTAATGCGTGAAAAGTACATTGAAAGTTTCCGTTACATACATACATACAGGTGAAGCTAATAAAAGCGTGTTAAAAATGTACTGTTTCCGAAATATCGCGTCAAAGTTTTGTAAGATTCTACTGAAAATTTTGAATTTTAAAACATAAATATCTATCTCCCTCTCTCTAAATTGAAATTTTGGGCAAAAACTATAAGTATAATAGTTATTTCTATTCATTCTCATCCTGATGCTAATATTTGTAACTGATTCATGGGAATTTAATCGATAAAAAAAAGTTAAGGTATTTAGTTCTGTTATTCCTCGTTTTATATGGATACGGGGTCGACCCTTACACACCCCGCTAGTACGACAATGCTTACATGAAATCACTATTTAATTAAATGAAAAGCTAAAAGATTATCAATGCCATTCTTTATAAAGAACTTCGATTTGAGTTTCTGTGAAAAAAGCAGAATTATAATTTGAATTAAAAAAAGATTCGCACGCTTTTACATAAGTAATTAGCTGTAAAAATAAAAACAACAGCGAAACAATTCAATTCAATTAATTGTTTAATTAATTGTGAAATTAAAATTTGTGCTGTTACCACATCCTGCCTGCCGTCTCTTTTAGCTTCCATCTTCAAGTGAATTTATTTGTTTTTTGTCAGGTTTAAGTTGAAATTTTAATTTTAATTTTTTGTTCTTTTTTATTGTTTGTTGATTTAATACTTTTGTTGATTTTAAGAATGCCTTTGTTTCATGCATTTACAAATGATGCAATAAATTATGGTTGTCTCTTCTTCATTTTCATCTACTCATGCTCGTTTTTCTTCCTCTGCCTCAACAACTGATAATAGAAGCAGCATCAGTGTTGCATGGCAGGCAGCAGGCAGGCAAGTGTCAGCAGCCAACAAGCAAGCAGGCTGCTGTTGTTGCATTCTGCATTCTGCCTGCAGTCATTGTGTGTTTATAGTTGCAAGCCATGTGACCTTATTATTTATATAAATTTATATATTTTGTTGCATTGTTTTATTTCTTTTTTTTTTATTCATTTTGGGTTTTTTTTGTATCATTGTCTGTTTGTCAAGTGTTTTAAATTGTCTTTTATTGTTAAACACTTGAAATTTCAATTTAAATCTTTGTGGTTTTGTGAGGGGAGCATCCACGTTTCACTTAAGTGAAAAAATAAATACACATACACTTGTTCCTTTGACTTTTCCAAAGAAAATGAAAATATACTCGGGCATTAACATGATTCAAATCAAAATTCCAGAGGCTGTAAAACACCAAAGTTTTGTTATAGAAAAACACAAAATTTAATTTAATTTTAATTACTTTATCGATCAAAAGCTATAAACGAATTTACTTATCTTTTTAATTGCTTTTAATGGCTGTTGTTGTTGTTGTTGTTTGTGTGTTTTTTAAAAGTGTCTTTTGTATTTTTGTATTCTATTTTTGAAATTCCCTGTGTTCTGTGATATAAATGACGATGATGGAAGTCATTTGTTAATGGTGTCAAATGGTTTTGCAATGTCAACACATTTGAAATTTAATTAATTGATTGCCTTTTGTTAAATAAATGCGAAAAAGAAAACTTTTAAAAGTAACACACGCTAAATTAATTGCTTTTTTAAATAAAATTAATTTTTATTTGTATTTTTTATATATTTTTAGACAATAATGAACCTCCTCGCATTAAATGTAATTTACGCAAACACAAGCCGAATCGTAAACCCCGCACTCCATTCACCACCCAGCAATTGTTATCGCTGGAAAAGAAATTCCGTGAGAAACAGTATTTGAGCATAGCGGAGAGAGCCGAATTTTCTTCTTCTTTGAGATTGACTGAAACACAAGTCAAAATTTGGTTCCAAAATCGACGAGCCAAGGCGAAACGTTTACAAGAAGCGGAAATTGAAAAAATCAAAATGGCTGCTTTGGGTCGAGGTGGACCAGGGGCTCAGTGGGCCATGGCTGGCTACTTTCATCCCAGTTTGATGCATTTAGGCTAAAATCTGCTGCCAGCTTTAACTTAAACACACAGAAAACACACCAAAGTTTTACCACAACCCTGTCCTCTGCTACTTTTTCCACTAGAAACCAGCTAAAGAAAACTGAGCTTTGTAAAGAGAGAAAAGAAAAATTTGCGCCTATAATTTATTATTTTTTAAATAAACCCCAAATTGCTGTGATTTTAGCGCATTTTAATTGTAAATATTTTATTTAATGCAAACCACAATTTTGTAAAATTTTGTAAATTATTCAAAACGATTCATTCTAAGAGCGAAAACCCCAAACAGAAAGCACTAAATATGATTCCTAAATTTGTATGAAGTATAAAACACAAAAATAACATGAATTAATTCAATTTATGTTAATTGTATATAATAAATAGTCGTTTTTTTTCTAAATAAATAAGGAAAATCAATTAAATTATTCTGCTATTTTATGTTAAATTTTATTATTATTTTTTTCTTATAGTTTTTGTTTTTTTTTCTATTGTAATATAAAATAAATGTAAGTACAACAATTGTATGTATTAATTATAATTAGTTCTTAAAGCTAAAACAAAGTTCTAGTGTTAAATTTTGTTTAATAAATAATTCAGTAAGACGAGAACTTAAGCAGCATTTCGCTTAATTCTTCATTAAAGAGAAAAATAAAAAAATGCAAAGAAATGTCAATAAATTCAATAAAATAATATAGAATTTATTATTTATAGTTATTAGCATTATTAACTAATGAAATGAATAAATGAAGAATGCATTAATTAATTATTTAATTATTATAATGCTGAACTTAGTCGTTAAGTAAACAGTATCTGTACGTATTAAATTCGAAAACAAAAAATACATATGAAAGAAAAAACTAAAGAAAACATATTAAATAATTTAAAAAAAACAAATACAAGAAAATAATTTTTGAAAAAAAAACTAAACTTTTTTTACTCAATTAAAACTTTAATCTCATGTGTAAGAAAAGGTCTGTTTGGATGCTTGGGATGGCGAGTTGTGGCATCACAGTCATATCTATATATGTAATTAATAGGCGAGACAATTTTTTATGCTGCAGTTTCCCTACGGCAAATGGAACTGACATAAAACAAGTCATGTGACCGGTCCCCAGGTTGTAGGGACCAGTCCGAGTTCTAACACTTCCTATGAAGCCGACCAGCCACTTTTACATGGCGATGGCCTAGGATGGGGTTAATTGATACTTTGTATGCACCTTGTAACTTGTCTCTGAACTATCTTATGGAGTCCTAATCGGTGTAGAATAATATAGATTATATATAAATATTATTCCAACTTTCAGCTGTAATTATCGATTAATCAATTTTTTTTATTGTTACAAATCCAAGTACAATTTTTAATTTATTTTTAAGCGGTATCTTTGATAGGATTCGAGCCGACAACCTCCGGCATGACAGGGTAGTACACTACCCACTCGACCACAGGGGCACTTATATTTCAATGTTATAAATGCCAGAAAAGCTGGAGTTAATATCTGAATATAGTTACGGAGCAGGTTTCTGAGTGGCATGGCAGTCTCATTGAAGGGAGACAATTAATAGGTACTATGTGATAGGCCTTAAATCCAGGTGCATCGAAATTCAGTGACGTTTACTACAATACTAGACGGAGTACCAACTTAATTGGCTGAAAATGGTTAATATGTGACCATTTACACAATATGTCTTTTTTCACCATTCACTACTCCTTATTTTTGGTACCAGTCTCATTTTTTAAAGTCATAGGACGAGTATTTTGGATCATTTGTTACCAAATTTTCCGCAGGGTTATGCTCACATTATACAGCCGATATTGACAAAACTTATACCATTTTGAAAGAATTTTTTTACAGATGTGCACAATCTATATATTTTTGAAATCGGTTTAGTATTTTGGGAGCTATAAGCACTTCAATTTGTTACTAATACATGCGCACATAGTACATATAAATGTATTAGGTCATCGAAAATGTTTACTGGATTCGATCAGAGCTCGGTCAGAAAGTCTGCATAAGGTGCCGAACTCACATACGCAGTCGGTTAGAAAACGTACCGAAAATCATATCTTTATCTGAGGAAATTCTGAAAATTTCGCCTAAATGTCTGAGAGAATTCAATACGAATTCTGTAAAATTTTCCGATTTTCTGGTCGTTTTAATGTCAAAGAAAAGTCGGAGGTAAAATTAGAAATTTATCAGAAAATATCATATAAAACTCGCACATAGAATCCAAAAGTTGCAAGACTTATATAAATTTATTTGTGCAATTTTTTGTGCATGCATTTTTCTCATCAAAAAATATTTACCTATATATTCTAAGTGTTGTATTTCTCTTCCGACGGGGTTTGTTTTAAATTTGGAAGAGTATTCATAGAAGACTGAAGATGTCACATAGCCGAAACCGGCCTGTTTATCAACCAAATTTTACGTGGGATGACGGAAAATCGTTTCAAATTCATATTTTCTAAGTTGAAAGACTCACGCATTTATGCAGAAGCTCTCAAGAGGCAAATGAAAACTATTACGATAAGTAAAATCAAACAATTTACAAAAGTGATGGATAAAAGTCGTAAGACGTAGATCAGAAATTATGCAAACTATTCTGTTAAATGTCTCAAAGGAATTTAAATTGCATTTCGAAAATGTGTAGACTAGGGTGATATCAATCGAATAATATTTCCGGAAATGTGCTAAAACGGCGTATCAGAAAATTGCCAACTATTGTGCGAAATGTCTAAGGGAATTTTAGACAACTTGCTTGATTGTCTGGAAAATTTTCAGATTTTTTCTGATGTCAAATGCGTCCTCAAAAATTGTTCACTGGTAGGTTATATAAAAAACAAACAAAACATGTTCGTATGTTTGTAGATTTTGTTTCTGCAAATATAATCTGGTATGTCATGGAAATCGATCGATTTAAATCGGCACCGATTTCAGAAACAAATTCCACTGAAAGATGACTTTTTTACACTTTTTATTGTTTTGTATCGAGAAAAAATATTCGAATAAAATATTCTTAGCCTTGAAAACAATAAAAGGGGTAAATAAGTCATCTTTCAGTAGAAATCGAAAGATTTCCATCACACCCAGAATAATACAATACAACATTGTTTCTCTGTTTTAAATTGGTGTTATTGTATGAAAGGCATTAGACTAAAAGGAAAGAGAGTTAGGTCCCTATTATGATTTACAACTCAACTAGGTTGAGTTGTCAATGTTAAAACTCAACTCAACCATTTTCTTGTATTATGATTCACAACTAATTGTAGTTTGATAAAAACCAAAATTTTCGAATTACGTCAAATTTATTGATATCCGATGACGCGTTCTAAAGTTATTCAATCTTCAATATGACGAACTTTGCTAAAAAATGGCCGAGATGCCTAAGTTTAGAGGCCTATAAAATAGAACCCATCAGATGTATCGAAATAATTTTTCGCCATCTTACACGCACACAAGAAGATATGTGTCGATCTTTATTTACATCGGAGAGGTGAAAAATCCAAACCGATGCTTTCATATCGAAATTTTTCGTTTTTTCCCAGTTATCTTCGAAAAACTGTTCAAAAAAAGGTCTTATAGTATACTCTCTGTTTTTTGAAACCATAGTAGCTATATTTTTAGTTTTGGCCTTATTATTTTTTTGAGATTTTATGTTGATTGGTTAAAAGTAAGCAAAAGTAACACAATAGTCGAAATAAAAACCAAAACAATTGATGAAAGTTATAATCCATAATAAGAATTTGACAACTACGCCTCAACTATCAATTTAGTTGTGAATCATAATAGTGTCCTTAGTTTTATTAGAAAGTATTTAATTTTTTTATTTTACTGTTGCTTTCTTATTTTAATACAGGCGAGCTACTATGTATCATTAATTAATTAAAGATACGGACGATAGTGTCGTTCTTTGTTTATACTAGTCTATATAAAACCCCAAATATTAAAAGCGACATTAGAAAAATATTTGTGCAATTTTCAAATTTTCAGTTGAATGAATGAATCTTAATAGTCCTATCTTAGCAGTCTTTCGGTCTCTTCAACAAGTGCTAGTATTGGATACAATCCTGAGTCGACCCTCGGGACAGTGACAGATTGACCTGTTCAAATTTTCAAGACCAGATGGAATAATTCCAGCTGCTCTTCAGAGAGATTTGGAGCTAGATGTACATTGGATATTTGTAATGTAGAAGGAGGGTTTGAATAGGGCATACATACATGGAACAGATGTAAGATTGTCTGCATCAGTAAGGTTAACAAGAAATCACACTATCTTAGGGATTAAGAATTTTAGGCCGACTAGTCTGACGTCGTTTCTGATCAAACTATTAGAAAGAGGTGTTGGCATTCACATCAGAATGACCATGCCTATGAAAATTGTCACTTTTGCGAAATATTCCTACACCAAAGGCAAGTCTTTAGAAACCTCGCTTCGATCTCTACGCAACCACATAGAGAAATCCCTTGTCAACAAATAATTCACTAGTGTGGCCTTTCTGGACGTAGAGGGTAATTACAACTGTAGGGATGTTACTTAAAATAGGACAGTCAATCGTGGCACTCTCTAAGGAGAGCTCTATCACCCCTCGTGTGGAACTGGACAATTAACTTTTTGCTGCTAAGCCTTAAGCGTATGATGGTTAGGACTGTTGCATAAACTAATGACGTAGCAGTCGTAGTCTCTCGTAAGCACTTCAGAACATTATATCAGCGTGTAGATTGTGCACTGATACTCCTCAGCGAATAGAGTGCAACCTGTGGAATTGGTGTCAATCCAGCCAAAACTGAATTTTTACGTTTTACCGGGAAGTACAGAGTTTACTTATTCGTATCTCCAAAGTTTAGAGGAAAACATTGGCATTCTCGGAGAACGTTAAGTACCAGGGTATAATCCTAGATATTGAACTGTAATGGAACATAAATATCCGGTATAGTGCGGATAAGTCCCTTTTGGCTATATATAATAGCAAAAGAGCACTCGATTGCAGTTGGGGTATAGAGCCCAGCGGAATGAATTGGGTATTTGAGGCAGTAACAAAGCCCATTTGATTTTATGGCGTGTGGGATGACTGGTGGGACGAGACAATCTTCCGGCTGGCAGTGGTCTACTTCAATGAAAGCGCTTTTCACAATCATGAGTTGGTTCCCGGGGACTGTCTATGGATATTCCAAGATTCTATGACAATATCAAAGAATCCATCCTAATATTGACTACTGCACACCGCAGTCTTATTTTTGTGGGCTATTTCTCTCGCTTGCTCCCAATACGGATCAATATAATACACTTCTCAATCCTAAAGGAGGCGTCAAGGAGCACACGGACTGCTCCAAAAAAAAAGTGAGAAGTTTGGTGGAGGTTTCTATAAGGAAAACTTCTATGTAGTGGCAATTCAGCACAGCTGTAGGATCTGGAAAACGGAAATCTTTGCTATTACTACGGCGGCAGTTGGCTAAGAAGGTATTGTAGGATATTAATATATTTACCGATAGCAAAGCGGTCATCGCCGTTATTCATAATAAATTATCAAAAGTTTATAAAAGGTTTATGAAACAGATTTCTATACAAAATTTGTTTCATAAAACTCTTATAAATCTATGATAGGTATTATGAATAAGGGGAAAATCTGTCGAATACCGGGTGTCTCTATATTATATACCGAGACATTTGAGAGTGATACTAGTTTGGGCTACTGCTGATGACATTTCAAAACAGGGAATACCATTAAGAATTTCAGTGCTACGGCTTATAAAACTATTAGTAAAAGTGATAACAGGACATTGGACTACTGGGATCCAACCGAAAAGATGGATCCATGTCACACTTTCGGTACCACTGCCCTGTGCTAGCATGTGAGTCACTTCTTTAGTTGCCAGTTTAGCTTTTTAAAGGCTAGGTTGAGCCTTTTATTTTGCTCTATTTCAAACTATTTACCTTTGTTTTTTTTTTCATTATCTACATGAAGTACGGTCTTATATAAGAACAATTAACGTACACATGTAAAATCGTCGAAACCCAGGCTAATTTAAAATTTTTCGGTAGTGATTTTGCTTCATAGGTGTTTCATGTTAAATCAACATGATTTTCAATAACTTTGAAAGAAAATGTTTCCTTTTGAATGAACTATATTTCATGTTGATGTAATACTCCAGTACAGTTAAATCAAAATGAAGTTGATACTGAAATAATACGAAAAATCATATTGAATCAAAGTAATTTCGAGTTGAAACAACGCGAATTTGATATTGGAACAACACGAATAATCATGTTGAATCAAAGTTATTTCAAGTTGAAACAACGCGAATTTGATATTGAAACACAACGAAGAATCATGTTGAATTAAAGTTATATCAAGCTCAAACAACATGACTTTAATGTAGCTGTTTTATTAATTATTTTACTTACGTGATAGTCATCAGAAAACTTTGCGTTTAGCTGACTGCCCCAGCTAAGATTTGAACTCGTGCCACCTGCATGATAGTCCACGCGCTAACCACTGCAGCCACAACAGCTTCAAACTTTTCTTTACTTATACACTAAATAAATACCAACACGATTTAAATGATTATTTAACATAAAGCTTATTTGAAATTAAAGTTATAGTCAAGACGATTGAAAATGAAACTTAACGTTTACAGCAAAATTGTTTTAACTGTGATTTAAAGTTAGATTAATAATTTTCCGCTTAAAATTAATATGAAACAATGGTAATTTTAAACCAGCAGCAGTAAATTTTCGCTGGTAATTCGTTTTTTGTCATCTACATAGACGACACATGTAAGAATAAACAACAACAAGTCACACAACTAAGCAGAACAGTGAATTTTAGCAATGAACAAAGCAAATAAACACTCCCACACTCAAACGACAAATTATTTCTTTTAAACTTAATATGATTTCCAATCAAAATTGCGGCATGTGGATTTTACATTCCTTTTTTTCCTGTGTGTATATGTGTATTTTTATTTATTAAATAATAAAGAAAACGGCGAGTTTTCAATAAAAATATTGGTTATTTTTCAGATTTTATATATGAGCGATTTAGCCTTTTTTAGTCTTTTAAAAGTACTGATTAGCTTCTTTTTTCTCCAGCTCCTGGCAATACTGGTCGTGATTGGCCATGAAATTCGTGGATAGTTTCAGGAATGGTCTGCAAGGCCGATCATTTTACATATTTTATAACAAAAATTTCACTTATTATCTAATAGTAGCAGTGATTCCCTGTTTCTATGCTATCTAATCTCTTTCCATCTTTCAAATAAGTTTAAAAATCAATAATACCAAATTTTTTTATTTTCATTTTAGTCTTAAATCCAAATGTATTTGCAGCAATTTTGAAGCTGTTTTTTCCTCTACACATATTTAAGAACTTGTTATAACCAATTGCTCAGAATACAAAGTATTTCCTACAAGTTTTTTTTTCTTAATTTTTATTAAACGAAAGACTTCTGCGGTAATAGCTGTTGCATTTGTTATGCCATAGTTGTAAATACATTTATGTAGTAATTACAACCAATTTAGTAGTTCACTTACAGAAACATTATACTCTTGCTTTCTTGCTTGCTTGCTGTCTTGCTATATTGCTTTTTATTATTGTGCAATGTACGAGTACAAATAATTTAACAAATGTAAATTAGTTAACATTGCGTGAATAATTGGTATTTGTTACAAATGTTAGAATAACTTATTACGAGTACAAACACATACTTAGTTTAAAATGTTTCTATTTTGTTGAGAACCTAACGAGATCATTTTAAGAGATCTAGCAACAAAACAAAAATGTATTGAATAAAATAAATGTGGCAGCGTTTTGATATTGATGACATTCAATAAGCAGCAATACATGTATGTACGAGTGCGTGTATTAAAGAAATCAATATGATCAATATGAATGTATGAATTCTGATGTATGATGTATGTACAGATGTATTTTGTACTCGTATTTGTATACATATATTTTGTTTAAAAAAGGAGAATCAACCATACAATATGAATAATTCATTTTATGTATTTTCTTGTGGTTGTTGTACTTATTGGCTTTTTGATCTTTTTTCTTCGTTTTTTTTAAACAAGAATTTTGTTAGCTGGTTGTTGGTTAGTTTTTTGACTTGATTTTCCGCTTGGTTAACTTGTCAACCAACAGTCTTTTGTTTCTTTTATTTTACAATAATTATAGAGTAAATGTTCTCATGATCTCAACAAATACAATATACAACTAAACTAACTAAACTTTTTGTATATGTTCATCCTAAACAGTTCTACAAAGGAGTGCATTAAATAATTTTTTTCTCGTATGTTACCACACTTTCACGATAATTTAAATACTTTGTTGGGAATAGATTTTCTTCTTTAATATATATCATGATTTCTCCCAGCAACAAATTTGGGTTCCTGGAAGCAGTAAAAAAGCTCTTGCTTTCTACATGAGTTGTTTTTAAGCCATTTCGTGGAGGCTCATCGTGCATAAAAATCTGAGTGACAAAGTATTGCATGTTGTCCTTTAATAAACACTCCTCAAATGATAGGATAAGCGAAAATGTGTTACTCTGTTGAGGAAAAGATGAGCGATAATATTTCACGTTCTACCTTCAATTAAACTGTCTTGAGGACAACAAGATGAGCGACATTGTCTTACGTTGTATCTTCAATCAAACCCTGTTGTTGACAAGATAACCGACAATGCACAGTGGGAACTTTTTCAAAATAAATGGTAATAAATCTAGAACTTCTAAACTGCTGATTGGATTTATCTGAAACTTCGAACGACCGTAGAAGGAGAGTAAGGCTTTACAATGCGTGTCTTTGCGGCCTTCTGGCGAAAGCAAGAGAGGAGTAACAGTGAGCCAAATTTAACTACCTGGTACTCAAAAAAATTCTGAGGATTGTAACTTTTTTTAATCCAACTTAAAAACACAAAGTACGTCAAGCTAAGCTTATAAATCCAAAAAAAATGGTTTAAAATGAGTTTCCTTATCTCTTAGAGTTTAGAAGATATTTGACTTAATGAAAACATTTTTTCTTGACTTTTTTGTGTTTCGCCTATAACTTTTTAATTTACCGTTGGATTTTAAATAAAAATCCAGCATTCGATTCCCGACAAAATTCTAAGTAAAACTGACGAAAAATATTTTCGAATATCTGCATTCTTGAAGTCGGAAAAAGGTTGAAATTTTGAAATTGAAAAAAAGTATCTTCGTTATTTTCAACTTTGTAACAATTTTTGCTTAACACATTCACTTTTTAATTACATATCGCAAAAGGCAATCCATTGACAAAGTGTTTAGCGCCAAGTATTACGTATTTTGGACATGTACCCTATATTCAGCATTGGCCGAAAATCGTCAATTTTAAAAATATTTTTTGTGTTTAATGGCCTATAAAAAATTGTGACGGTAGATTTAGAAAATTTCAAAAACAACTTTTTATAACGTAGATTGTTCTTAGAATTTAAGCAAAAATTCAGGAGAGCATTTTCATATACATATGTGGATACACGCGTAGATTTTCTGATAATAGTCAAAATTTAGGAAAAATAAAGTTTTGTAACATAAAAAATACATATTAAAATAATTTTATTTTCTCAAATTAACATTTTTGACTTCTATATAATTCTGTTTACTACGCCTGATAAAATTATTCGAATATTTTTTACTGATCTCTAGATATGTCGATTGTAGGGTATGCAATTCAAAGAATACAAAGAACACAAAGAATTCTCTTAACTTTTTTCCTTTTAATCTAACAACTGTTATAATTTCTAAAACTCTGGATAAACCACATAAAAACAACAAAACTACATTTCTAATGTCATAAAAAACGTTTATGTACAATTTCCATAATTACAAAATTTTCATCGTAATTATACAATTACTTTTTCATGAAAGAGTACTTAGTACTAATAACACTGGGCGGTCACGCCATAAATATCATTATAACTCCCGAACGGTTTGTCCGATTTGAATAAATAAACTTTCAGAATATGCGGAATAAAATTGCCCTTAAGTCATTAACATATAATTTTTTTATATATCCGACTGTTTCGGAGTTATTCAGAAATTAGCGGCGAAAAATTAGTTTTTCATGCAAATTTAAACCTTTTTTCGTTTTAAAGAGCTCATAAAAAAATTAAGCAAGCAAAAAAAAGGCCAAGAAAAATTACAATGTCTTATATTTTGACTTCAGTCACACTCTGTTCGGGACAAAATGATCGACAATATCTTACGATTCGTTTTCAAGATGAACGACATTGTCTTACGTTTTGTCTTCAACCACCCTCTGTTGATTTGTCTTTAATTAATTTTTTCGAGAATAGGATGAGTGATATTGTCTTACATTTTGCTTTCAATCAAACTTTGTTAACGGCAAGAAGATAAAAACTTAAAAAAAAATTATTTATATTGCTGAAAAAAGATATCATTTGTCGTTCAGGTAATCATTAACGACAATACAGGTGACATTGTGGCCTATTGACTATTGCACGATTTTTGCGACATTTGTTCGAATATGTCGTTGACAACTTGTTCCGGCTGTCACTCCCCTTATTCCGTAACTATTTGTTGACGTCACGTCAAGACAATACCAAAAAAATTTACTACTATTAACAGCCTCTTTCCATTTTCTATTCCTTAGTAAGTGGCTGTCAGTAATAGTAAATGTGCCAATTTTTTTTGCATTGTCTTGACGTGACGTCGACAAATAGTTACGGAATAAGAGGGATTGTCTTGTAGACGTTGTTGATGATATCTTATAGACGTGGCCAAGTGTACTGTACATTTTAATTAATTAATGGTTCATTAGCAAGTTATACTAATACATGTCTCGAAAACTGAAACGCTTAAACATAAATATATTGCAAAATCCATTACAGCGACCCAAAATACAAATGCATTGTTCCGTAGCGTCAGTCCAAAGCAGTGTATTCTCATGCTATCAATAACATTCAATTCAATATTTTTACTTTCGTTCCAACAAAACATTCACTCTTTTATTTTCTGCTTATCATCAATCGTACGTTTGAATAGATCTTGTTCAGTTTATAACAATGATCTGCTTTAAAATCAGTATCTATCTTTAAAATGATCAATTGTTATGGTTTATTTACAAAATAAAAAAAATCTATTTGTATTTTTCTTTCCTTTTTAGTTTACTCGTACTTCAGATTTTGATTGGCAGTCTGGTGAATCTTGTTTTTGTATTCGTACTTGTTAAGATATTTTAATTGAGACATCAACAAAAATTACACATGTATACATAATTAGATACAATCTTAAAGTTGATTTGAAAGGATTTTTTTTTTGTTCTTTCAAAAAGAAACTGCCATTCAAGACGAGCAAGTTAAGAGTCCAACTCCAAAGAGAATAATGAGGAAGGAAACATGTTATCATACAACAAAATAATTATAGAAATCATTAAACAAATCATTACAACTTCAGAAGTTGTAAGTGTACAACTGTTGTGTAATATTGTTGGTAGTGTTTAGTTAATATTTGAAAAAAGCTTTAATAACAGTGTGGTGATAATGCAAGCGCCTCGATTATTATTTTAAATTCTAGCCAATACCGAGTATAATTTCAATAATTCCCCGCTTATTAACCAAAGATGACATTAAACGTTTGTCAAGCTTTTCAACTTGACAATTATTATCAGCATGACTATGAAGTTCTCTATTAAAAAACAATTAAATTTTAATTAATTAAGTAATCATAATTGATAAGTTTATTGTATATTTATTTACTAATACACACATACATAAATAAGTACGATTATACAACTGTTTTGTATTTTTATTTAAAATTCAATATTTGCGTTTTTATTATTATTGTTTATTTGCATGAAAAATGTCACCATTTTTATTTGAAGTATTTGTTATATTTAACACAAATTGTATAGGAGGTATTTTTTCTTTAAATATTTTATTAACCTTAAAGTAATGAATTTTATATGAATAATAAAACATAAACAACTTAAAATTAAGCACTTTATAGGAAGAAGTTCCATAATATTTTCATTGCAGTACAATCATATTGAAATGGTTAAGGATGAAATTAGTACCCATTAAACCATAATATTGTTCTCGTAATAGTATTATAACCAGGTATTTTCTCTTCATGTAGAATATATAAATATGTAACAACATAACAAAAATACCAAAATTGCAAAATCGTTTATTCTGAAGCCATAATTTTAGTTATCATGTTTGAAAAGTCTTCAAATTCGAATGTTTATATAAAAACTCCTAAAGATAGAATGACAACTACTAAAATATGAACATAGAAACTTTATGTTCTCGTAATCATTAATGACAATACAAGTGACATTGTGGCCTATTATAATCAAGAACTAATATTGCTAATCGACCCTTGACGAAAATAATATGCATAGCTGCCAGAAATGACGATTTTTTACGATAGGACTAAAAACGATATGACATACTGTGTTGTCGTATCGTAAGTTTCTTACGATATCACAACACTGAGAAAGCCATACACTGTAAATGGCTTCCTCAGTTTTGTCATATCGTAAAAAACTTACGATATGACAACACAGTATGTCATATCGTTTTTTGCCATATCGTAAAAAATCGTCATTTCTGGCAGCTATGGTCGTATGGCTAATCGCTTAAAAAATACGATATTTGTTTATATGCTTGTGAACAGACAAATTTGTTATATCGTTATTTTGTCGTATTTTAAATGTCAATTTAATTCACCTTGATTTGATACCATGAAATGGAACCAGGTATGGGAATTTTAATGTTACGCGAATATGAAATTTTTTTCCCGACAGGCAGTTTTGATTAAAATAGTTTGAAAATTAAATTGAAGTGAATCTAGTTTATATTTCTCATTAAGAGGAATGTATATATTTTGTATATTCCCTTAACAAATAGAATATTCCCAGACCTGGCCTCAATACAACTATTTGAAGAACATATCAAACTCTATCCTATAATTATAACGCACTTTTGTATGAAAATTATCAACAACAAAAATACAATACTGTATAATTAGGCGATTACACAACACATACAACGTTAATACGAGCTTGTGAATTGAGCAAATGTGATCTATGAGTGTATAATAATAAAAGCAATAGGTATGTTTCTTTACTTGCCCAAAGTTACTCAAACATAACCGAAAGCTCTATTCCAAAAAAAAATCGTATTTAAAAGAGCTTTTGGGTAAGTTTGTGTTCCTTCGTGCACGTAAGGGAACAAACTGAATAACAATCATACAAAATTATTTATACAATTTATAAAAATTACCTTTTTCTTCGACCATCTTTTGTTTATAACAATAAACAACTTTCTTATTTTTAAGTTCAAGGTCATGACCTTAAGTTATTCGCTTTTAGCTAAAAATTACTGCTGTAATAAATAAGAGTGAGTTCTATATGAAAAAAATATATACATGATTTATTTCATCGGTCGTTCATAAATGCAATGAAATTTTTCATTAAAACTATGAAATACATTTCATTTAATCATTTATAATTCTTTTTTAATTTTTAAGAGTATGTATATATTTTAAAGAGGTTTCTATAATATGACAAAAATATATTTTTATAAATTTAATGAAAGTTTCTACCAAACTATGAAAGCACTTCCAATGAAATGTCATTGAAATTATTTCAGTGCAGTAAGTGAGTGCAGTGCTTCTGTAACATTAGCTGGCTCTCTTACAAAATTGCGTATGGCCAAGCAATCAATTCATCCGTCATAACTATCATTATTTTTCAAAAATCTTCTTTTGTAAAGGTTTCACTGTTGCCATATCTCATCACTAACCTTACATTTCTTAAAAAAAATATCTCTGTCAGTCAGTCGGCTAAATATTTGTCTTTATTTAAAAAAAATTAATTGCTGTTTTTTCTTGCCTACAAATAATGATAATGAAAACATATTTTGTCTGATTATTAAATATTGTACTCACATAAATATTCTAGCTGCTTATTTGTTTTAATTATAATTTTATTATTTTCAATTTTAATTCTTCATTAAAAATTTGTTTAGCCTTCATGGAATAACACTTTAATGACCTCTGTTATCGCTGAATTAAAACTCAATTAATTAAACTACAAACAAGACAATAATCAAGACATATTTTTATACTTATGAATGTGTTGTTAAATGGCAATCGTACAGTGAACAAATCAAAGTATTATAAATTGCAATTATTAATTGAGAAGCTTAGTGCAATAAGTCGATAAGCCACAAAAACAAAATATGGAATATATCAACTTTTATGTTTAAAAAACATTTAAAATTGTATGGTTTTTGGAATTTTCTACTTTAAATACGCAGCATTATTAGTTGTAAAGCACTAGAATTTATCCAAAAATTTCTCTAGGATGCAAAGGTATGGTACGTAACAAGGAAATGAGCACATTAAATCAATTTTTGATTTTATGTTGCTTACCGAATTATTGCACTAAGTCCTTCAATTATAATTTATGTTTATTTTCATTGTGTTATTTTTTTCGATTTTTTTTGCGCGTAATAATTTTGAAATTAATATTGATATGTTATGTTATCAGTTGGTATATTTATACTCAAACATAATGAAAGAAATTGTCTTTTTTTATTAAGAAGATGTTTCACTTCTTTGTAAAAGGGAACAAATTCGGACTTTCAGAAAAAATGTGCATTTAGGCTAGCGTTGTGGCTGATTTTGTAAACTAGCTCAGGAGAACTCTTTCATTCAGAAAACTCATTCATTTGTTTCACAAAGTCTGGCTCAAAAGAAGAACCAATCTAGAATTACATGCATATGTATAATATCCATAACTACTCACTTTTAACCGACTTTAAAAAGAGGGAGAAAAGTTATCAATTTGTCATGTATATTTTTTCATTTTTTTTATGGATATTCCCTCAAAACTAGGTCTTTTATAAACCGGAGTTTTCGGATTTTTTACTGTATTTAATATGATGTGCTTCCACATTAGTCCCGTTGAAAAGTGGGCGAGGTCACGCCCATAAGAACTAAGTACACATGCCTTTTCATCTACTTCTAGTCAACCGATTCCTATGAAACTTAGTACAAAAATTAGCTTCTGTTTGAATACTACATCATGATTAATAAAGTGAAACTTTCCATACACATTTAGTTATTGTTACAATACAACATTATGGTTAAAAAAGTAAAATATTCATTTATACTACTTCTACTTAACCGATTCTTATGAAACTTCGCACACAATTAGTTCTCGTGAAAGTACAGCACTATGATACAAATTATCGGCAGTGCTACGCCTATTTTGTAGTCAGTTTTTTTCAAGAATTATTATTTGAAAATTTCAAAACATACAAATTACTCTCATGTTATGTATTAATTACATATTTAAAATTTAATTTCCAATAAATACAATGGGGCGAGGATTAGCTGCAAGTATATTAGAAGATCCATTTTCTAAAAAAATTAACTTTACTTTAAAAATATGTGATTTTCATCTAATGCTGGGTGTTTTCACAGCCACTCACTCCCGACACATATTTTCCTACTTAAGTCGTCTGTTTATAGTCATTTTATTTACAAACTGATAATGCAACAAAATTTCTTATGATTAACAGTTTAAATGATAGTTCATAATTTGTTTTATTATTTAATATAAATTGAAAAATAAAATGAAAAAAAATAACAATAATAATTGTGAATAATTTGCCTCATTAAACGATTATCAAATAAAATAAGAAAATTATAATGATTTAGCAAAATAAGTAATCATGAAATTAATTTCAATTAAATAAAACAAAAAATATAACCAGATACAATTTATTTAAGTATTAGTAAAATTATTTTAAAATGACAGTCAGGAAATTATAAATAACAAGTTAAATAAATATTGATTTGTTAAATTTATTCATTAAAAAAATTAAAACTATTCTAAAACCTACACAAATATGATCAAATGTGTGTTACACCAACCATAATTATGATTTCCATAAATATTAATATATTTTAAATAATAGCTGGGAATTAACATTTATAAATTTATAAAACTTTACATTTATTTCTGCTATGTATTTGTTTTTACTCTTTTGTTAGTATTTTAATGAACAGAAATTCTTTAGATACAAGAAAACACCAGCCAGCATCGACGACAACACAAGTTAAATTATGTTAATGAAAACAAAATTATTATGAGCGACACTAATTGAGCTCATTTTTCGCTTACGACTCCAGTCACGCCTTCATTTTTGTTCGTCTTCGCCTTGTCGCTTTTTAATTTAACAAGTTTTTTTTTGTTATTTCAAACCGAGAAAAAGTTAAAAATTTTCTTTTAATTTTTCTTTTTCAATTTAATAACTTTGCTCTTTTTATATGTGTTTGTGTGTTGTGAGTGTGTCGTTCTGTTTAACATTAATAACTTTGACAACCTACTGTTTTTTTGATCTGTTTGTTAGTTCGAGTTGAAGAAGTTTCAGAGTAAAAAATTCATTTCGCTTTGCTTTTTTATTATGTGGCGCCTGTTCATTGTGCATGCAGGTGTATTTATGAAGAGAATGCACATAAAGAAATTAAATAACATTTTTAATAAAGAACTTTTTAATTCATCTCTATTTTATAACAAAAGTTCATAAGGCCGGCTCGTGATTTTTTAAGTTTGGTTGTGTAAATTTGCACAGATTACCGGTTGCTGGCAATTGGTCCATTTGAGTGTTTCTGGCACCTTTATGATGTCTTCAAAACGGATATGTAGAGATTACGTGATAGTTACTTGCATATCTTAAAGATATGTCGGTATTGACCCAAACTTTAGTACAGTATTCCGCTCCACCCAAAATAAAATATTGGTAAATATAACCAATTTCATAGGTTAGAATTGCACCAACCCATAAAATACAGTAAAATAAACCAATAGAATTGTAATTTAGTTGATGGTGTGCTAAGCTACTAAATGGAAGGACAGTACGTGTGTTTCTATAAAAAAAAAAAAAATTTTTTTTGTTTGTCATTTTTTTGGTCTTGAACTTAGGCTCTCACAATTTTACTCATGTTTATAAACCGGACACCTTTAACATCTCAGCTAAAACGTCTTGTTAAATAACAATAGCACAAAGTATACATAGACATGTAGTGACTTTCTTGACTTAAATACAGTAATTTTTGTAAAATTACTATTTTCGTTGTTACAAATTTAAATTGGTAATTTTAACCACAAAAATTGGTAGCTTTAATCATAAAAGGTGTTAAAAATGAAATTAGTAATTTTAACCATCAAAAATAATTTTAGGTTTTAAGCGTGGATATTCCCAAATTTATATTTTAGATGTAATATTTTGGTCTTGAGCTTAGGTTTTTACAAATCTTTGCATGTTTATGAAGGGTACGTATGTACCATTTCAGCTAACTCATATTTTTAAATAACGATAGCACAAAATAACCATAGACATGAAATGACTTACAACTTTCAAATGTTTTTTAAGCCAATGAAAGTTTTTATTTCATAAAAATTGCAACAACAATTTACATTAACAGTAAGTTAACTATTTAAATTGGTAAGATTTACCTAACATTATATTTTGAGTGTACTTTTGCAAGTTTGCTTGATAGAACTGGACTTGCGAACTTTCACATAAATCATTATATCGATAACTCCATGTTTTATTATGGAGCCACGTTTTGTCTGGCACGAATATGCGTAGCTATTGACGGAGAGTCTGCAGTATGGTTGAATATCTAGTGAAATCATATTGGGGCCAGACAGAACTTGAAACCCAAATTATATCACCGGCCACATCTGCATGCCCTGGCACTAAGAGGCGCTCCAGGATGGAGTGTCCCGCCATCTCATTTTAGGATATTCAGCATTCCCTGGCCAGCAGATAGAGTATAGAAAACAGTTTTACCATCGGCTCATATTTGGATATTCTAACCTAATGCCCAGTGGTACTTTATAACCAGTTGACTGCTGTTTCAATCTCCGATATTTCAGCCTGAATGACACCTGCCAGTGGGATTTATGCCACAATTGTTTCCAATAGTATTTTTGCAGGTGTGTAGGCAGCAAGGGTCTTGGCTGCTCTTGCTTCAGGTTCCATGATGGTTTGAATTCCAGGATAATGCCGAGATCTTCGCACTATCAGAGAACCCATGAGTGACTTCGTTCAGACTTGGAAATTGTTTAAATCTATAAAACAATTTGTCTAAAAGTATTTATAAATTGTAAACAAAACAATTTACTAAATCAAACAAAAAGATTTACTAGTTTTTCTGAAAAATATCAAGCAATATTTTTGTCAGAATTTATGAAACAATCAGTCTAAAAATACTTACATATACTAAACAAAATAGTTTACTTAATCAAACAAAAATATTTACTGGTTTTTTTGTAATATATCAAACAAAATTTTTGTCTGGGTCATCATTATCATCATGCATTAAGCATTTTTAAAATTTCACTTTGTTATATATATTCAAGTCTGAATGTTTATCTAAAGACTAAAAATAATGAATGAGAATTAACGCAACGACACTAACGAATTGATTCACTAAAAAATCTTCAGTAAACAAACTTGGTACAATCGCTTTCCTTTTGCTATCATTGTTGTTGTTATTATTTCTGTGTATGTCGTCATCGGGGTAGTTTTTTTACAGTACAGTTTTCCTAGTTGTTTTTGGAGTTTGCTTTCTAAATAAAAATCAAACAAACAATTCATAGATTATGGACAGAAGATTTACTGAAAATTAAAATTATTTTTTGACAACCTTCTGTGGAAGGTTAGCATTAAGGACACTCTCGATGCTTTCTTTATCTACTGATGAGAACCAGTACCAATTGAAACCGCTGAGAGAGTCTCTAGATAATTATCAGATTAAACCACGGCAATGGTATTCCTTTAGACTACTGATTAATTTACCATGGACTCTAGCTCTATTAGTAACGAGCCAATAGCAAAGTTCTATAATATAGGTGACAAAACCTGTGGGGATCCTCGCACAGCAGCTTTCGTAATTGTGGAGGAAATTACCATATTTGTCAGAAGCATACAGATGAAACTACATGTCGACGATTTATATTAGGGATGTAACGAATACCGATACCGATACCGATATATCGGCGATACTTCAGATTTTCCGATACATCGGTATCGGCGATATTTTACTGCCGATACGACGATACTTTTAAACATTTTTTCAGAGTTTTTTTTAACAAATAACTTATTTTTGTTCGATTTTACCATGAATTAAATACACTTCGTTATTTTTTAAATCTTATTAATATCAATTTTAAAAATTAATAATATTTTATGCTGTTATTTTGTAAAAAAATTATTTATTTTTTGTTAATTTTACCATGAATTCAAATTCAAGCCGTTGTTTTTTAAATCTTATTCCAGCAAAAAAGAGATACTCCAAAGAAGTCATGAAAATGTAAAATTCGCGATCTGGAAGTATTGCATATTTGGATAATTTCTAATTAGTTTTACATATCCTTGCCCTTGCAAGAAGTTCTGTTTTTCGATTACCAATCACCGAATTGGAAGCGATGCTAGGACAAATTTCTTTTTCGGTATTCTATAATGATTTTTCCTTGAGGAAAAAGTATAAAAAAGTACCCATTTTCAAAATTTTTTATGCGAATTTAAACTCAGAACTGTATTTTCATGTAAATTTAAGTGAATAAATATAAACTTAGAAGTCTTTTAATAATTAAGCTATTAAGTTATTTAGATGAATATTAGTTGATAAATGTGCTTTAAAAAAATTGATTTTTTTAAAAGCATGGCGAGTATTTTTTTAAATTATAAAGGAATTAAACAATTTTTCGTGCTTTTCTACTAATTATCTGCATATTTTTAATATAGATTTGTTGGAATCAAAGATAATGTAACTCCTTAAAAATTACTTCCAATGTTTTATCAATTTTAAATATTCTCTCTTATAATGTAATTTTGTATAATAAAAAATTGCACTTGAGTTTTGTTAATCTAAACTTGAACTCAATTTCAATATTCGTATCGGTATCGGAATCGGTATCGGCGATATTTATTTTTAAATATCGGTATCGGTATCGGATCGGCAAAACGGCGTATCGTTACATCCCTAATTTATATTCAGCATTTCAAAAGCCACAATAATAGTTTGAGGTTACGCAATGCTGAAATATCCTTCTATATCAATAAATGTCACCAATGCATATTCTTAGTGCTTAAGTATATTTTTATATAAAACCGACGAACGAGTGAAGTATCGTCTCAACTGATTTCAGAGCTGGTTGTGAAACTGTTAAATGGTGATATAATTTTTCGTATAATATTACTCCCTCTCATCCCACTCTATACTAAACTTAGGCTGGATCTGCTTCTGGCAATAACAGACAGTATATATCCCTCAGAGCAACAACTACAAATAAGTATATTCAAACTTTCGTAGAACAACAAATATTTAAAGTCTTTCTCTCCGTGTAGTTAATTGGCATTTAAAATTATTTGAAAAACAAACGAAATGCTTTAAAATTAATAACAACAAATTATCACAAATACAAGCCGTGACTGATTTGAATACCCTCCCAACCACACTACATGATGTTAAACATCTACTCCACTGTATGCATTTTCTTTTCTTGAAAAAACTATATAAAATTAATACGGGCAATAACGTTTCTTTTTTTTACAATCAACTTCTATAACTTTGTTTCTTTATGATTTGACTTTGTTGTTTTACACACTAATTTTCGAAAATGTCCAATTGATTGTCTCGGCAATTAATAAAGTATAATATTTAATAATCAAAGTGACTTGATTATTAATTAGATCAAATATAAAGCAAACAAACCCAAAAACCACAGGTGTCTAAAGCGTTTCACAAAATCCATGCTGATGGAAAAAAAGGGCTACGATTTCTTCGCGCCATGATGTGAATCAAATGAAAAGAGGCAAAACGAAAGCAAAAATTAAACTGACTGACGATGACTCCACTCCGGCTTTAAGTGCCAGTGACGATGGTGGTGATGATTTCAATAATCAAATCAAAATGTTTCTTGTAGACTTGACTACAAGTAACTGCAACGCAAGCAAATATAAATGTTTACTTTGCGTGGCGGCACATTGGGGGGGAAACAATTAAGCGTTATTTCCTCTTAATGGTTAAAATGCCGCCTGTGCTGATTGTACGCATTTATTACAACTTTACTATTACAAAACTAAAACAACACCAACAAAAAAAACACTGACAAATAAATAAAATATACAATATACTCCAAGTTAATAAACGAAATGAAATGAATCGTGCCAAGTTCTTAATGTTGCTTGGTTCGATTTTTTGTTTGTTATTTCTTCATACAATATTAAAAAAAACATATTGATTGTATGAGTGCGTTTGTTGTTCAATGTTCAGCAAGAGAAAAACACGTAACAGCAACAAACACCCCTCGGTTATCATTATTATTGATATCGAAAGGCCATTAACTGTCCAATCAAATATGAATTTCTATGCAACACTGCATGTAGCCACCGCCCCCAACTGTGAGGCGGCGCACTCTAATCCCACGAATACACACAGCAAATACAACACAATATTGAATACAACAACAGCAAAGAAAAAAGTTGTGGCTTACAAGCGCTTAACACTCTTTCTGTTTTATGAATGAAGATATTTAAATTTTTTATTCAAACGAGAACCAAGTTTCTATATTTTTTTTTTTTTAGATCGCTGAGTTTGTAAAATCAACAACAAGCTCAGAGCTTCAGCTGATGGTGTAAGACTGAAATAACTGTTGTAAATATTTGATTTTTCTAAAAAGCTAACAATTTTAATGTGAAATTAAAGTTTATTAATTTAGATTTGTACCACCAGTTGGGAGTATTTATACGTTAATTTGCTGAGCTTTCTTCAAACTTTTAAATTGGAAGATTATTACAAAGATCTGTATTACATGCACCATAGAATATAATTAATTTTATATTAAAAATATGATTTATATTGAGTCTACACCTAACATAATAACCAATATTTTTAATATGATAATTTCGAACTTATTTGCTTTTCAATCCAAAGTGATTAGACATATTTACAGTACAACGCATAATCATACCCATACTCATACTCATACTCATACTGGGTACATACATACATAAATAGGCTGATAAACACAATACCCTTCTTTGCGTTGCGCAGTCGGGAAAAAAACGAAGAACACTTATTTTTCGCGAATAATGCGAAAAAGCGCTTTAAGAAAAATAAATGAATTTCAGATTTGTATTCACTGAACTCAAAAACTAAGAAATTCGAAAAGTGGCGCTATAACTTAATCTTAAGTTTATCTGAAATCTGACCTTTTATGTATAAAATAGTTGATATTTCGAGTGTAATGATTTACAACAACAATAACAAATACTTAATGTCGCATCATATCATGTTTCAAAAATTGCTCGATTTCATCGTACATATTTTGAAAATATTGATGCTGCGTTAGATGGCTGAAAATAGTTCCCAAAATTTTGTTCATTATTTTTCTCATGTAACTGAGAATAAAACAAAACGTTCTAGTTAGTGCTCTTCGAAATTGAAATTTGAAAAAAAATTCTAGCACTCCACCCCAATGTACGTGTAGTAAACTTTTTAAATCCAAAAAATTTTTTGGTTTAAAATTTTCATACACAAAGTGTGTGCCAAAATTGGCCCATTGCAATTTTAATAAAATCGAACAACCCGTTTGGAATTTGCAGATTTATTTCCAATGTTTCCATAATTCCCCCACTGTGCAGTAGTAAGCAAGGTCATAAAACAAGTATTTCATAATTCAAAGATTTGTGGGTGGAAGTTAAATATCTATGTATCTACTTTTCCTTCCCTTGGATCCGCCCGCTCCTTTGTTAGAAAATATTTAATAAAAAGCACCGGTGCAGTTACCCTCTAATTACTTAGTTCAAAATAATTTATGTAAACCACAACAATTCCATTGAATTAGAAAATTTACCGAGAAAAGAAAATTTGTGGTAATTGCGTAATAAAAACCAAAAATACTCATAGTGATCATAATTGCGATTAAGACTGATCATAATATTTTTATATGCCATATTCCACAATATAAACTCATAAAATTTTCCAAACAAGCTAGAGAAATGAATGGAAAGAAATATTTTGTGGGGGAAGAAGGAAAGCGATTTGATTATTCAAAAGTGCTAGCAGACAAACAACCACCTGATTATGTGAACAAATATGCTCGTGTATACTCATTATAATATTTTCATAATTCTTGGTAATTGTTTTATTATTTTCAATTTACATTTAACCAAATTTAAGAACGAAAAAAAAGAAAGTCAAAAATAAAAACATTTGCATTGAATTTGTGGCAATTAAATGAGCAGCATTTTAATAATTTCAATGAATTCATTTCGTTAGTTGGAAAAGTGTTTTAATTTTCTGTGACTTTATGTTATAGCCAGTGTGTTTTTTGGCTATTATTTAAATAGCTGGTAGAATGCTAAGCACAAATTTGAGAGCATGAATTTTGGTTTTGTTTTTGTTTTTAGTATGGACTTGAATCTTGTACTTTTTTTATTTTAAGTGGTCAACCTGCTTTAATGTATAAAATATTGTTATTTTTTTACGAATCTCTTACGTCTCTAAATCTGTTTGCCTTTCTACTTTGCTTGTACATCTAACGTTCGTTCTATCATTCTGTGTGAGCTTTTTCCTTATTTCTATTTTTTGTAGTTCTCCACAAGGTGCTTGCTTGTTCATTTGTTGTATATTTTATGTGGTTCTGGGAGTTTTGAGGAAAGACAGCACAGCACCAATATTCAGTTGAATATTTGAAATTGTGGCAATTGAGAATGCAAATTAAAAATAAAATCAACATTTCTTTTTATGTAAATGATTAATTTTCCGTGGAATTTTCAACTCAATTTAATATTTCAATTTAAATGAAAACACTTGCAATGGCACTTAATATTCACTTAATAGTGGTGCTTTTTTAATTGAATCTATTCATAATAATTACAATTTAAATAACTTGAATTTGTTTAAAGTGCGGAACTCAGAAATTAGAGGGATGAAAAATACAAAAGTGTCTCAAAAAGGTGAAATTCCAGCAGAAAGATAAAAGTTTCCGGTATAATGCAGGGGAATACCTGGGATTTGTGGTCTGCAATCTCCAACCTGGTTTGTGTCCTTCCTTAGTGGTTTGTGACATTGCTAAGAGGTAGCTAAAGGTGTCTGTGCTAATAACTGGATATAAGTTTCGTCTTAGTATATTCCAAGTGATAGTTGGTTTAGCTATTGACAACTATTGAGAGTGTCTTTTTCTTATCACCTGAAAGCTCAAATTATTATCTTCTTACTGATAAGTGATATTAAGGTAGGTGGAAGTTGTTTTTAAAAAAAATTTTTTACGGAAGTCATGGGTCCCAAGGGTTCTCTGTGGAAGCGAAAAATGCCGAAGGAAGAAACCGCTGACGAGACGTCGGATATAGAAAACTTTGAGATAAAGTGAGCCATAGTGATATGGATGGCGATATTGGTAGCAGTGAGAATCGGCGTCTAAGACCGGAACTTTGTGCTGCCGGCTTGCATTCTATGCTTTGGCTGAATGGTTGGTGCATTGTATTGCAAACCTGAAGGAGCTTGGCTCGATTCCTAGTTGAAATTAAAATAACAAACAGTGAGCAAAAATATAAAACTATTTATTAAAAGTTATATCATAACTTAAATTAAACGAGAATAGTAACAAAGACCTTTACTCGTTGTAGCGATACAGAGCAGAGTCTATGGTGGGAATCGAAAGCACAACCTCCTCACGGAGTCTACTGAGGCGCCCAAAATATTAAATAATAATTAAAGATACGAAATAACAAGCCTTCAAATAAAGCAAAAATATTTTTTACGGAATAGCAGAAACAAAGGAAAAATCATTTGTTTTTACGGGCTTATGTCAATTAATTTTTAACCAGAGACCGTAACGATTATAAGTAATATCATAAAAATTACAATTTAATTGTTATTTTCAATTTTCACTAAAAAATCAAATAATAAGAATTATAATTGACTTTTATTTTTTGATCGTAAAATAATTTTTATTTTTGAGTTTTATTTTTTAGCTCAAAAATAACGATTATTTTCAATTTTTATTTTTTGCTCGAAAGTAACGCTTGATTTTTATTTTTTGCTTACAAATAACGATCACTGTAGGTTTTTAATTCTCGTAATATGACCGATTGCTCTGAAATTTGTTACACCCCTTACTGAGTGTTGCCGTTTTGGTATTTCCGCGGCTTTCAGTGCTGCCATTGTTTTCCGGGGAGCTTCTGGGAATTTGGGGAGATTTATAAAAATGTTTGGAGTTCCGGGGAACTTCTGGGACTTAGAGTGATTTTTGTACAAGTTTTTGGGAATCCGGGGAAATTCTGCGATTTTAGGGAGATTTTTTAAGGTTTTGGGACTCCGGGGAGCATCTGGAATTTTGGGGAGATTTTTGTAAAAGCTTTTGGGAGATTTTTGTATAAGCATTTGGGGTGATTTTTGTCAAAATTTTTGGGGAATTTTTGGACCAGTTTTGTGTCTAAGAGTGGTGTCTTTGCTAAGTAAAGGTGTCTCGGCTAAACGCCAGGTGTCTCGTCTAAATTCTTGAGAAGCATCACCTAAGTATGTTCCAGGCAATATTTAAAAAAAGTAGTTATGATTTACTGTGAATTGAAATTCAAATGGTTGTTGCATATGACTAATAAATACATCAACAAAGTGACAACTAAAACCTAAAATAATGAAAAAAATAAAAATCAAGATATAATCGTTATTTTCGAGCAAAAAAATAAAAATTGAAAATAATCGTTACTTTTGAGCTAACAAATAAAACCCAAAAAATAAGAATTATTTTACGATCCCAAAAAATAAAACTCATTTATAATTCTTAGGGCCTGATTCATAAAGACGAAATAAAACTTTTTCAACAAAATTTTAATGAAAAATATTCAAAAAACTGAGTGTTTTCCATAAAAATTTTCATAAAGAAGTTTATGTTCGTGTTTATGAATCAGGGGGTTATTAATTGATTTTTTTTAGTAAAAATTGAAAATAAAAATTTATTGCATGAATGGATCGCATGTCAAAGAATAGTACATAATTTTATTGTTCAACAACATGTTACTATTATTCTGGGATCATTATGATTTTTTTGGTAGGAAAATTGTGCAATAATCATTATTTTCGGTCCCAGGTTTAGCATTAAAAATTAAATGAACTTTTCGTTAAACGTAAATCAATAATAAGTAGATCCGTTTTTAAGTGAATTTGCCTTTATTTTGAATTTCAGTTTGCAAACCTGATGGCTAAAGATCGACTGGTAAGTTGTCATTAGCACCACTGATGTTATATAAATTTTTTTGAAAAGTCTTTACGCAGCTCGAAAAAAATCCCTACTTTTCCCTACGCGCCAAAAAAATTATCTTTACGAAAATCCCTACAACTTTTAAATGATAATATATGAATGCAAATAAGCCCCTTTGTGTTTAATGTACATTAAGGTGGTTCGAAAAAAAAAGTTCGCCCGGTCACGCCCTAGGATTAAGGATTAGTTGGAAACAATTCCCAAAATATTTTTTTTAATTTTTTGTCACGCCCCTGGATACCGCCCTTTTAATTTTTTTTACGCTGCGCTGCCATCTGTAGTCCGATCATAACATAATGCATATCGTTGTTCATGGCTTGACTATAGCTACATTTTTGCTTTGGTAAATTTTTAATCCGACATCAAATTCAGGGCGCCACCTGTGACATCTCGAATCCTTCCCCCAAATGTAAAAGGTAAGCCCATTTTTCTTTTTCAAATACATTCTACATAAGACCAGGTCAAACAAAATAAAATAAAAAATTACATCGTAGAATGAATGGTCATCAATGACGTTTCTATGACTTTAAAAAAAATATTTTTGCCACGCCCAAAAATGTAGCAATTTTTGTGTTTTACACATAGCGCCGCCATTTAAAGTCCGACTTCATCATGTTTCATATCGTTGTTTATAGCTTGGCTGTCACTTAATTTTTTGCTCTGGTGACTTTTTAGTCCGACATCGAATTCTGGGCACCACTTATGACATCTCGGATCCTTCTCTTCTAATGTCCATTTTTTGCACGTGGCAAGAAAGCCCTTCTAAAACATTGTATGTTTACTTTTTAACATAGTCACTTTTATGCCAAGCCCCTGAATTAAGTAAATGTTTCCTTTACTCATACATATTATATCGCTTGCCAGCAAAGTGCTATATTTTGGAGCGTGGCAAAAAAAAATGTTTACAGTTCTAGTAGTGTTATTGATATAGCTTTTATTCTAAGGAGTGACTGGTGCAAATTTGTTTTGTTTTATATATTGATCGACCGGGCTTAAGTGCAATATGTATGTGAAAATAAAAAAAGGGGCTTACTACTGGGGCGTGGCATAAAAGTGAGTATACTAAAAACTAGATATAATAACTTCTAAAAGAGCTTTCTTGTCATGTGCAAAAAAGTGGATATAAGAGGGGAAGGATCCCAGATAGCATAAGTGACGCGCTGAATTTGATGTCGGATTAAAAGGTCATCGAGGCGAAAATGAAGCCATACTCAAGCCATGAATAACGATATGCAATATGTTATTATTGAACCATAAATGGCAACGCAGTATACAAAAAACTAAAAGGGCGGTATCCAAGGGCGTGGCAAAAAATAAAAAAATATTTCTGGAAATTTTTTCAACTAATCTTTGATCCTAGGGAGTGACTGGCTCAACTTTTTATTTTGTATGGAGGCTGAACCACTTTAATGTACATATACGTATTTGGCTTAATACGAAAAAAGTTTGTTTCGAATTTTTGATATTTTACAGGAGAAGGAAAAAACTGAGCTGCAACTTTCTTAGTTCTTTAAGAAGGATGTAATGGCATGTTGACTACTAGAAAACGTTAAAAACGCGATTTCGAAAAAGTCGAGATACGCCTTTTTATGTTAAGCCATTGATATATAAAATTTACATAAAGTTGTTATAAAAATGTTTAGAATTTCGAGGTAAAAATATTGCACTATTTTCGGAATTTTATCTAGTTTTAGGAAATGTAGCTAACTTTCGACCTACGGAAGACAAATTCCCTTTTTATCGGCATCATCACGTATAAAGATATACACTTTTATGTGAATTGCTCTGTTTTATAACGATGGTACATTTGTGTTCTTCGATGTACACTCGTCTTTAAAGCGCTACATAGACTCAAAGGCTTCTTCGAATAAAATGAGTTATATATCTACTAAATTACGCGTCGAATATTGGCTAACTGGCTTTGATCGGATAAAAAATTACGGAGTTATAATAGATCAAACCCAAAACTTTATAAAATTTCTAAATTTTGTTAAGCAATTTTTCTCATTTCGGAAGCTGTTATGTACCACAAATAATAAAACAAATCCAAACATTTATAATTTTATTAAATAGTTTATGCAATTACAAAAATTGTAAGCAATAATGGACCGAAAGCGTCCAAAATCTAAAAATGCGGTAATAAAATAACGATAAAACTAGCATTTCTTAAAATCCCTACACTCTAAAACACTTTTGTTGAAAATTAGGTCGATAATAGTCGGCAACACTTTACAGATTATTATCGTGCAGGTTTGAACCACGACTTCCTGACTGATAGTCTGACATATCTACCATTCAGCCATAGCCGTATTATAATTTATGTTACATTTTTTCCACTTGTACTAAATATGTTTAATTTGAAAGGTTTTTTTTTAAATAAAATAACTACAAAATCGATGTAATTTTAGACAAGGAGAAATTTTCAACACAAATTTAGACAATATATGATCGTAAATTTGAAGTAATGTTTTAGAGTGTACATTTTAATGATTTGAAAAAATCTGTCCTTTTTTCCCTACGGTAATTTTTTTTAGGCAAAATCCCTATGAAAATTAGGTCGATTATAGTCGGCAACACTTTACTGATTATTATCAACCTAAAATTAGACACTTATTAATTCTTTTGATTTTTGAACAATATATATAATAAAGCTCTGTGCAGCTTCAAACCGCGACCTTTTGACTTTTAGTCAAGCGTATCTACCATTCAGCCATAGGCGTATTATACTTTATGTAGTTTTTTTCACTTGGACTAAATATAATTAATTTGAAATTTTGTTTCTTTAATAAAAATGTATAAAGTACATTTTGGTAATTACATTACATTTATTGAAACAATGTCTTACAATTTTGTTTATAATTTGACAATATTTACTTACCAATATATTACAACATTTTTATTTAAAATCCTTTAAACAGGAGAAACTAAACATTGATGACTAAAGAAAAATATGCCGTGCTTCTATTGTTTAAACATTTTTCGGTTTTTTTTAGACAGATGTATGCTTAATATTCAAGACTTTAATGTTATTTAGATATACTTTGTTTAAAAATTAGCACTTTTAACAGCAGAATTGTATTTTTGCAAAAAATTATACAAACTGTTATTATTTTTTTATTACAGATATCTACAAAACCGATGCAATTTTTGACGTCGACAATTTTTCTACACGAATTTAGATATTATGTGATCCTAAATTTTAAATAATAATGTAGAGTGTAGCTAACCCACAACAAATAAATATATTTTTGAAACATAAAATGAATGAACTTAATCCAGAATAATTAAATATCATTGGATTACTAAACAATATTATTCAGCACTTTTTTCTTACTTTTGGGCAATTTATTTTCTTTAGCATTTTAAAAAGACGATTTAGCTTGTTTTATGTCCAGCTCCTGGCAACACTAACCAACCGTTCTTATACTACAAGTAGGGCACAATATGGCCAAATTTTATATAATTGTTTTTTAATTCTCAAAGTCTCTTAAGCAATATTTTCACCTCTTAAATGTATGCAATTTTATGTTGCAAACATCCTGTCAACATTCGCAAAAACAAAACTACACGCATCAAAAGCCCAACAGCAGCATCAATCTCACACACAATGCTGTTGCTTGCAATAATGGTATTTTTAATGTTCCAATTAAAACAAATTATGAATTTGGCCAAAAATTCTCAGAATTTGTAATCAGAAGAAATTGATAATTTAATTTTGTGCTGGTTTTTTTTTTGCCTTTTGCGCAAATTTTTAATTCATTTTACGTATTTTTCTAAATTAATTGTTTATGAGATTTACGATGTTGGGGCAAAAACTGGTGAGTGAGTGGCATGCCACATCAACATTAAAACGTAAAGAAATATGTACATTCATAGTTTCAGCAAGTAAACGATGTCATTGCAACAGAACCATCATCATGATGATTGTCGTTGCCTGTGTGATGATTATGTTTGTGTGTATAGAAACAATTTTCGCACTACTTTTGTTTTTAATATGAATTAAATTAAACTGAAATAAAATAAAATAAAAAAAACAAGTCGTTTCAACAAGAACAATTGGTACTACCAACATTGACTAAAGTGGCTGCCAGACGTGTCAATGTTTGGCCTCATTATGTGTGGTTGTGTGCGTTTCTTTATAAAAACTAGTCACACATACACATACGTAGGGGTAATATTGAAGAATATCAAAATTCTTTTGATTTTCATAACAAACGCACAAAACCACATGCTGAATATTGACGTGTCTGGCACCCGCTTAAAACAATAGTAATAAGTTTAGCAAAATGCTAGTTGTATTACTGAATTGCTGTGAAATGAAGAATATAATCAAGTGTATATAGTATGTGTATGTCGTTGCAACAAAACAACAAATAATAAAAGAGATCTTCATGCGAACAATTTCAAGGAATTGCGCATATCAAGCGCGTCGGCACGCTCCGTTTCTATCACAATTAATTTTTCCTATGGGGCTGCAAATAAAGACATGATGCTGTTATATGTAGCTGGTGAAAATGATGATCGCAACATCACTGTATTTTTTTTACCTATAGACTATAGTAGAAAAACAAAAGTTAAATAGAAAAAAAATTTTTTGTACCACACAAAACATCCCAAATAAAAATAGTGAAAGAAAATTAGAATATAAATTTACCCACATTCCTTGATACATACATATGTACAAGTATATATTTGTTTTAATGCAGCAGAAAAACATGTGTCTGAAGATCACAATCCTGATTTCAAAGTGGTGGCTGTAGTTGCACAAAGAGCAGTTGTTAACGCTATATTTACACATGAAATTTTTGCATACGTATTATAAATAAAATTTGCAATGAAATAGACAAATTTCCTGAAAATTCTTGTGCGTTTACACAGGAAAGTAAAAGTCCGTTTTAAAAATGTCACCGAAGCGAAGAGTTGCAAATATGTCTATACTTATGGGATTAGAACTAGAGTTAACAAGAATATCGCATACACAAATTTATATGGCAATAGCACACAGAAAAAAAAGGAATGTAAAATCTACATGCCGCAATTTTGATTGCAAATCATATTAAATTTACAAGATATAATTTGTCGTTTCGGTGTGTTAGTGTTTACTTGCTTTCCCAGCAGCTAAAGTTACAACTAGTAACGCTTTTGGACAGTCATATTACTAGTTGTAATGATAGTAGTCAAAAAGCGACAGTCATATTACTATTGTAACAAGACTAGTAACGTTACTGGTCAAAATAGAACAATCATATTACTAGTTGTATCGACACTAGTAACGATACTAGTCAAAAAAGCACAATCATATGACTAGTTGTATCGAGACTAGTAATCGTTACTAGTAATCGTTACTAGTCAAAAAGGGAAAAAATTTTCAGGTATACGATTTTATATAAAATATATTTTTAGCTATTAAAAAAATAAGTAGAATGTGGCTCAGTGGGTAGAGTACTTGCCTTAAAGTATGACGAATGTGTGTTCGTAGCCCGGTTGAGCCAAATTTTTTTTAAGAGTTACAAAAGTCTTAATAAAAAAACTAGTAAGCGCACTAGTTTACAATAACTAGGATTCCAACTGGGATATAACAGTATACAAATGAACTAGTTGGTCTCCTATGACAACCTAATGTTAAAATCGATAGTTCGATATATGAAAAAAGGATAGATAGGCAACTAGTCTGGAGCAAAAAGAAACTAGTATAGTTCCAACTACATACCAGTTACTTTGTCTATAGGGTTGTTCATTGCTACAATTCACTGTTCTGCTTAGTTGTGTGACTTGTTGTTGTTTATTCTTACTTGTGTCGTCTATGTATACGACAAAAAACGAATTACCAGCGAATATTTACTGCTGCTGGTTTAAAATTGCCATTGTTTCATATTAATTTTAAACGGAAAATAATTAATCTAACCTTAAATCACCGTTAAAACTATTTGTTATAAACGTTAAGTTTCATTTTCAATCGACATGACTATAACTTCAATTTTAAATAAGTTTTATGTTAAATAATCATTTAAATCATGGTGAATTAAAATGAAATGCATTTTACATACGATGGTATTTATTTAGTTTATAAGTAAAGAAAAGTTTGAAGCTGTTGTGGCTGCAGTGGTTAGCGCGGACTATCATGCAGGTGGCACGAGTTCAAATCTTGGCTGGGCCAGTCAGCTACAACGAAAAATTTTCTGATGACTATCACGTAAGTAAAATAATTAATAAAATAGCTACATTAAAGTCTTGTTGTTTCAGCTTGATATAACTTTAATTCAACATGATTCTTCGTGTTGTGCTAATATCAAATTCACGTTGTTTCAACTTGAAATAACTTCGATTCAACATGATTCTTCGTATTGTTCCAATATCAAATTCACGTTGTTTCAACTTGAAATAACTTTGATTCAACATGATTCTTCGTGTTGTTCCAATATCAAATTCACGTTGTTTCAACTTAAAATAACTTTGATTCAACATGATTCTTCGTGTTGTTACAATATCAAATTCACGTTGGTTCAACTCGAAATTACTTTGATTCAATGTGATTTTTCGTATTATTTCAGTATCAACTTCATTTTGATTTAACTGCACTGGAATATTTAATCAACATGAAATATAGTTAATTCAAAAGGAAAAATTTTCTTTCAAGATTATTGTAAATCATGTTGATTTAACATGAAACACCTATGAAGCAAAATCACTACCGAAAAAAAATGTTAAGTTAACCTGGTTTTCGACGATTTTACAAGGAAATTTTTCTGTGTGAGTCGAAAATAATTATTACTGCTAATTTTTTAATGAGATTATTGTTAAAAAGCATATCAATTGTCTTCATTGTGTGTATATAACGAAAAATATTATAAGTCTTTTCATACATGTACAAAATAAGTTAAATTTACTAGTTTTATTTTTTCACAATCCAGAAATTGTCAAAAAATTGCATTCATGAAAAAATCGTTGAAAGTAAAGTAAGTTTGAGTGTGTTAGTGAAAAAGTGTGAGTGCATTGCGAACTTCTTGCATTTACTTTCATGTGTAAATGCTAAGTAAATGAATACAGCTACGGTCACATATGGCAAATATTTGTCGAAAAACGTGACCAACAGACAACCTAAAATTGTATTTCCTTTAATACCAATATATTTTTTTTTGATATGCGCTCGAATATATTAAAAAGTATATAAAAATAGCTTTTTGCAGCTAAATTAATTTTATTTTGTAATATAAAATCAAGTTAAGTCCCACTAACCCAGAGCAAAAGTAATGGTTACGCTTATTTGGTCAAATATTTGGCAAGTGTGGCCGTAGCTTAAAATAATGTGGCAATAGGTCTTGTATGTTAATATAATCACACATTGCAGGTCTATTAAATAATTACATGATTTAAATTTCTTTCGGCTTTGCCCACCAATCAACAACAACATCCCTGCAGGAAATGTCGATATAAAAATTCTACTGGTTTACTATTGACTTTGTCACCAGTACTACTGACTAATTGTACCCAGGCAATGTTCTGTACTATAGACATTTAACATGTGCTTGGCATTGAGATTCCACTACTGACCTCGGAACTGTTGACTTACTATAGACTAGGTGGATCTTATGGGACCATATGGAGACACTGCTACCAGAGATTCACTAGTGCATTTTAATAATTCTAGTCAACACATATGAAACTTTTAGTTATCCGTATATAATTTCTAAGCTACATAGAAAAAAGTAAAAACAAGATTCAATTTCGAACATTGCTGATTCAACTTGAAACTAAATTAGTTTTAAGCTAATCATAACGTTTGTAGTATTAACTCAACAGTTTTAATTGAAAAGACATTAAAATTTTTTTTAATTAAAGAAATATTATATTAACTAAAAAATTATTCAAATTTCTTTCAAAAAATTGTACGATTTTCACAAATGCAAACTAAACTTATGTGTTCTAGCTCCGTACACAAAAGTAACTGTGTCCTTACAACAACATCAGAACTTTGAAAAGACTCTGGACTGACTGCGTCATACCACTGCCGAAAATTAAACTGCTTTCCGTTGTGTAGTTTAAAATTTATTTTAAAAAAGGTGTTTCACATTTTTTGCGAAAGATCTTTAAATCTAATAAGTCGAATAGAATCAATCATATTCACACGACATCTAAGGAGAAATCTTTAGAGCTCTACAAATTTTGTTCCGAACGTCTCAGCACACCAAAAGATATGAGGATGTGTGTGAGTGTGCGTACACAAACATACATACAACAAATTTGAGTATGAAAATTTTGCATTTTTGAGATTTAATTCATTGTCACCACTGGCTGTGTGCTTATTTGTGGTACATACATATACTCAATGTATGGGTGGTGCAGTTGGCGATAGTGTTTCAACTTTTTTCCACGACTTTGATTTTAATTCAATTGTATCTAATGTTTTTGCCATCGCTATTTTTTTATAAGAACATACAATACATTCAATTGCAGCTTATAAATAAAAACTGTTTGTCTAAATAATGATGTTGTTTGTAAATTTTTTTCCAAGTTTATTTTCCTACATTAGGCAGCAGCACCATTTACTGTAATAGTTTAGAAGACAATTCACTTTTGTGCGAAATTAAGTAGCATTTGTAGTCACGCGTGAATCAACTAAAGATTTAAGATGAAAATTAAAAGGAATTAAATAAAATAAATTGGCAACAAGAACTTAAAGAAACTGCGACAAATTTCACTGAATCTTAAATCGCATACATTTTTATTTTTTATTTCTGTTTGTTTGGTTTATTTCTTAATGATAGAACGAGCATTCATTGTTGCTGCTTGCCCGCCACGCCGCTTTCCAACAGCAAAATATTCATTGCAGTTTGCAATAGTAATTGCTGTTCGAATTGGAACTGAACTGACTATAGCAATACTGTGTTTCGGTTGTATGATCAGCATTTCTGCCACTGCCACAGCGATGGCACTTACTCTTGAAACTTCTTTCTTGCTTGCTTTCTAAGGGCTATAACTAATTACATTCGCAATTATTTCATGTTTTGGCCAATTTAGTGGGACAAATTTATCTGTGCGGTGTCATCTACTTAGAATTGATGGTGCAGCTGTAGTAACAACTACATAAAGACAACACAAACAGCAGCAACATATATAACATTATAACAGCAGCAGCCTACACAAATTCAAGCAAAATGAAGCAAACAGCAACAAATGACAAACAATGCAATTTTGTACAACAGAAAGTACGAATATTTTTGAGAAAACAAAACTACAGTGAATGATATAAAATAACACAGGGAAACAAAATGGACATTTTGGTTTGTTGTTCAAAGCTAACTTCAATTTTTTTTGTCAGCTCTAGTTTTAAAATATCGTGTTTTTTTATTTTTTGAAAATTCTATCTTTTTTTAGCTTCTTCGCCCAAGTTTTCCAAACTGGACTTTAAAATTTAATAAGACTTTTTGATTATTAATCTGCAAATATTACCTTTCTTTTAAATATAATTTTGTTGATGTTGTACGTTCCAGAATATTTGGATGAACCTGCAAGGATATTGAATTTTAACTGTTTTCAGTTTTATCTTCATAAATTTTACATTTGATTAACATATTAAAATATTTGTACCAAGCTCATGCATAATACTAAAATAAACACATTTTTATGAAAGAATTTCGAAAATATTTAAAATGTCCTAAAATATGAATAAAACAAGACAAAATTTACCACTAAATGTCTTTAAAATATGTACCACTAAAGTTTAATGCTAAAAGCACTTGCGTTATTATACTCAAATGAAAGATATTTTTGTACAGATTAGTAATTTGCTAAAAAGCATTCGAAAGAAAGATATTTACTTAAGAAAAAAATTGGGTATACATATTTATAGTTGGCTCTTTAATGTGATTTCTGCGAATAAATAAAATATTATTTCATTTCAATTTAATCCGCCGTTTAATTGGATTTTTCCCAATATCTTCAGGGATTGAATGAATAATAGATCTGGCAAGATTATAACTTTGGGGTTTTAACTGCCATTAACTTCTGACATTTATTGATCTAAATCGTTACACGCTGTCATGTTCACTTTCTATTTTATGCATTTTCCGAAACCAGTTGCAATCTTATATACACAATAGAACACTGAAGATGGCACATAGCCGAAACCGGTCTGTTTACAAACCAAATTTGACGTGGGATGACGGAAAATCGTTCCAAATAAAAAATTTATGCCTTGCTTGAATTTAGTTCATTTATTTTAAGAATATATATTAAATATTGGTACCTCTGGCAGTGCCCTCGATACGCTCCTCTCAATGATCTGAGCCTATTAAAGGAATAGGATAGTTATAAAATTATTAATAAAGCAGTTGCACAAGCCTCGCTTAAAACTTTTCTAGGTTATCAGTGGTACTTAACTCCGAAATTGGGTGCCTTAACGTTTCTTGATGACACCAAAACTTTGCGTTTAATGACAAAAAAAACTTGCAGATACTCCCTGCAGCAATTATGAAGTAGCAAATGTAACTTTAACAGAAGAAAACTTTAGAAATAAAGAAATTCAACAATTGATTTCAAAAGCCAGTCTAACTTTTTATGAAGCTTGCAATATTTCAATCGATTTTTTAAAAATAGATCCAGAGAATTGGAAGGCCAACAAGTCATTTCAAGATGCAAAGAAAAAAGTTCAACATTTACAAGTGGTAAATGATGTGGCAGAGCGAGGTGTGGCTTTGGCTAATACGTATATTAATGTCAAAACTTCTGAAACTGATTTCCAGAATTTATTGCAAGGTATAGAACTATATCGCAAGAACCTCAATAAATGATTTTTCACAGAGCAAAACAAAAGTTTTTTTTTTCTTTATTAGGCATGATTGGTGAGCTGGCAAACAGCTTATAATAACATATACTGGGCATAAATATAAAAACGGGTATAAATCAGGAACGGTAAGAACAAATTTAAAATTTGTTGTATTCATATTCATTAGAATTAATTTGTCTTTCAAACTTAAAAAGTTGTAAGGCGTTATTACAAAATTTTTTTAAAATTACGAAAAATTGTAATTTAGGGTATCTAAATGAGCAAACTCATCACCAAAACTTATAAGTTTTTCACACAGGCATAAAGCTTGGATACTTTTCTTTAAAAATGTTTCCTCAGGAGTGAAGAAACCCGTGGTTATTAACCAAGTTATGAATAAAGTTAGAAAAAAGACCGAAAACTCCGGTTTTTTATGAAAACTCTATTTGCGCGACCTCTAAACCTATTCCGAAAGTTCTTAAAAAAATAAAAAATACTTTATCCTATAAGCTTTTAAATTTTGATTGAGCACCTATGAAATCAGAAAAAAAAATTTTGGGACACCCTAATATATATCACGTTAATGTAAAATTCACGATATTTGAAAAACTGAAAATGAGGGATTTTTTTCTGCTATATTTGGACTCAGAATACCAATGAATATTAAAAAATAAGAAGAATTATATAATTACTGAATTACTTACTGGATGCTTGATCCGCTATAACGCGAAAACATCTTAATGCATTTGGTGAAATCTGGTATACGGATATGACCCAGATTGAATCACAGGGCAATTCTTACACAGACAAAAATTACAATTTAAAATCATCGAAAGCCAGGTTAGTTTAACATTTTTCGGTAGTGGTTTTACTTCATAGGCGTTTCATGTTAATTCAACATTATTTACAATAATCTTAAAGGAACATTTATCTTCTTGAATTAACTATATTTCATGTTGATTTAATATTGCAGTAAAGTTATATCAAAATGAAGTTGATACTAAAATAATACAAAAAATCATGTTGAATAAAAGTTATTTCGAGTTGAAACAGCGTGAATTTGCTATTACAACAACACGAAGAATCATGTTGATTCAAAGTTATTTCAAGTTGAAACAACGTGAATTTTATATTGAAACAACACTAAGAATCATGTCGCATTATTGTTATATCAAGCTGAAACAACATGGCTTTAATTTAGCTATTTTATTAATTATTTTACTTACGTGATGGTTATTAACCGGGCTCGAACTTTCATGCAAATACATGTTTTTTGTGGTGTTAGATAAGGAGGTATTGGATATATATCTATGCGAATCTTCATATTTGAAGTTAATTGGCATCGACTTATAGTTGCATATTTTTGCATATTTTGGTGGTAAGTGCGTATTTTTGCATATTTTGTCAATAAATGCATATTTTTGGAATTATAAAAATTTTTTTAATGCATATTTCTTAATTTTTTAAAAAATGTTAATAGGCCGATTCAGCATGGCAACCGAGCCTCAGCCGGGTTGCCAGTTGATGGAAATGATACTACTGATGACAACTGGCAACTGAGAGCTGTCAATTTCAGTTGCTCTTTAGTGCCTTTCTGGCAACCATTAATTTTCAGTTGCCGATTGGTAACGCAACTAAGCGTCTGTTGCATTAGATAATAGACCCACTTATGTTTGTTTTATGTTTTTTTCTCTAAATAATAATAAAAAGGTAAAGAAAATGTTTTCATATTAATTTAGTTTTAGTACTTTGTTCGTTGGAAAATGCATATTTGTGCGCACATTTTTCATTTTTAGGTGCACTTGTTAAGCGCTGAAAATAAATTTTTAGTTAACGACAGTCCGAGCCCTGGTTATTAGTTTAGTCATCAGAAAACTTTGTGTTGTAGTTATGCCCCATTCAAGATTTGAACTCCTGCCACTTGCATGATAGTTCGCGCGCTAACCACTGCAGACACAACAGCTTCCAACCTTAATTTAGCCATACACTAAATAAATACCCATCGAATGTAATATGAATTTAATTTAAATTCAACATGATTTAAATGATTATTTAACATACAATTTATTTGAAATTAAAGTTCTAGTCATGTTGATTTAAAATGAAATGTAACGTTTATAACAAAGTTGTTTTAATAGTGAAAAATTTTAAATCAAAGAGATTTAAGATTAGATTAATAATTTGCTGTTTAAAATTAATATGAAACAATTGTATTTTAATTCAGCAGCAGTAAATTTTCGCTGGTAATTTGTTTTTTGTCGTTTACATAGCCGACACATGTAAGAATAAACAACAACAAGTTACACAACTAAGCACAACACTGAACTGTAGCAATGAACAAAGCAAATAAACACTAACACACTCAAACGACGAATTATTTCTTGTAAATTTAATATGATTTAAAATCACAATTGCATTATATTGATTTCACATTCCTTTTTTTTGTAAGCGGTAAACATTTGTACTTTTGGTACTTTTGTTCTCCTTGCGACTGTACAGACATATCAGCAGCTCGTTCTGACGAAGTCGAAGGCAAATGCTAGTAAAAGACATAATAATATAATCTAACAGAATTGAACTATAAAAGAATTATGTTCTTATTGCGAAATAATTAAATAAATTTAATTAAATAAATTATGTTCGTTACAATTCACAAATTTGTTAACAGACTATGTCCACGAAACTTAGCCCCTATGAAGTTACTGGATAGATTTTTAAATCTGAAATTTATTTGTCTGTTTAACACTTTTCTATTACTCACTGTTAAATTACAATTCATATTACAAACACAAACTCATACGAGCAGATATTCAGAAAAGTCCAGCCAATAACTGAAACTGGAAAATGAATGAAACTGTTTGTTTATTGCCACTCCATACAATTTTTGCAATGAATTATTCTGCATCGCTTGAGATCTTCCTTTACCCTCTATTGCCCCCATATTACGCCTGCTGACAGTGACGATGATCATTGTTATAATTGGTGATTTGAGTGTGAAGTTAAAAAAGTCATTAAGATTCTGATGTTTTGAATGTGCACTCACTCAATGGCATTGTTGTATATTTCAACTCTGTATTTTTTTATTTCTTGTCTGTGAGCCTTGTCTGTTTGCCAAATTAGATCCATTAAGATTTTTTCTAATTTGATTGCGGTATAAATAAATTACTTGAAAAATGTATTGCAAACATCAGATATAATAATTAAATCAAAAGCAGTACCACCACCAACTGCAGCTCTTAATTTAACTTCGAGTGCAAGTAAATTTATACATTTTTGCTGGCTTCCAACAGAAATAAATAATATTTTTTTATTTAACTTATAAATAAATGTGTTTTATATATATTTTTTCTATAAATTCCATTAGAGCTCTTACAGCCCTACACCAATAAAAAAGCATCCTTTTCATGCCAAGAAAAATGAAGAAAATATTTATTGTAAATGCTAAAGTTGAGTGTTTAAAAGCATGAAATTACATTTTCAAAATCAACAGCAGCCTCATCGTTGTTGTCCTTATTACATACAGGCATCTCTTTTTAGCTCAATAGCAAATTTACCACCCACCTAAACAGACAGCTTTTCACCCTCTTTGATTTTTTTTCAGTTTAAATGTGTGTGGGTGTGCGTGTATGAATGTGTTCTTGTGTGTGCTTGTGTGTGTTAAATTGTCTATGGCCCATAATTTAGTTTCAGTTTCTAACAGTTCAAGTACTTTTTAATTGGATTGCCTCTGCCTTGTTTGCTTGCAAAGGCACACAATCCTATTTTATTCAACTGTTTATTGTTCCTTAACATTTTAACTAAACTGACTTCAAGTCTAAATTGTTGGCTTGCTGGCTGGCTTTCTGACTGGATGGTGAGATATGTGTCTATCTGTCTGTCTGTTTGCTGTGTGTATATGTGCTTACAATTTAGTTTTCCTATATTAAATTTACTGTGAGTGTGTTGAATTGTAAGAGTAAATGCTTTCCTTGGCATTTTGAACTTTTTGCCAACTTACAATGAAATTGTTTTGTTGTAACAAAAATTTTTCATCTAGTTCTACATATACACAATAACAAATCTACGTTAAGTGTGAATATATCTACTATGTATCTAGATACTTACATATATTTGATAATTGTACCCACGAATATGCTGTACTTGAATGATATATAAAAAAAAGTCGCAGCAAGAGTAATATTTTTCAAAGAAAATTTATAAATTGCGGATTTCTACATAATATTTTTAGAAATTTCATTCGCTGAAATTTCGTTGACTAATTACATTGTACAGCAAAATCAAACTTTTTAAAAATCAGAGTAAGGAAAATTTACGCCTCGTTTCTGATTTCTGGAGTTCAAGTGGAGTTTCGATCTTTGAAGACTAAAAGAAGAATATTATGACATATATTTTACTAAAACATTTCAGCATGCCACATCACTGTGAAAGGGAAATGTTTGGCCTCTTTTTTAAGAAAGCGAAAAAAAGACCCACACAAAAAAATAATTTTATTTTCTGTAAAGGAATTCAATGAAATAGTAAATATTTTGTCTAGAAACGGCTCTACAAACAAATTTATAAATATGGAAAAAATATCTCAACAATTTCATTGAAGAAACGTGATTTTTTCAGTGAACAAATTATTTAAATCTATAAAACAATTTGTCTAAAAATATTTACAAATTGTAAACAAAACAATTTACAAATATATTTACAGGACTTTCTAAAAAATATCAAACAATATTTTTGTCTGAATTTAAAGGTAATTAGTCTAAAAATACTAACAAATATTAAACAAAATATTTTACTTAATCAAAGAAATATATTTACTAGATTTTCATCCATTAAGCATTTATGAAATTTCACTTTGTTAAATGTATTCAAGTCTGAATGTTTATCTAAGTGTATGTCCATATGAGTCAACTTTTGCTGCACAACTTTTGAGCTTATGGGAGAGAGAGGTGCGAAGATTGGAAAGGGGTACACAGCTTCATGTTTTTTACTCTTTTGCTCTCCCACGTATGTACTCACACGTATTAACTAAAAGTAAATAAAACCAGTGTGGCATGAACATTCAAAAAAGCAGAGTTGTAAAATAAAAGCCATACAAAGAAAATGTGTTAGTATGTGTTTGCTGGTTCCTGATGTACATGCAACTTTCTTTTGTTTTCATCTTCGTAATAATAAGCAATAAAGCTGCAGAGCAAGAATTTCATTGTATGGACACGAATGCAACTTCAAAAAAGAGAATTTAAAAATGTTGACTCATATGAACAGCGACTAAAGACTCTACAAAAAATTAATGAGAATGAAATTAACGAATTGATTCACTCAAAAATCTTCAGTAAACCATGATGCAATAATTAGGTCTATGCATTTCTACAACAAAAATGCCACAATCGTGAAGATGTGAAACAAACTCTATATATAAAAAATTTTGTATACGTTTTTTATATATGAAGTCTGGCATCTTCACGATGGTAAACAATAAACAGCTGTCGAGTTGCATTGAGCTAATTATTGGATCATGCAGTAAACAAACTTGGTATAATCACATTCCTTTTGCTATATTTGTTGTTGTTGTTAATGTGTATATGTCGCTATCAGAGTTGTTTTTTACAACGGGGCTTTCTTGTTATTTTTGGTATTTGCGTCCTAAATAAAAGTCAAACAAAAAATTCATTGATTCAGTAAAGGACATTTACTGAAAATGAAATGTATTTTTAGACAAACTTTTGTATCAAAAATTTTTTTGGCGATAATTTTTTCTGTGCATACAGCGAACTAGAGCGTAAAAATGTTTCACAAAAATATTTCTCGATTTACTGTAACAATGTGTGAAAGTTGGGAACTATAACTCCCCCTTAAATGAATCCGAAATGTTACCTTTCAAAACGCCGATTTACATATAATTTCTTTTTCTACCTTCTATAAGTATCAGTCGTTGAAGCTTTGAACGATTTGATTTTGTTGTACTGTGCTTTCTAAACGGAAAATTTTGGAGTCAGTGCTGGGTACTGTTATATTTAATATATATTACTTTTATTCAGCGACATCAAATCTACATGTAAAATAATAATAAAAAAGGGATGCTGCTGATTGGTCGTTTTCACAGACCTTTTCACTCGTCAGTGTCATATTATACATGTCCGATTCCATTCGCATGGATATATCTGATTAGGTCACCTATACCAATCTCTGATAACTCCGAAATAACCTCTAGAATATGATTTTCTAGAAATGTTTGCCTCGAGAGATGCAAATACCTTATTCACGGCAGAATGCATTGTAGGAAAGGCCCTGCATATCTGCCGATCGCCAAGAGCACCCTAAAATTAGAGCAAATATTCGATACTCGGCACCCACTACTCAATACTTTGCCCCACCACTAATCCATACATCCTCATAGAAATACTCTTCCATTTTTTTTTTATTTCTCCACTTTGTTCAAAATTAATTGAAATGAATTTATCACAAGTTTATTATCTATTTGCTGCAGTAAAAAAAACAATAAGCAATAATAAAAAGAACACCATAAAGAAGGAACGAACGAAAAATACAAGTAAAACGCAGAAATACATATAAAAAAGTTTACAACAGCAGCAAGAAACACCTTCAGAGGTTAATTAAAGTCTTTTATAAACCTTGTAAATTAAATGGCAACCCTATTTACACTCACACTTATAAAGAATTTATTGGTTTGTCTCTGTGTTTTTTTTTTAACTTGTAATTTTTATTTTATTTAACCCATTTTAAGGATAACTACACTTTATACACACACTCTTTCACTTGCACAGTGAATAACAATGACTACAAGAGCAACAAAAACAACAACAAGAACAACATCATCTCCAACCATCATCATTTTTATAAGTGAGTGGAAATTTGTTACATTATAATTATTTTCCACAATTGGACATATTGGTATGGTTACTGTGAATGCACTGCAATGGCAATAATGCCAACAACTATAACAGCAGCAGCTACAACAATTTTACCAATAAATAGAAATAGCAGCAGAGTTATAACACACACACACACACACATAGATTGGTTCAATACAAAAGGCTTCAGTTTTATTCCTTGCTGCTTTTGTTATTACTACTGCCATCAATAGCAGGGAACAGAAGAGGTTGAGGTTGAGATTCTTTATATGGTTTCATTGGAGCTTAAATGGGTGACAGCAAAAAGAAATCAGACGCCATTTTTAAGATTTTATATGTTCAGGACAATTTTATTTGCATGTGTTTACTTTTTTCCTTAAATATTTTCAATATTTCTATCAAACAAGAGTAGTTGTCCTTTTCCTTCTCTCTGGCCAATTTTACTGCGCATGTTTCGTGATTGCTTATAGAGATTTTCAACAAAAACTAAAATTTATTTTACATGTGAACAAATTCCCCACACTGCAACTGGGCATGTCCAAAATTCTTTGTATTGTAAATCAGGGGTATCTTCTTATCAAATAAATATTGATTTTTTTGCAAAATTATTTAAGACGCAGAGCTGGAGAAAAATTACATTCATCCTTATTATATGAAGTATTATTTACGAACTTTTCAGTTTATTTTTTCGTAAATCGATTGGTATATACGTAAAACATTTCATGCAGTTTGTAAATGTATTGTTTATTTTTGATGGATCTCATGAGTGTATTTAAGTTCCAAGGACGGCACAAATTCAAAATGTTATTAAAACAATCCAAGAACAACAGGCTTTAATAATAATTTTATTGAAAAGACAGTAAGTATATTAAGAAATTTTCGCGATTTTTGGCCACATATATTTTAAACTAATAAAGTTATTTTAATGCACTTTCAAGTAATGCAAGTTTTATGAATGAAGATTTCATATTCCGAAAGATAAATAAAGTTTTTACACCGTAAAAGTAAGAGCTATGATGACACTACGGTGCAAAAATGGCGCACAGTGCTTTGATCCTATAGAACGGTTGGACAAAAATAGAAGCAATTGTCGCGGTATGAAAAAATGGGACAAAGAACACGCCAAAAATTAAATTTGTTATATCCGCTACATGACCGCACTCAAATTCGTAAAAATCCGTCGATGTTTTACACTCCACGCTACTTACTTGTGTGATTGAAACAAGGTCCTGCCATGTATGTATCCTTTATAGTAAAAATTCTATAACTCTAACAAAAACTATCCGATTCCCATTAAACTTGGTATAATTGTTTATATATGCATGTGTATTAAACAAAACAATTTGCACTTTATTCATCAATATAAAAAATAAATAAAAATTTTTTAAAAATCATTTTAAAAATTTGGGACAAAACAATTAAAGTTCAAAATTGCAAACTTGTTTCATTTAAAATGTAGGTTTATTTAGAGTTGAAAGTTAGAAGTTGAAAGTGCTAAGCAGTGGTATCGTTTCTTACATTTGGCACCAAAAAACAGGAGTTATCGTAAAGTGTTAAATTGGAGAGATTTATAAAAACTCAATGTATGGCTAATATCCTTCATAATATATGTATCCTTAAATAAAAAAATTTCATAACTACTTAAATAATAATCGCATTTCCAAAATAGTTCCCACATTAGCTATTTATAATATATATATAGTGTTGGGGCTGAACTTTGTCTAATTCGAATCAAGGATACCTTTTGCTTAAAAATGTTGCTCCTGTACGAAAATTGTGATTTTTATCAATTCAGTTCCTCACTTAAATGTGAATGAAATCAAAAGTTGTGTGTCGATTTTAGCAAAATGTAGCTACTTTTTGAAACATATTGAAATATATATAGAAAAAAAATTCAAAAAACATTTTTTCAAACAAAAGTTTGTCTGAAAATAAATTTCATTTCAGTAAATGTTCTTTACATAATCAATGATTTGTTTGCTTGACTCTTATTTAAGACGCTAACACCAAAACCAACAAGAAAAACTGTGTCGTAAATAAACAACGCCGATGACGACATGCACACAAATAAGAATAACAACAACAATAGCAGCAAAAGAAATGCGATTGTACCAAGTTTGTTTGCTAAAGATCAATTCGGTAATGTTGTGAAGTTAGTTCTCGTTTATTTTCTTAGAGTCTTTATATAAACATTCAGACTTGAACACATTTAACAAAGTGAAATTTCATAAATGCTTAATGGATGTTTCATATTTGTTAGTATTGACAAAAATATTGTTTGATATTTTTCAGAAAATGCGGTAAATTTTTTGTTTGATTTAGAAAATTGTTTTGTTTACAATTTGTAAATATTTTTAGACAAATTGTTTTATAGATTTAAACAATTTGTTCACTGAAAAAAAACACGTATTTTTCAATGAAATTGTTCAGATTTTTTGTCTATATTTACAAATTTGTTTGTAGTTCCGTTCCAACACAAAATATTTTTTATTTCATTGAATTTCTTTACAGAAAATGAAACTTAGTTTTTTCTGTGTATGCTTATAGAAAAAGAACTGAGTTTTTTTTGTTGTTTTTTATTTTTTCTTAATTTTTTAAAAACAAAAATTTATATAAAAGAATTTATTTCTAAATTATTATTTATTTTGTTTGTTTAGCGATTGGTAAAAGACGTAGACGGTAGACGGAGCTAACTTCTTTTTTGTTTTCAAAGAAAACTGCAAATAACAAATTGTATAAACTCAATTTGATTCGCTCATATCTATTAAGCCACTGACATAATTAATCAAAATACAGTTAATAGCAGGCCTATTCTAGAAAATACTTTATGTAAAAGTGATTTCATATCACAAAAAATGTGTTACGTACAGCTATTTTTATATTTAATTTTAAGCCGGTTAGCTAATTGGCTACCGATTTCAAATCAATTTTTACGACATTTGGATAATTCTTCTGTATTACTAAAATTATTTACAAGTAGAATACGAACGATTGTGTCGTTCACTGGATATACTAGCATTAATTAAACAATTAGTTCATTTACGGCACTGTTAAAAGACACCTTTAAATTTTTTTATTTACTTACAATTATACACACATACATATATTCACTCAGCATACGCAGTTATATACATATTTATTCCGTAGATAGATATATACATAATTATAGATGTATATGTGTATGTAAACGGAGAACTATTAATGTTTAAGTTTATTTTCAGTAATTTTCATTTCCGTTTAATTGCCCCCCCCCCTATATTTTTCCGCCCCTCTTTTCGTTTACCAAACAGAGAGTAGTTTTGTTTGTAGTTTTTTTTTTTTTCTTTTTTATGCAAAGGAAAAGCGGGGCACGTGTATATTGTTTGGCTAAATACAAAATTATAACGAGTTTTTCATTGTCTGCTTTAAACTTCTAATATTTTACAAATGACCCAACGTCATGATTGTTGCTAGTTATTGCTGTTGTTTTTCTACAAATATTCAATTTAGCGCTAGACGGTCAGTCAGTCAAGTCATTTAGACGACATTTAGTAACGAGTCAATTTATACTTAAAATTGGGGAAAATTTTATATTGTCTGTTGTGTATTGGACAGACAATTTAATAGGAGTATGTACATAAATACTCTAGTGCTAAACTTTGATTGTGTTTGTATTGTGCAAAAATGTGTATGTGTGTATGTGAATTATGTAGTTTGCTTGTGGTAATAAAACGCCCTTTCTACCAACAACAGTTTATAAATAGCTGGCTGGACGTACAATAAAACCATATCAAGTGACTGACTGAATATATTTGAGCGAATAAATATTTATTTCCACTTTGCTTTTTGTTTTTATATAAAAATGTGTTGTTGTTGTTGCTTACTACTCGTATAAACGTTAAACAAATACGTGTATGTATAAACATTTTAATATGTACAAGTGTTGGTTAGCATTCGAAATTAAATGGCAGGAGGAAATACTGCAATTAGAACCATATTAACCGTAATTAAATTTTATTGTTTAATTAAGCGCGAAAAACAAGTGGAAAAAATCTTGATGATGATGGCAATAAAATAAATTTATTTTAATTATCTAAAAACAACGAACGTATTAGTAATGAATAGTTTAGGTATTTTAAGATTTTTTTGGAAATTAAATGAACAATTCTGTAGGGCAGTATCGACCGATGTTCCGTAGCTTGTGAGAAGTATTTACAGCATTATATCTCTTCCCACGAGTCCGCGCCGGAGTACTGGTTACTGGCTTCATTAGTTCTCTATTATATAGTAGCGCAGAATAAAAATATTTTGGAAATATATCATCCATTTTTAAACGGATAAGGAGATTAGTCTAAAGATTCGAATGAACATAGCAGAGGAGTATATCTATTTAACCTAAGGAGATGAACTTCCTGTATTGCTCAGCAGTGAAGCTATCAGTCCAAAATTAGGGCATTTCGAACATTTTCGGAAATTTTTCAACGCTTCATCATTCTTTTCCTATAAAAAATCTTTACAACATTATTATTTAAAAAACGTGATTTTTGAGTTAGCAAGGCAGAATCAATCATCATATCGCTCTTTATATTGTAAATTTAGTAAAAACATGAATCTTGTATTTCCTGTAAGTTGTATGTAAGTTGAAGACTTTTTTTGTTATAACATTATTTAAGTAAATGAGCGATATAATTATTATATATGTGTCTAAAAGGTATTTTCATAGACATGATTTTAGCAAATATTTAACTCGTTTTGCCATTTTTGTTGGTCCCGAACCGTTCGAAATTTGACCAATTTTTGGGATCTCTTTTAACTTTCTTTGAAATTCATAGATTCTCAGAAGCAAATCTTAGTTTTCTTTACTGGTTTGGTATTAAGTACATTAATTCCTTCATAAAGCATGGTACTGTGTTCGTCATTTCGTGCGAAGTGCTGTCAAAAGACCATATAAAAAAATGCCACGAATTGCTCACGAAAAATTGTTGCAGAATTAGTACTCTGTTTATTTTGTGAAAAACATATGAAATGTATCTACAACATTTTGAGTCTTCATGAGAAATAATCAGCCATGTCACAGAATGCCATTCCGATCGGAAGTGGTTTCAATTCCGTAAGTTGCTTCTTCAGAAAGCGAAAAACAAAAATTTTCTTCGTAGTCAAACCACTTTTAAATTTCAAAGTTTCAAAAAAGCTTAAGCTGAAAGTCCATAGCACGCGTTTCGTGCGTTGCGCGTTTTGTGTGTTTCATACTTTAGACGCCTTTCTAAATACAAGTAACATGCAATGCTTTTTATGCGCCAATGTTTATGTTTTGATCAGTTGTAGTGTAAATATTTTTATCAAATAAAAATAATTTTTGCAAAAATTTTAATTGAAATTGAAATGTTAAAAGAATTTGTGGAATTAATTGAGTTTATAAATATAATATTTTGTGCAACAAGGGCATACTCAAAGCTCCAAAATAAAACGAGACGGGTTTGGGTGCGTCCCTTGTATATGGAACGGGAAGTGAGTGGTTTTTTGAACTCAGCGAGAGCTATTCTAACAGATTGTCGGCTCTTCTTGACTTTAATGTAAATTTAATTGTGTCAGTACAATATTGTATAAAGTATAAAGATAAATTAATAAAATTAATAAACATAACAGAGATGAAACTTATTACATAAAATTAATCGCTAAATAAAATAAAAATGTTGTTGATGAAAGAATTGTGCTAAAAAATTAATTTTAATTTATTTTATTATTTAAAACATTTGTAAACTCTATTGCGATAGGGTTTTCTTATTAGACTTCTTTTTTGTAAAAAAAATTTAAAAAAATAATCCACCATACAAACATATTTATCGATAACATTGAAAATATAATATAATTTGTCATCCCTGGTATCCAAAACAGCTGTAATTTTTTCATGGCGCATGCGACGCATACAAAAGTAGAAAGTAAACCTACTTTTCGCGTCAAGCATTTTACGCTTTGTGTTATGTAACTCGTCACATACATTTACACTGATTCTACTTTTTTTACAGGCGCTTATAACGCCTTACCGTGTGTAACGCGTGTTATGGACTTTCAGCTTTAATGTGAGCTTTGCCTCTAAAAACAAGAGTAAACAAACGTCTCAAGGTATAAAAACTTTATCATTGTAATAACGAAATACAAAATAAACGGAATCTAAAGCACCAAAAATATACATTTTCGGAATGACAACTACGGAATCGAAACCAATCCGAACGGAATTTGTGACACGGCTGAATAGGAGCACCACTTTTTTCATCTGGAATTTACAACAAACACATTGGGTTTCTTTTTTACACGTATACTTTCAAGCAGGCGTGTCAGACATGGCGATTTTTCAACTTGTTTAACGTCTAAATTTTTGATTTGGCGAGATGGCGATTTTTCTGGCGATAAATAAATTTGTTGGCAATTTTTATGGCTATTTTTCAACAAAATTGAAGTTAAAATTTTTTATAATTCAGGAAAATTACTTTGTTTAAAGAGTGTTTTCAAAAATAAATCCCACCAAAACTCGTCTGAAGAAATTAAAACAATGTAATTTAGATGGTTTTTCTTATATTAATAATAGTCATTAATGGAATTTTGGATTTGGTTGCGAAAAATTTACAAGAAATAATTTTTGACGATTTTTTTTCTACTTTTGGCGACTTTCTGCTAAATTTTTATACGATCATTTTATAAAAATTTATTTTAAAAAATGTATTATATAAAAATTTTTTTATCAAATATGTATTAAGAAAAACTACATAAAATTGATTTTGGCGACTTTTGACGATTTTTAAAACCAAAACCGAAATAAGTCGGAGAAAATCTGACAGCCCTGCTTTCAAGGGCTAGTTATGATTGCTTAATTGACATATTTTTCGTATGAAAAAAACAATGTTGATCAACATTTTTCGCAAATTTGAATAGAGTACTAAGCTTAACTCTAAAATTTCATTCGAAAATATGTATGTCTCACTAATCAATCATTTTATAGCATTAGGAAAAAGTTCAATATGCATGAAACACCATATAAGACCATTTTCCCTTGCTTTGCAAAAAATCTTTAAAAAAAATTTTAAATCTGAATACACGTTGAAAACTACATATACTATATAATTTTGTAAATTTTGTTATGTGATATGTCAACCTTTCTCTCTTAAACGTCCAAAATTAAGGACTCGTTCCGAAATAGCTTCACATTATTAACATCAAGAACAAGAAATTGCTTCGGCCGTTGGCTATCTGAGTGCATATGTGTGAGTATATTTAGATATACAAAGTGCCAGCGAGGATGTCATTTCGTTTGAATAGGCTGGAAGCAGAACGCCTCACTACTCCTTTAACCTTGAAATTAGTTCACATCAAATATTTTTACAGAAAAATATTTAAAACCCATTTAAAAACCACAATTCTATGAATTAAATTGTGATTGAAAACAAACATGATCAATTACAATGCGAATTTTCAATACAAAGAAATTTAATTTTAAGCAAAAATCAATAACAATTGTTTAATTGAAATATAATAATGAAAAAAAATAGCCAATTAAAAATATCTAAAAACACTCATATGCTTAAACGAGTAGAGAAAAAATATCATCAATTATCATAGAGAAAACAAAGATGCTGGTATGGACAGACAGACAGACAAACGGGCAGATGGACAGACGACATTCACTCAACTTAATCAAGAGTTGTGTTTAAGAAAAACAATACAAGTTGGGTACATTTGCAATTGACATTTATGTAAAAGTGGATAGAAATTAAAACAAAAACGAACAACAATAATGATGATGTGGGAATTTTAATATGTATAACCTCCATACAAATGCACATAAAAACTATGCATATATGTGAGTAATTATCTGTGCATGTATGTGTGTATCTGTGTAATGTTTGTTAGTCAATTGGTATGCTATTGCTGTTGTTACTGTTTTGTCTTTGGCTTTGTTTTTTTCTTCTTTTTTTTTTGCTTTATCTCATAAAGACATCAACATCACTATTAAAATGGTCATAAAAATAAATTTAAAAATTAATTCATCATTATTAACGTGTCACTAAAACTAGTTGACATTTTTATTCCTGTAAGTGAGTGAATGTGTATCTGAGTGTTTGTGTGTATTGTTTTATGGTTATTAAATGCATGTTTAACAGACAACTAACGACACTGAATACTGAACTTTCCAAAATGGGAAATTAAAAGTGACAGTTATAAGGACTTGTAGGAGTATTTCAGTTTTTGTTGTGTATGCACCTGCACATCGTTAATGAAATACTAAATAGTTGGCTCTGGCTGTCGTACAACAATAAAATAAAATGGAATATTATTGATGAGATTTAAAATGAAATTGACTTCAATTAAAAATTCCAGGAATTTCTCTTAATGATTAACAAAAGAGTTGGGAAATTAATAGGAACTGAGTGTGTGTGAAATTGATATTGAATGTGATATAGAGAAAGTGTGTGCGACTTAAACATTTCAGTTTTCATTAGAATCGAGTTATTATTTGGCAAAATTTATTTATATAATGCACCTCCATTCGATTTGTAAAATGTTAAGCTATAAAAAACTGAAATCGGATAAAAACTAAAAATTCTATTTAAAACAAAAAAACAATATCATACAAAATTACACAATAAATTCTATGTACCAAAAAATCTTCAATTTACAAATCATCTGAATTTGAAAAAAAATATATTTTAATTTAGAAAATTCAAAGATTCATTGAAATTCAAAAAGCTACAAAAACCCAAATATTCATTAAAAACTCGCCGAAAATTTATATGTCTTTATATATAACTATGTATTTGGGTTTCTATTCATTAAAAAAAATCGAGAATTTGCAAATTCGAGACTTTGTAAAACATGTAAAGGACACTTAGAACTGATAATTTACCAAAAATCGTAGTTCTTATTATTTTTCTATTTTTGTGTATCTTTATACACTGTCACTAATCAAGCACGCCATGTGAAAGTCGCAGGTCCCTCTAATGTAAGGTTTCAGAATTTGAACCGTCCGCTTCAACTTGGGAAACGATATCCACATTTCCTACATTTCGGGTTTGGCACAAAAACGCGATCTACTACTTCCTCGCAAACCGGCAGATGAGAGAATAGAACACCTTACGGCTCAAATCACAAACGTCGTGATCACCACCGTAGAAAATGGTTGGCTCACCTCTACCAATGCTCCATAAACTCTAAAAAGTTTGGTCTTCAAAAGATGTGCCACTGTTTTCTGCCGACCGCAGAACCGGTCCAAAAGAGCTATAATCCAGAGAGCCAAGAGTCTCAAACGCGACTCTAAGTTCCACTCCTTCAACCCCAGTAAATTTCATGGCATAGTCTCTAGAGCGAAACCCCATAAAGCTGTTGGATCTGATGGCATCTCAATGTTCAAAGGTCTGCAATGTAGCACTGGGGCTATCGTTTCGCTAAATGGTGATTTCAGATATCTGGAGAGTTGTAAGGATCAGCCCTATTCTAAATCCCGATAAATCCACTACTTAAGGGGACTCCTAGCGCCCAGTTTTCCACCTACCACCCGTAGCAAATATTTTGAAAGCCCTCACCTCCCTGAAGGAAAATTTCCAACATGATTTCTTTGGATTGGTCGCTGCCTTTTAAATTACGCTGTCCCAATATGAACCTCATTCCTTCCCAATAGCGAGCATTGCAAACGACACAAAACAGTGCACTCCGAATCGCAACAGGAAGTGTAAACTGGACTAACATTGACCATCTTCATGAGGAGACATTAATGCTTCCCGTGAGGTGGCATAATATTCTGCCAACAAAGCAGTTCCGCTGGCATGTCCCCCGTTAAACCATCCCAATCATCAAATTCTGATGCAGACCTATCGCAAGATACAACTGATAACATTTTCGGCGATATCGCTGGGATATCGCAAACGTCATTCCACCCGACGTTAAGCCGATGTTTGTAGCGAACGACATGAAGATTTTGCATCAAGAGTCTGTCAAAAAACTATAAATAGTTATATACGCAGCAAGGTTCTTAATACCTAGCCTCCAGCGATATCCTGGCACAACCTCGCTCAATCCTGGCCCAGGTAAGAGGTGGATGGAGCAATATTCTAAGCTGCTACCAAGAATGAAGAGCTCTAGATGCCCTAAACAGGTAGCTAGGTTGTCTCCAGAACCCTTCCGATACTACATGTCTGTTTAACTGCTTTAATAGGCCCATATGTCTTCGGCCTATCGACCTATGGCTAAGACCTACTGACGTGGCATGCTCTCCCGAGCTTCAACCTCCAGACGACGACACACTAACTACACTAACTATGCAATTCTAAAACTTTCAGGAAAGAACTTTCGGCAAAAAAAGTTTTGTTGCAACAATAACTTGGGAATCGATTACATGACATATTTTATGACAGGATACCTTCGCTTTAGAAGTATTTCGAAGCGTCATTCGGCAACACTTTTATCTCTGACACGCCTAGAATGTCTTACGGAGGAGGACTGGAGTTTTTTTTTTTTTACATTTACACATGATCTAATGTCAAAACAGTATCCATTAGATATACATAAGTCTATTTTACCTATGAAAGTTATCAATATTTATCCTTTAGCTCGAAAAATACTTCTTGACCAATTTTCTCTGATCTTATTTTAATTTGCTGGTTGGATTCTTTTCGACTGGCATAAGAAATGTTTATTGTTATTGGAAAGCATGTGGTGGTATTTTATTATTATTGCAAATAAACCTACAAACACTCTCAAATAATCTTCAACATTCACACTCACACAGTCGCATATAAAATGAATACAAAATTGTGTTTGTTGAAAATTTAAAAAATTTTAATTTAAAATATCTGTTGTTGTTCATGCTAAATTGTTTACAATGGTTGGATTTGTATGTTGGGCAGTTGGTTGGTTAGTTGGTTCGTTCGTATGTTCGTTTGTTCATTTAGGTTGACTGAATGATTCCTTTTTAAGTCATCGAATGGTTCGCTAAAGGAAAGTATCAGTAGAACTTTGTTGGTATGACAATGACAATAATAATATGATGATGATAATAATGATGATGATACTGTGAATGTCTATTTGTGTAAGTTTTGGCCTGTTGGTATTTGTGTGAATATTGTGTCGTGTCTGTTGTTTGTTTCTAAAGAAATTTCAAAATTCTCGCAATTTTATGTTCGTTAAAGTTTTCTGTTTTTTTTGTTTTATTTTGTGTACAAAATAAATTGAATTGTTAAACGTGCAATGCTTTTTTGAATGTTTAGAGTTGTCTTTTACCGCATATTTAAACAAATGATCAACAGATTTGGCTTAAAGCTTAAAGAAACATTTTCCTCGTTTCTGGTTGCTAGCGAAACAACAACAACAACAACAGCAACAACAAAACAATGGAGCAATGAGACAATAAACTCTGGCCATAACTTGGCAGACAGACACTCCGTGGATGGTTAGTAGGCAGCCTGGCTGACTTTGTCGTTTAAATACAATCATACATACAATATGACTGCAACAACAACAAAAACAATAATAACAGCGGCAGCAGTAGAAACAATTCCAATTTGACCGTCATCATTGTTCTCCTCATCAATTTCTGCATTAAAATGGAAAAATGTTTGTATTAAAGGTTTCAAAATTTTATTTGTCGTAGCGCCTGTATAAGTGAGTGAGAAAATTTGCTATTAAACCATCCATCCAACCAAACAGCCAGCCATCTAGCCAGCCTGCCAGCAAGCCAACAAACCAGCCATACAAATGAGCATTTAAGCGACCCACTGTATGGAACAAGTAAAATATTATCAGCCCAATGATGAGAAGGAAGGATGGAAGGACAATAAAGAGGAGCGGAGCGTTTTAAACAAAAAGGTGAATGTGAAGGATGACATGTACAATTTATTATTGTCGCATTTCTCTCCTTAATATATGTGTGTACAGTTGTTGTTGTTGTTGTTGTTTTTGTTGCAAAATGATTAGCAAAATGTATGCTTTTATGTAAATTTTTATTAAGAATTTTGTCTCATTTGAATACCGGCACAGTAAACACACACACACACACACACACAACACAAGAAACATGCATTTAAACATCGGCACATCCCCATAAATATTTGTACTTCATTCACTTGTCCTCAATTGTGATCGAAAACAAGTCATGATGTCTTAATCTATACTTTTATTTTATTTTTTTATTGCATTTTATATGTAAGTAAGGATGTGTATGTGTGTACTCTTCTATGCACTACACACATACAATCAGATCCTGTTCAATTATATTTTGTAACCCATCTTTTTTATTGTTCTCTTGTTGTTGTAACTACTTTTATTGCAATCCTTAGTTTAGTTGCCCTGGTCACTAGTTAAGACCAACTATAGAAAGAACAACAAAAACTATTCATTGATTGTCATTCAAATGCAAATTCATCTAAGAGACGAAAAAAAGTTATAACAAAAAGCAAACGAACAAGTAAACTTCTATTAAAAGGAAAATTTTCTGCTTAATCTTTTTCTTTACTGAACATATTTCTTAAGAATTTTTGTATTTGTTGCTGTTGTTGTAAAACTTATAACAAATTAATGCAAAAATGTCACATTATTTGGCAATCGACTTATTGAGTGCTGGCTGGTCTTTAGTAAACATACTTTCTCACACAAATACATTCAACATCAGAACCATTCGTTTCAATTTGATTTTAGTTAAAAAAATATATATATTTTTACAACTAGCTTCAGCTTTACTTTGGGCCAGGCCAGGGTAGCCAAATATTATCAACATACGTACGTTCTGAAAATTTCAGCTTTCTAATATCATCTGCACAGGATCTACTTAAATCAAGTACAGAAAGATTGAGATTCAAGTACAAAATACTTAATTTTATTGGTGTGAAAAAATCTTATTTTAGGTACGACCATGTTTATGAACTTTATACACATTCGCAATCGTACTGTGTTGGTGTTTGCTTGCTTTATTGATAGCCACAATTCACTGTTGTGTCCTATTGTATGCTTGATTTAAGCCCATTTCGTACTTGAGAATCAATCGCTCCGAGTAGCTGAACCAATCCCGCCGCGTATTTGAATCAAACCCGAATCAGGCTTATTTTTACTTATTTAATCCTAGAAAAGACTTGAGAATTTATGTTTTTAATACTTGGCTAAATTTAATATTTCTACTTAATTGTTTTAATATAAAATTTATTTTTGTTCATTCCTGTTATTGAACTTAACTCAGCATGTTTGTAAACTAGCGCCTTAGACAACTCAGCTAAATCAGCACAGAAAGAACGACAGCTAAAATCCAGTATACACCAGCAGCATGTAATACGACGTTTGCCGCTTATGTATCGGTGCTGCACTAACAAGCAAAATAGCTAGCAACAAACAACAACAAAGGCACAGCAGTGAATTGTAGATATCAACAATCAAACAAATACCAACACACTACGAATGTGTGTAAAGTTTATAAAAATAGAATTTTGTACTGGATTCAAGATTTTTACTTGATTTAAGAATTTTATCCCGTTTTCGGCTTGATTTAAATACATTTTAGTGTTATTCGTACTTATAGTTTTGAGTTCGAATCGTACTCAAAATAAGTAGAAAATACTTGAATTTAGTACTGCGTTTTTCTTTCTGTGCACGCCCAAGCTATAACGCCTCGAAAGTGCGACGAAGCGCTGCCAGAAAAGGTTCGTAGCCAGTGTGCCAAATCCACATTCCGTACACTTCGTACGTCTCTATCCAAGTTCTCGCATTAGTCCTTTAACATGCACAATGTACATTGTACATCAAGAAAGCAAGTGGCTGTAAAAAAAATCAAATTTTCGCACCAGACTCCAAAATTAGTCGTTCAAGAAAATATATCTTTAAATCTCTTCCTTTATTAAAATGACTGTAGGTTTTATACCCTCACCATCGTAACGCTTTTTACAATATTGTTAGATCAGCAAAATGTCTATTAATTCTACTACAAATGTCCCGATACTGCGAAAATGTCGTTATGAATGAAACAATTTAATTGTATGGACACTGAAAGGAAAATCTACGTGCCAGCTTTAATTTCTTCATTGGATCAATGAATTTTGTCATTAATGACGAATGTTTTATAAAGTTTCATATTAAACCACTTCATTGATTTCGTGAAACTCTTTCATTGAAAAAATTTAATAATTACATTATATATATGAAATTAACTGGTGTAATTAGTGCCCATATAAGAGAATAATTCATCCAGGCACTCTCATGAACCAATTTGTGGCTTTTTGTATAAGGCTCTCTTCACGTCTCAGATAATGCCATTTTTCCATTTTCGAGAAAAATGTCTCCGTTAAGCTTAAATTCTTTTTTTCCAGTCTCTTGACCTTACTCGAATATAGTGCTCGCAAAGTTTTGAGTGTTGGATACCGAGTATCGAGTATTTGCTCTTATTTTAGGGTACTCAATGCCAAAAAGTAGCTGCGATACTTTCGCTGTTGTGTTTTGTACACTCTAAACCATTACTTAAAATTTAGGATCATATATTGTCTAAATTTGTGTTGAAAATTTCTCGTTGTCTAAAATTTCATCGATTTTGTATAAAAAAACATAATTTGTCTAATTTGACTTCACAAATTAAAAATTAAATTAAATTCAAGTGGATAAAACGCAGAAAAAGTATGATATGCCTGTGGCTGATAGGCAGATACACCAGACTATTAGCCAACCGCTTCGCCGCAAATTTCAACAAAAATAATGCGTGTCTAATTTTAGATCGATAATAATGAGTAACGTGTTGCCTACTATTATCAACCTAATTTTCAACAAAAGTGTTTTAGAATGTATGTGTTACTAACTTACATGAACTACAAGGTTCGATTATAAAAAAAGTAATAATACTTCGTACTTACTTAACAAGTGGCACAAGTAATTTTGGCTTACTTTGCGTTCAGCAAATAAACAAAAACTTCGACTTACAATTGTGCTGACGATTACAGCAAATTTTTGAGGAATTTTGTCTTCTTTTAGCTGATACCCATAATATTTAAGTATCTTTTATTTGGATTTTTGAATTAAGCTCATAAATCAGTAGGGATACACAAGTGTGCCCTCCCCCTCCCCCTCCCCTCACTCCACTGAAGCGTTATGTAATATGTGAATAACCTCTAAGTAAGCACACCGAAACTGCACTCTAAACCACTTTTGTTGAAAATTAGGTCGATAATAGTCGGCAACACTTTACCGATTATTATCGACCTAAAATTAGACACACATTATTTTTAGCCAAAATGTTTTTACTAAAAAAAGCGATTGGATGCGTGCAGGTTTGAAGCGCGACCTCCTGACTGATAGTCTGACGTACACACACTCTAAAACATTACTTCAAAATTAGGATCACATATTGTCTAAATTTGTGTTGCAAATTTCTTTTTGTCTAAAATTACATGGATTTTGTAGTTATTTTATTAAAGAAAAAACCTTTCAAATTAAACATATTTAGTCCAAGTGGAAAAAATTTTACATAAATTATAATACGGCTATGGCTTAATGGTAGATACGTAAGACTATCAGTCAGGACGTCGCGGTACAAACCTGCACGCAGCCAATCGCTTTTCTTAGTAAAACATTTTGCTCAAAAATAATGCGTGTGTAATTTTAGGTCGATAATAATCGGTAAAGTGTTGCCGACTATTATCGACCTAATTTTCAACAAAAGTGTTTTAGAGTGTACCAACATTGTATTAATTATTTTACCTCGATTACGATCCAACGCTACCACGTTGACAACCGCTCATGGTATCGAACTCGGGCTTTTCATATTCTTAATCCGATTTGTACACAAGACTTAACTACTTCAGCCAACAGCACTATAAAAACAGCATTCAACGCTTTTAAAGTTTTTTGTATAAAAATGTTTTCTATAAAACTTTTTCATTGTATCTATGAAACATTTTGTTAGACTTTTTGGGAATTTGAAAATATCGATGAGAGGGTATTTTTTATATTAAATTTTATATTATTTCATGTATCATAAAATGTTTTTGCAATAAATATTCAAATCTAATGAAATAAACTTTTAGTCTTCTTAAAATCGGAAAGAATTAACTTCATAATATCAACGAAAATGTCATCATAAATACAATGAAAGGTAGAAAATGGCAGAAATAGAGCAAATCCATACAGCAAAGAAGAGTATTACTCTATTAATGCAAAATTGCATTCATATAATGAAGAACTGTCAATGAAGCCGCTTCATTAGCATGATGAATGATTTTTCTATTACATGATAGAGTCCTGTTCATAAAATCTGTGAATTTTGACACTAGTGCAATGAAAAATTTCATTTAAACTCAACCAACGTCACGCTTCGTTGGATTAATGAAACAAGTTTCGTTAAAATTATTGAAATGAAAATTTCATTAAATATATGAAATAACTTCAATGAACATGAAATACTGAAATAATTTCATCGTTTTACTGAAACTCTTTCGTCATTTTAATGAAATTATTTCATTAGTTTAATGTAAATATTTCATAATTGTAATAAAATGCTGGCATTATTTTAATTAAACTATTTCATTGTTTTAATGAGATTATTTCATTGTTTTAATGAGATTATTTCTTTTTTTAAAGAAATTATTTCATTGTTTTAATGAAAATATTACACAACTTAGTAGCCCCATTAACTTATCTCTTTTATTGATTTTTTTAATTTATTGACAATTGTATGGTTGAAATATGTACGATAGACGCCGATGCACATCAGAAAAATTTGTAATGTTGGTGACAGCTCACTGCTAATAATAAGAAAGAGTACAACAACAAAAAACATATAAAACTATTTTTGTTGTTCACTTTTGGTTGCTAACTGTTGAAATAAATAAGGGTATGTTGTTTAAAAAAGAAAATATATCTTTGATATATTTATTTCATAAATACAATGAAACTTATCATCAAAACAATGAAATATATTTCATTGAAATTATGACATTCACGGATATAAAATTGTTAATATTTTTTTTTTAATTTTTTATATCATATATTTCAAGAATTTTAAATATCGGTTGAAATATTTTTTTCCAAATTTAAAGAGGTTTCTATAAAATGACAAAATGTTGATGTCATAAATCCATCGAAATTTTCTAACGAAACTACGAAATTTGATGAAACAATTGCAATAAAATTATTTTACAATATTCGTGAAATTTCATTAGAATTGTGAAATATTTCATTATATTTGTGAAGAAAATCTAACGAAATTGTTTAATTGGATTTGTGAATCGATATTCTTTCACTGCAGTGCAATATAATCAGATTGGCGAACACACTGCTATCAAATGTACAAGCACGCTTTTATCGTTTTTTGGCTCTTAACGAATTTTAGTAATGGTTACCCTGTTCTACAAAATACAACAGCAATATAATTTTCAATTGGCTACAAGACACATGAATAAAGTGCTACAGACAGAAGACTAAGAAGAAAGAAGCTCTTACTTATAAACTTATTTAACAATTTCTTATTGTTTTAATTTTTTCCGTGCTATCAAATAAACACATACGAGCGAGCACATTCACATTCAGGCTCTCAAAATACAAAAGTATGATTCAATTCACATGTTAGAGTTCAATGTCATTTAGTTTGAAATTTATGGGTGTCATGGCACAATATGCTCGTACATAAATTGCACTCGCAAATGGAGTTGTTACTTAAAATAACACAGCAACAACAATAAGCACAGAAGATATTTATTTTTTAAAAAAAGGTGTATTGATTGCATTCAAATAAATGTTAACAAATTTATTTCATTTTACCATTTTTTGTACATTTTGTTCTATGCGGAATATTTGCTTTTATATTTGAATACTTACATTAGTTCTAGTTGTTACTCGTACTGAAGCAATTTTAAGAAGTTTCTGAAGTTAATTATATCGTACAAACATCTGTTCCTTGTCAAAAAAGATCTTAAAAAGATAAAGTTGAATAATTTTGTTCAATGGAAATATAAAACAATACTTGATATTTAAAGCGCAATTGGAAAAGTTTCAATGCCGAATAAATTAATAAACTTTTATTGTCTTAAACAATCGATTAATTGTTTCCAAAACACCTGTGCTTATTATGATTGTTTTTGTTTGTAACTTTTGTAAAAAGCTTCTTTGTACTCATTTAAAAAAATATTTGTTAAAATAATTTAATGGGTTAAATATTTCTAAAATCTCAAGCGGTATACATATCAATGCAATTATTATTTTTGCGTAGTAATAACATTTTGGTTGCAATGCCATCATTCTGTTATTTCCGTGGATGCTATAAACTGAATGGTCGCAGCTAAAGTTCTCTTTAGAAACTTTGAAAATCAACAATAGCTTGTTAGTTACAACCATAACATTTTTGCCACAACCATAACTTTTTTGTCACAACCATAACATTTTTGGTGTAACCATGTCTTTTTTATGACTGAATTCATGTTTCGTTGCTAATCCTTCCAAAAATTTATGTTAAATCTTATTTCATATTAGGGTTCTTTATATTTTCTATTAAAAAACAAAAATTAAAGAATATTTTCATATTAAACAACAATTTCTCACTAGTCCCACCTTTTATTTCTTTTCTTTTCTTTTCAATTATAATCTAATAACATCTGAAAAATATTTAAATTATCACTTAATTTGCAGCTGTGTGATTACTTTTTTTTATTATTCAATTTCATAAGAATGGAATTTCTTCAATTTCAACCTAATTCATCAAAAGGACACACAATCAACAAAAGAATGACAGTTTAACATTTCGCAAGAAGAAGCTCGACATTAAAATATTTAAAATATTCACTCTGCTGCTGCCACCACAGACTAAATATTCTTCCTCTTCATTTTATTAAGAGATGCAAAACAGTTTGGATTCTTATTCTTAAAGAAGAAATAAAAAAAAAATCAAGAATAAATAAAAAAAGAATACCCTCAGAACTTATGACAAGTCTTCGTTGGTTGGGGTTTTATTTTATTTCTTATTCAGTGCAGTTTGTATTCTTATGTTTTTAATTCACTACTTGATTTGAATATAAAAAATATTCAATGTTGCAAATGGTAGAAAAATTGACATTTTTCAACTAAAATTCAAACCAAACCAAGAACACACATATAAACCAACAAACATGTCACTTAAAGGACACGTCAAACGCACCACGAAATGTACTTTAATTTTTTTTTTTTTTGGTTTTTTGTTTTTGTTTTGGTACCGTGAGTGAAACTTGAGTTGTTTGTTTGGTTCATCATTTGGTTTCATTCAACTTCAACTGTTTCCTTTGCTGCTTCATTTTTCCTCATCACCATTACCATCGCCATCGCCATCGTCATCGTCATCATCCTCTTCCAGTTGGTACATTCATCTAAAACTGAAATGCAAATTATATTGTTAAAAACCTTGCGTTATATCAACACATTCAACACGATCTTTGTTAAGATTGCATAAATTTATTAAAACAAACTAAAACAAAAATAAAAACAATCTAAAAGAAAAAAGAAAAAACTAAAGGTGGAAAAGATGAAGAAAATAAAATATCAACTACGTAATCTGACTGACAACATTCGTGATTTGAAAATTTTCTTTATTTGGGGTGTCTTCTTCTTAAATGAGTATGAACATTTTTAAAACAAATTTTTCAAATTCCATAAATATTGTTTTATTTATCATGCTGAAACTGCTTTCAAAATTATTTATCATATTCGATATCGATCGGGAGCCACATATTTATGTCAGATACTGTAACTGGCAGAATGAAAAATAGACAAATGCAAACACCTCCGATAAAATATGAAATATTGCCCATATGAAAAATTACCCAAATATAATGTGAAAAAGCTCAGAAAGCAAAATGTAAATTTATCCCAAAAATGAAAAGAAAAGAATCCAAAATAAATGAAAAACTTCTCAATCAAAGCCTTACATATTTTCTCTTCCATATGAATGTGTGTCCATCAGTGGTTTCGCTGAGTAAAGGCTTTCAGCCGGACATAAAGACTTTGTTCATAAAGCCTACTACTTTGTTAAAATTTTTGAAAAATTGTAAGAAAAAATTGTTTTGTTTGTTATATTTTTTTGTTTTTTGATGTGTAAACATCTACGCTAGGGGGTAAAAATCTTTTTCATAATACAATCACAAATTTTGAGTAAGATTAATCTTACTTGAGTAAGATTAATATTACAATTGTATTAACGCGGTGTGAGCTGTGTATGAGTGTATTAGTGTAATCATACGGACAACAAGAAGTACAGAGAAACTTAAATAATACTATTATTTATGTCTGCGGGGAAGGGGAAAGGCGATATGCCTGGTGGGAGTGAGTCAGAGGTGTCTGATGCGAAGCTTGTCGATTTGAGTGATTTGTCGGGTGTGGAGGAAGGTACGAGGGTGAAAAAGAAGCGGATGAACCCCGGTTCGCCGAAGTTGAAACGGGTGAATGATGAGAAGAATGTTTCGGTAGAAGGTGAAATGTTTCATTACTAGATGTTTACACATCTTTCCTGTGATCGGGCTCACACAATTTTTTTTGCAGCCCAGATGTGTGCTGAAGCAGATTAAGGCTACGGTAAAGCCAATTATTCCGCTCGTTGATAGATTACATACTTAACTTGGAGTCATCAGTATTCCCCCAAGAGCAGCCGGGTAATTGCGCAGGTTCCGGGATCTCTTCTTGAGTTTCTCAGTGTTGGCAATAACAAATTGTTGTCGTCTGAGACTACTGTTTCCGGCAAGTTGTCTGGGGTCATTTTTGTTCGTTAATAATAAATGGCGAGCAAACACCACCTTATCTCAGGAACTATTCTTCTCTTTGACGTATCCACGTGAGATGCCAAAGAACGGTTCCGGCGCAATTAATCCTCCTCTGCTGGTTAGACAGTCAGTCCACTGTTTCCAGCATTGCCAGGCACGCAGCATAACGTCAGTTCATTATGAAAGTCAAGTTCATTAATATATCGTAGGTCATACGTTGACAACACGAAACTTATTTCTACAACTTTTCAGTTGGAGAAATTACATAATAATTGAAAAGCAGAGAAGCAAAGGGCTACAAGTGCAAAGCTAAAAAATTAAGTTAGATGCAGGAATCAACACTTATGTGTTGTTTCCATAATGCAAACAAGCACTGCTTGTCTAAAATGTATATGAAAAGAACTCACTTTTTTGAGTGATTTCCATACAAATGTTAGACAAGCAGTGCTTGTTTGCATTGTGGAAACAGCACATTAATATTGATATTTATCACTCCAAAAAATTCAGACCTGTATTATAATCTCAAAAAACTGTATGTATTACAAAGCCAAATATTAAGTATGAAATGCATATTAACAAAAAAAATTTTTGAAAAATTCAGCATATTGCAGCGAAGCATATCGAAAAAATTGAACGACCATGGTTACGTTTAATTTACATTGTGATGCATTCAATCAATTGATATTCATCAATTGAAACACCATTTAAAAAAAAATCAAAATGGAAAAAATTAATGTTTTTTATAAGTGCTTATAATGAAAAATCCCCAAATCCCTCCCCACGAAAATTTGTCCCCAAATAGAACTTGAAATCCCAAATTTGGGGACAAATCCCCACATCTGGCTACACTGCTCATATTATTTAAATACAAATTTGCATGAAAACTTAAATTGTTGCAATTACATTTCATATGTTTTTTTTTTGCAAGATGAACGGAGTACTACTTCTGCAACTTTTACATTTCGCATGAAATGATGAACAGAATACCGTGCTTAAAAAGCTAAAGGCAGGATTGGTGCAAATCCTTTACTCAGCTAAGCTTCCTGAATTGAGAGAATATCAATGGAAATTTTTTCACTTCTAAATGAAATTTATTTGCTGATGTTTAAGCATTGTCTATATGCATTTCATTGGTGCTTTACCAAATCGTGAGTAGACTTCAAACATAATTTTGAACAGTTTCAAACCCCTTAAAGTTATGTACAGACTTTCACAAACTTTTTGAGAATTTATAAATAAATGATTTTCAAAAATAAGCATAGTAGGCTTTGAAACAATAGAATGTATGGGAAATTATACTAATTTAATGAGTAAACAGTTACCGAATATAATTTTGAGAAAATGAACTTTAAATTTTGGCAATATTGTGGTAGATGTCCCGTAACAGGTTGGGAAAATTACATTTTTAAGTAATTTCGAAAATGGATATAAGTAAGGATAATTCCACTTGGGAAGTGGGGGGGTGAGGGAGGAGGTGACATCTCTTAGCAGTGGTACCAACTATAATCTTTAAATTGTAAAGTTTACACAATCAGCTATATTTGGCTCCACTGAAAATTCTTGGTGGGAGGATAAGGTCCCTTTTTCCAAATAATAAAAGGACAAACAAACACATGCGATACCTAGACTTCAAAAGCCAAGGGCAATTAACTAGGTTTGAGATAAGGAAAAAGCACAAGTAGTGGCATTTGGTTCTGTTGAAAATTTCTAAGTTACCAAAAGAGTTTAAATAATTTTGAAAAAAAGCTTAATGCAAATTGGTTTAGAGGTGGTCATATGTCTGCTTGACTTTAGAGCATAGTCGCTCATACTGGCACCAGAGTTCCGAACATTATTCGGCTCGTATATGTATACAGCCGAATGAAAACCAATGTACTCACTAAAGAGTAAAAAATAAACAACAACTTCATTCAGTTGTATTAAAGATTCCTGTTTTTTTTACGTTGTTGTTTTTCTTTTTAATAGGCACACAGTGGTATACTACTAACACATACTCATAAGCACTAATACTAAACTGAAAACTCATTTCTCTCGATGGCCAGCACTGCTTTAGAGGTCGTATTGCCTGAGATGTATAAAAAGAACTCTGATGATGAGATCGTGGTTGTTCTCGAAAATATCATGATGTTCAGTTTGAATTTTTCTTTGTCTTTTCAATTGTTACATGGTTTGAACAAAATCCTTTCTCAATAATATAATTTAATTGAAAAATTAAATTGAGCAAACTAAAATCTAAATAATTAAAAATTTCTTTGGACTAAATACATAACTTCAATTATTTAATTTCTTGAATGAAATTATTTCATGAAATTATAAAATTTTTTTGATATTGTTTTTTTTCAGATCTCGCAGATCCATACATGAGCCATGTAAAATAAAACGAAACAATTTTTATCTGCACTAAGAGAAAAATCATTCATTCAGCTAAGGAAGCGGCTTTATTGATATTTTTCACCATATGAATAAATTGTTGCATTAATAGAATGTTAATTCTGTGGTTTTCTTGAAGCGCGTATGTCTAAAAACCAATTTTTTCAGGAGAGCCGAAATACTTTATTTTTGATACTACGGACTCTGCGTGATTTTTATCAAACTTTCCTATCCTAAAGAATATTTAAAAAACAATTTGCCAAAGACACTAAAAGTGTGTTAAGAAAAAAAGCTTATGTCGATAACAGTTTTTTCTATTAAACTAATTCAAGCACACAAGATTTTTGTACATGAAAAATGCTTGCGCACAAGTCACTATAAGTTTTTATTAACTGAACAATAACAAAAAAATATTTCGGAAATGTGTTGAACAGTAACAACGCATGTCGCTATGTGTTTTTTTTTTTCAACGCCAGCACACAATTGTAAGTCGAGCTAGTTCGTTAGAGCTGAAAAATATTTGAATAAATTAAGAAGTTACGTTGTTTTTAGAAAAAATTTTCGGAATGGGTTCATTGGCGAAATTTTTGGTTCATGTAAAAGAGCATATAAAATAATGTAATTTGGCATCAATAACTCAAGATCTACAAAAATGGATATCCGCGCTTATTCAAGAAAAAAACAGAATTTTCATTTGCTGAATGAAATTGCTCTCTTTCTGCATTTGTTAAATTTTTAGCTTCGTTGCATTTATGATAACGTTTTTGTTGATATTATGAAGTTAAATTTTTTCCAATTTTAAGAAGAAAATGTATCTCATTAGATTTGAGTATTTATTGCAAAAACACTTTATAATACGAGTACATCTAATAAAACAAATGTTGATCCAAAAAATGCTGTTTAAACGATTTATTTTTTCAAATTCCTTAAAAGTCTAAGGGCCATAATTACAACTTGGCAATAGTTAAAGGCGGGATTTTGCCGGGCCAATAAACAGTTTATCTTTATTACACTCTGTTTACATTGGGAAACATTTCTCGTCGAACATTTTATTTTGCGTGAGAGTGATGAAAAAGAAATATATACCACTTGTATTCCTATCTAGCTCTTTTGCACTGAAAAATAAAGTTTTCGGGAAACAATGTTTCCCAGTGTAAATCAGCACTTACGATTTTACTTTAACCAAAAGTGAGCGATAAGTTAAAGGCAAGCTCACCCTACCTGGTAGGTTAAAGTAACTTTGTAATAATGATAAACTGTTTATCTGTCTGACAAAATCCTGCCTTTAACTATTGCTAAGTTGCAACAATGGCCCTAACAAAATGTTTCATATATACAATGAAAATGTTTCTTACATACAATGAAACAGTTTTCATAAAAACTTTTTTTATAAAAAAAGAGTACTTTAAAAGCGCTGTTTAAATAGCAAAGAAAAAACATCCCAGCAAAAAATAATCGCGATTTTGGAAGCAGTAGAAATTTTTCCTGTTATACAAATGCGCTTCATAGTAGTGACAAATGAATTGCCTGAATATAAGCAATAATGTATGGCAACAAATATTTAAGCTTCTTATATTTTTCTTTTTCGTCCACTAAAAAAACAAATTTTTGCACCTTCGCTTACAGTAGTGCAGTCAAGGAAGCGCTACTGTAAGACAGAGATTATTATGATTTTGTTATATACTCAATGCGCTGAAATAAGCGTTGAACAAGAAATGCTCCAAAGTGGTACATCGCGAACAAATATCATGCAATACGTAAGCATGTTTGTAAGCTACAACAACAAAACTCTCCTTTACAAACCTGCTTATCGCGAAGCACTAGTTTTTGCTGGGATGGCAAAAATAAACTAAGAGCAACATACTATGATTGAATTATATGGTTGAAGTCAAATCATACTATTATGAAAATAAATATGTTCTAAATATAATATTATTGTCTTTTATAACACCTAATGTTTAATTGAATGTAAATATACTATAATTTAAACTAATCATATTTTATTTCTATATAAAAATAGCATGGTTCTAAAGAACCATATAAAGGTTTTTTTCTTAGTCATATTTTGATTAAAAATTCAGGTAAAAACTGAAATTATATATAAAATAAAACATTTTGAGTCTGAAATAAAAATTATTATCTATTTTCACATAGATAATACATACATCCATACATATTTGTTGACATATGTTTTATTTGCAATCAGGTATGCTCTAAAACCCCATTTCGTTTGAAATCGGCAACCTTCAGGAAATTATTCAACCATAAAGCTCACTTATTGAAGGCTTTCAGTTAATTTTTATGTCTCATATGTTTCATATAATTTACCCAAACTAAGCTACGAATGCACTAAATTGTCCGATTAAAATAACAGTTTTTCTTTTTTGAAATTTTGCAATTCCAAAAAGAAATGGTTTTCAGACCATGGCCGATTTTTATTTTTTGGTTGCTTTTATCCGTATTTTTTATTTTTAATTTATTATTTCTTATGTTTTCAAGTGACAAAAAAATAAAAACAACCCAACAGCTCTCAAGTGAAACAAAAAATTAATAAAAAAGAATTCCATCAAAGGATAGAATAATAACTTTTTTGGAAGCATACAGCCATGTCTCTTTTGAAACCATAGCTTGATTGCAAACAAAGTGTTTTAAATAGTGTAGACAAGAACCATATTTTATTGTTATAGAACCATACTGTTATTGAATTTTCAAATATACCATGATTCCAGCTCGAATTTTTTAACCAATAAATTTAACCATGTTTCAATCAATATGAATGCTAATAATGGCGTGATTAAATGTAAAAATAAGTTTTTTGCCGTAAACTAATTAAGGTTCACAATTATATAAAACAAATATAACTTATTTGACACAACCATAAGCTATATTTCGGGAGAGATGACAGTGTTGACGCAACCATGCCACAACCATATCTTTTCTCTGCGTGTGGGATCATAATCAAAAAAGGAAAATTATTAAATTTTTTTAGTGAAAGAGTTTCACGAAATCGATAAAGTGATTTATATGAAACTTTATGAAAAATTCTTCATACAATGAAATATTTTAGTGAAAGAGTTTCACGAAATCGATAAAGTGATTTATATGAAACTTTATGAAAAATTCTTCATACAATGAAATCTTACGTTAGATCGTTAATAATGACAAAATTCATTGATCCAATGAAGAAATTCATAGCTGGCCCGAAGATGTTCCTTTCAGTGTGACATTAGCCATTTCAATATCCAACTGTAATCAAATCATCCATCTGAAACCGCCCTTTAGAGAAAGCTGTACATTTAAAATGAAAAACTCTGTAACGTTTCCTCCAAACTATTCGTATTTACCTTAACAAAAGCACAACTCGTTTTATGAAAATTAATCCTCCTAAAATATTAATATTTATAACAATATTTGCAACTTGTCATACATAAAGTGAAAAATCTAATTAAAACACCGCAGGGTTTTATTTAATAACAATAAAAATATCAAATAAATATTTATTGTGTTTGCAAAGTAGCAACGCGTGTCTTAACAAAAACTCTGAAAGTTCTCATAATTGTTGACACCAAACACAATTCAAATCGTTACAAATCAAACAACATTTAACCCTCCAAAATTAGAAGAAGAAAAAATAATGTAATAAGTTACAAATTTAATTTGATGTCGCATTAAAAGGTAACTGATACGAAAAAGATTGAAACTCAAATAATGAGTGGGATTAACTTTCAAAATTTCTCAGCATCGTCAGCCTGCTGCTTGCTGCCTTCGCATTGACAACGAAACAAGCAATTACAAAAAGATACACAATTTCTTTTTTTCCAATTTTATTATCAGATAACAAAAGAAAAATCAAAAAAAAGTTGAAGAAGAACAAGTACTAATCTGCTTAAAACCAACAACCAATCCATCCATCCATCCATTCATCCATCTTTCTGTTGATGTTTGAAGTTGTATTGTGCGCATGCCTCTTTGCAAAACATTAAATAATCGGATTAGAACTGTTCACAAACTATTGACTTTCTCAGGCCATTTGGAATAAAAACCAGCCGAAAAAATTGATTCTATACTGAGTGGGTTTTTTCTCTCCTAAGGAAGTCAGTCAGTCGAGGGTAGTTTAGCTCTAACTAGCTTAATAACTAACTTGACATCCTTTTAGGTTGGCTCGCTTGTTTGTTTTTATTATAATATTTAAAATTTTTTGATATTCATGAAAGTCAGTAGTTAGGTATAATATAAAAAAAGCAGCCCTTAAATACTGCTCTGTCTTGATACTGATGATGATAATAATGCCCCTGATGCCCAGCGTTTATTTATTTACCTTTATTTGCTTGAATCTCTTTTTTTTCTTGGCTGTAATTCGCCTTTTTTATGTGCAAAGAACAAAATTAGTTGATTAGCATTTATGTGTGCGTGTGTGTGTGTGTGTGTTTGCATGTTTATTTAAAGATTCATTTGTCCAAATAACAGAATGATTAAAAAATAAAAACTCAACATAATGCCAGTCCTGACTGTATTGTGGGAAAAGTAAACATGGCAAAATATTCATATTCATTCCTTAATGATCTAATAATAATTTATTATATATTTTTTTTCATTCTGCAGGCGTTGATGGGCGTTTTTTACAAGTAAAATACAAATAAATTCATGATGATGCAAGTGATGAAGTTGATCATTTGTTTGCTGTTGCATGCACACGCCTTTTTAACTTAATTAAGTATTAGACATGTATAAATAACTATTAAATTTATATGCTGCACAACTTTAGACCCTTGGGCTTAATTTCGCATAGATTCTGTAAATTTATGTTCAATATTAACATCAGAAATATAAAATTTGGATTTGAATAATTTTTCTAACTAGCTCGGTGTTAATGAAAAAAATTTTAGTTTATAGACAATACCAACCATATTATGGTTGTATCCGGAGATACTCTAGGACGAGAATGTTCTACAGGATCCCAAAGTTGACTATAACTTCTGTAAGTTCAGGGAAGAGCCATTCAGGTTGCAAGGCTAATGACAACTATGTTATGGTTGTGGCAAAAATGTTATGGTTGTAATAAGCACACTATTGTAGCTTTTAAATATAAACTTTCAGCATCATCCTAATCACAATAAACAAGTTCTTGTTGAAATTTAGCTATTGGTATAGGTGGCTGCCTACTGCACGCAAGCAATCAAGTAGAATCAATAAGATTCCGTTTGTTAATTTATAACATTCCATAAAAATTGCATTATAACTGATTTACAACCAAAGTTCAAGACATAACTTAAAAAAGCTTATTTTGCAAAAACTGAGTCTAAAGTTTTGATTTACTAGCAACTTAATGGAGAGGGAAAATATAATTATTCTTGCAAGAAATTAGTATAAAAGATATTTATATGAATTTTTTACGCAATATGACAGTAATTCCAATAAAAAAAAAAAAGTTAATAAATCTGTATTTTTGAAACTTGCGATCCGATTACAAATCGATGTATGTGTAAGTCATGGAGGAGAACCTAAGTTTTAAGAATGTTACCATCTTGACCACGATGTTAAGACATACGTTGCGCTACAGGGTCTGAAAATTAACTACCTCGAGCGTGAAAAACTTTGTCGGCCTCATAACTCTTACTCTTTTCAAAGTTGTGGTTGAAGTCTACTGACGATTTGGTAAAGCGCCAATGAAATGCATATAGACAATGCTTAACTATCAGCAAATAGACTTCGATTCTAATAAACTTAAGCTATGTGTAAAGTTTATAAAGCTATAAAGAAAATACTGTTTATTTTTTTAAGATTTCTTTTTTTAAAGATATTTGGCTTTAAATTTTGAAATTTTGGGTTTTAGCGTCGACTTTGTTCTGTATTTCGCCAATATCTCTGGTAATAGCGTTGCCACAATTTTCCAAAAAAAATTTTACAATTTTTAATACAATCCCTGATAACATGGAGAAAATATTCTTTAGTTATCTCAAATCATCTAGTAGTAAGGAATCAATGTCAAGACTTTGAAATGACATTGAAAATTTCAACATTTTTAACAAAAGAGAGCTAATGGTCGCCGTTTTTTTTTTACTTTTAAAGCAAATTTTTTTTATTTTCAATATTTGAAGAGAATAGACTTCAAGAAGACTGCAGTTGAAATTTTAAGTCGCTTAAGGCATGTACGATACATCCAGCATTGGACGAAAATTGTGAATTTTTCTACGAAATTCTAAATGAATCGCTTAAAAAAACACCCATCGAGTGTTTTAAATTTCTCTACAAATTATATTAGATATTTTGGAACAATTTTCCGTCATCCTACGTCAAATTTGGTTTTAAAGAGACCGGTTTCGGCTATGTACCATTAGATATATTTAATGTAATTAATCTGGCTATTAATTGTTACCTCCCAAAAATGTGGCCCGGAGAACAGATTTCTTAAAAATAGTCCAGTTTTCAGAAGCATTTTATTTACCTGCATTAAAACTGTAATTTTTAATTTTTTATTTCTATACTATTACTAAAAACACAGCAATCCTCTAACGTTTCAGAAATTTCAGCGAGATATTAAAAGGTAATTTTTTAAGAATTTTTTATTAAAAAATAATAATTGAAGAAAATGCGAATATTCAATATTTTTAGGTCAAAAGGTTACGTATGAGTAATATCATGGTACCGTAATATTCGCATTTTCTTCACATACATTTTTTTCTAAGGGATTAATTTAGAATTTCGTATAAAAATTCACCGTTTTCGTTCAATTTTGGATAAAGTGTGTTTGCTTTAATCGACTTAAAATTTCGACTGCAGTCATTCTTGAAGTCTATTCTTTGAAATATTGAAAATAACAAATTTTAGTTTAAAAATTTTAAAAAACGGCTAACAACTAAGAGTTCTTTTGGTAAAAATGTAGCTATTTTTCACTGTCATTTTAAAGTCTTGATATTGGTTCGTTTTCACGACTAGATGAACTGAGGTAACAAAAAATTTTTTCCTATATTTTATCAAGAATTGTATTAAAAATCGTAAAATATGTTTTTTATAGGTATTTTGGCTATGCTACTACCGGAGATATTGGCGAAATACAGTAAAAAGTCGAGGCTAAAGCCCAAAATTTTAAAATTCAAAGCCAAATAATATCTTTAAAAATATAAAAGATATCTTAATAAAATAAACTGTATTGTCTTTTCTATTTATAAACTTTACATCAAGTTTAAATGTATCAATAATAGTCTTGGTATATTTTTTAAGCTTAAAGTTGTATTTCAATATTTTTATTTTAAGCTTCGATATTTCGATAGCCAGCGGTTATATTCTTCAGGAAATTATGAAATGTATCAAAAGCGGATAAAATCGGTGAGGCCGAAATAAACTGTATTTTCTTTATCTGTTGATAAACTTTACACCAAGTTGTATCAAATTCGGATAATTTATATAAAAATTATGTGGCCGACAAGATTTTTCATGACCGAGGTAGTCAAATTTGACACCCTGTAGCTGAACGTGTGTTTCAATAGGGTCGCCCAAATTTCAACATCCTTAAAGCTTAGGTCCTCTTCTATGATTTTTACATACATCGTTCTGTAATCGGATCGGAAGTTTCAAAGATACAAATTTCTTACTCTTTTTCCCCAACTGAAACCACTGTACGATATGATTATCAACTCTGCGTTATTACCAGAAACATTACATTTTGTGACTTATGATGTTGTTGCAGCAATTGAGCATTATATATGATAGCCATACATTTTTAAAAACTCAATTAGAATATTATTTTTTATCTCTAACAGCAAACATTTTGATTTCCAAACAAGAAGAAAATGCAAGCGAAAAAAGCCACCCATTTCCAAAGAGAAAATTATGATTTTATCAGTCATAGAAGTATTAAACAAAAAACAAGAAAGAAACTCACACACACACACACACTCTCTCCTACATAAAGAAAATCTTGATGCTCAAATAAAAAAGTAATAAAACTGAAAGCTGCCATAACAAGAGCAAAGAAAGAAATAAAAACAATAAACAATAAAAATAAAATCAGAGAAGATTTACATTAATTTGCAATTATTCATGCTGCGCTTTATTGGTGCGAAACAAAAACACATTTTTTATCTTTGCTGTTGTTTTTGTATTGTGTTATTTGCTCCTTCTCACTCCCCCTTTCAAGCAGAACATATACACTCTCACACTATTAGACACCGATGGCTTAATATAAAAAAGACATAACTCGAATTATCGTTATTTTAAAGGAGAAGGAAAAACCTTAATAAAAACTAGAACACTTACATGAAAGAAAAAATGTTTAAGTGAACATAAAACCGTTATTTTCAACAGTAGCTTACTTAGTTCTTTATGGAGGGTGTATTTAGAAGTTGGCTACCAGAAAACGTTAAAAATACTATTGCGAAAAAATCGAGATACGCCTTTCTTATATTAAGCCATCGATATACGGATGCAAGTACCCAGAAAACTTTTTTGTCAACATTTCACACGTCAAAAAAATCTGAGACATTTCGCAGAATAGTCCGCAGTTTTCTGGCACGACGTTTCTGCACATTTTCTACAATATTATCCGATTATTATCAGACTAGTCTGCACATTATCCGAACGCAATTTAATTTCCTTTAAGGTGTTTAACAGAATATTTTCTGATATATGTACGGCTGGCGAGTTTTAGCAGTCACATTGTCTGGTTTTAGCTTTCACAATCATTTATCTCTTAAGAATTTGTGCATTAATATGGCAAAATGAGCTGCCATAAGCATTAGAACAATGCGTCGCGAACGAACTCTATACGAAAACTCTGATAAATTTCTGATTTTAGCTCCGAATTTTCTCCGAAACTAATACGATAGAATATATAACGTTTTAGATTATTTGGAAAAATATCCGACGTTTTACAAAAAATTTTCGGACATTGTTCAAACGTGTCGGAAATTTCTTTAGAATTTCTTTAAAAAAATTTTTCACAACTCGTACAAAATTCTATAAAACTTTTCGGCATAGTTTTAAGAATTTCCTCAGACAAAGAGGTCCGTTTTCTTGTCAACCACTCATATGATTTTCATTAATTTTTCTGACTGTCTTCGGATGAGAATTCAGCATCTTATTCAGATATTCTGACTGAAATCGGCAAAGAATGTTTGCTGGTACCCAGGAAACTATTTTTGACGACATGCCTAATGTTTGAGACTTTATTAGAAAATTACCCGAGTTGTCTAAAAGACATTTAACAGAATAGTCGGCAGTCTTCTGGTGAAACGTTTCTGCAAATTTTCTCAAATATTAATATCATACACAGAAAAAACTAAATTTCATTTTCTGTAAAGGAATTCAATGAAATAGTAAATATTTTGTCTATGAACGGACCTTAAAACAAATTTGTAAATATAAACAAAATTACCTCAACAATTTCATTGAAAAAAACGTGTCTTTTTCAGTGAACAAATTGTTAAAATCTATAAAACAAATTGTCTAAAAATATTTACAAATTGTAGACAAAACAATTTACTAAATCAATCCAAAATATTTACTGGATTTTCTGAAAATTATCAACAATATTTCTGTCTGAGTTTAATAAACAATTAGTGTAAAAATGCTAACAATTATTAAGCAAAATTATTTACTTAGGGCCTGTCCCACGATGTCGATAAGTCGATGTCGTTCTCTTGTTTATATTGAAAACAATAAAAAAAATTTTAGTTTGTTTTTGTTTTCAAACAAAAACGACGCCGTTAATCAAACAAAAATACAAAAATTGTTGTCTGTGTCATCATCATCATCCATTAAGCATTTATGAGATTTCACTTTGTTAAGTGTGTTCAAGTGTGAATGTTCAAGAAAATGAATGAGAATTAACGCAACCACATTAACTAATCGATTCACTCAAAAATCTTTTGTAAACAAACTTGCTACAATTGCATTCCTCTTGCTATGATTGTTCTTGTTGTTGTTATTTGTGTGCGTCGTCATCGGGGTGGTCAAACAAATAATTCATAGATTATGGACAGAACATTTATTGAAAACTAAATTTACTTTTAGACAAACGTTTGTTTGGTGATAATTTTTTCTGTGAATTGTGAAATTGTGAATTGTGAAATTGTGAAGGCAATCTAATTTTCTTTAAAACTTTTAACAGAATAGTCTGCACTTTTAGCACTCACCTCTGCATATTGTCAGATTTTAGTTTTCGTAATATGTAGTTCTTATTTATCTTTTAAGAAATTGTGCAGACAAGTCCAAAATTCCTTCTGAATTTCCCTAGAAATTCTTCAGAGTCCGCACAGAACTCTCTTGAACACATCGGCAAAGTTCGTAGAACTTCCTCAGACAGAGCGGTCCGCTTTTTTGCAAACCACTCATATGATTTTCTGTACATTTTCTTACCGACTTCAGCATCTTGTGCAGACTCTCTGAACAGAAATCGGGAAAAAAATGTTTGCTGGGTGTGTTTGTTTGCACTTAGCATTCATACACTCTTACCCAGCTCCACCATCAACAACAAACAAACAGCCAAAGAGATTTATGGACAATTTTCATTGGGTGGTTGGTTGTAATAAAGTCTAATAAAAATTTTCAAGTAAAACGAAGAAAAATTATTATATGCAAATTATTTAATTTTTTCTTTTTCTTTTTTTATAAAAAAAAATTATGATGCTTTTGCACAAAAAAAAACAGGAAAAAAGAACAGCTAAAGAAGATGAACCATAAAAATAAGAGGAAATAAAGTTGATGGAAATAATGAGAAGAAAATTTAATGCACATTTTCTTTTGTGTAAAAAATTTATAAACATTATTACTTGAGAAAATTACTTAATTTTATTACACAGATGTGTATTACTTTATGAGAGCGTATTTATCAGCACAGGCGGAAAGATTATAATATCATTCATTGACGTGTAGCCATGCTCCTTTTAAGTTTTAAAAAATTTAATTGAAATGTAAAATTTTATTAAAATATATGAGGAAATTGTTTTCAGTTGCATTGAATGGAGTGGAAAGAGGTACCGGCCTGAAATATTCAAAGAATATCTAATAACGCTACAACAGCAAATAATACAAATTTACAAAAGTTTAAAATTAAAGCGTGTGTGTAGTCTTCGGTCCAACTCGCTCGAACTCGTTTTAGACACATAGCTATGACCAAACCCATGTAATTTAAATGGGCTTGCTCATAAGTTGGTGTATAAAACGAGCTGCTGCACGAGGTGGACTCAACTCTAGACTGGGGTCTAACTCGTTCGAACTCGTTCAGCAGCTCGTTTTAGACACAAACCTATTATCGAACCCATTTAAATTACATGGGTTTGGTCATAGGTTTGTGTCTAAAACGAGCTGCTGAACGAATTCGAACGAGTTGGACCCAAGTCTACTCAACTCTAATATTTTTAACTGTTATATATAGATACTAGACCATAGAAGCACGCCATATATTTCTTTGGCATTTAAAGGTTTTCAAATATAAATTTTGTAAGTATTGGTAAGTAAATATTGTTAACTTATAAACAAAATTCTAAGGCTTTTTCTAAATTAAGAAAATGTACTTCATATATTTTTATCAAAGAAAAATCTTTTCAAATTAAATATATTTAGTCCAAGTGTAAAAAATTTTACATAAAGTATAATACGCTTATGGCTGAATAGACTATCAGCTACGATAGACTATCAGCCAAAAAGTCACGGTTCGAAGCTGCACAAAGCCAATCGCTTCGCAGGCGTTTTTATTTATTTTTTTATTTTTTTGTATTAAACATATTTTGTTCAAAAATCAACAAAGGGAATGTTTGTCTAATTTTAGGTCGATAATAATCAGTAAAGTGTTGCGGACTATTATCGATGTAATTTTCAACAAAAGTGTTTTAGAGTGTGGCGGCTTGCGTCCCAGCTCGGAGGTGGTCTTATCCCCAAGTGGAATTATGTGTCCACCATCATCCCTATGCATACCTTGAAGCCGCACATATGACTCGCAAGGTACACTCAGGTTCATGGACCGCCCACTATATACAAACACTTTGCTGAGGTGCTTGAGGTATCTTATCTCAAAATTAATAACTTTCGAGTGCCTTGCTTCTGAACTTTACCAAAATAATAATCAAAAAGAAAAAAGTCTACATATACAAAAACAGAATGCATGTTGGGGCTCCACTGACCTAAATATCCAATAATGAAGCTGTTATTTTTGAAAGTGGTATAAGTCCACTTTTAAAAAAACGGTAAGCTTTGGATTTTTTTTCATTTAGCGCTGTCAACGAAAAGAAATAACTCTACTATTTGAAACCACCAACTAAATTAAACTCCTGCAACGTTTAGTATTCAAATATTTATAATTAAAAAAAAACCTCCCATACAAATGAAATTTTTCCCGATAGCCAGCATTTTGTGGCAACGGCAGCTGTTTAAAACATAAAATTCCTCTCATAAACAAATGCAATCATCTTCTCATATATGTATTTTTAAATTTATTGTCAATAGATTTTCAAATATTTGCGTAGGTGCTTAAGCTAATGAATGAGATTTGAAACTATTAATACCTGGTTAAATATTTTAAATTTCTTGACTTTAGATCAAATGTCATTTTATATATTTTTGAAATTTACGTCTATATTTGTGAAGCTGGTATTGGTGATGGTTTTGTGACACTGCGTGAGTGTGTGCATGTTTTAACTGTCTAAACATTATCAGTTCTGCATCATTGATGCGGTTCTTTTTCTTTACAAATACTCACTGGTACATATTATTTTCTTCTAATAAGTTTTAAAAGATTTTAGGTAAATAACACATTAACAAGGTATTAAGTGTTCAATTCATTACAAAAACAATTCAAACACAAGACAAACAGCCAAAAATAAACATCAATAACAATTTCAAACAAAACAATATCGACAATAAATTAAGAAAGAAGAAGCGGTCCTACTTTGATTAAAAATTACTTGAAAAGGAAGCCGTCATTTGTTTAGCATCAGGGAGAATCAAACATAAAAGTTTTCATATTATTGACATTAATATTTTTCATTCCTTTCAAATTTATAAACCTGATAGGAAGTGTCTACATAAAAAATAAATTAATCCTTTTAAAAAACATCTACTTATTTGACCAATAAAGTACCCCTTAAACTCTTTTTAAACAAAAGGATTTTTTCCGCAGCTACAAAAATGCTGAGAAAAACTCATTTCCGTTTGACAAAAAATTTTAACTAAACCGGAAATGGCATGTTTTTTGTGTTTATTTTATAATTTGAAATTTAAAATGTTTGTAGGAAAAAAAATAAATGCTATAAGAATTTTATCTAAAGTGTTAACAATACGATTATGATTATAAAATTTCTATGACAAGTCAATTGATTACAATCATCATCATCGTCAGCCTTCTCCTCATCAGCAGCAGCCAAAACCGAGAAGCTAAAAAATCATTTGGCCACGTGACACATGTCACAGGAGCGACGCTTATTTTGCTGGTTTTCGGTTAATATTTTATTGTTTTTGTTTTTCGCTAAAGTTCCCTTGGCTGTAAGTTGATGATCATTCATCAAGATAAATGTCATTGCGACATTGTATCACAATTGTTTGACAACGTAAACGGCGTTGATGTTGCCAAAACTTATTAGAGAGAATAAGAAGAAGAAAAAAAAAAGAAGACACCATAACACCCATTATTGTTCTTCTCTGCCCGTAGAGTCGTGGTTGCTTGTGGCAGCGCGCAAGTGGCTGCATGGTGGTTGCAACATTAAACAGTTAAATAGCATTTATTACGGAGTTTGTGCGCTACCGGCTTAAGCCTCTTATAAAAGTTGAGAATGCCCATTAATTGAACACGAGTCAAACATTCATTATGGAGTTGAGATTATTCTTTTTTTTTTTATTTTTATTTATTTATTTTCTTTAAATCACAATCTTTTTATTTCAAATTATTTAACAAATGACGTTTATTGGTGGAGTTCAAAACTGATTATGTAGCTAAATTCTTTAACAATATTTGATTGATCTTTTGAATGGATTATATTATACATATGTACATACATATATATTTTTGTAATGGATCCAAACTCTGGGAAATTTATAGATGTTTCATATTTTACAATTGGTTTTAAAAACGTTTCAAGTTATTAAAAGCGCACGCGATAACATTGTCAAAAATGGTGAAAGCAATTATTGGAATTGCAAAAAGACGAATTATTTTCTAATTAATAGAAATTTTGTTTTTGATTAAGATATATTAAAATATATGTTAAATTAAACAATGGTTAAATTATATCTAACAAAAAACTAATTAACTAAATATTAACATATTAATTGATTCAATTACCTTAATTATTCAAAAACAATACGAAAATCAATTATTATAATAATTGGTTTAAACAACTCAATAATAGAATTATTAATCAGATTCAATTAAATATTTTATTGAATAAATTATCAAGGATACCTAAAATAGTTGTCTGCTATTTTGAGCTTTTGTCTTTAAGCACTCGGTACGAGTGTTTAAGGAAGACTAGTATTTATAGACAAGTTCTTTATCAAACAAAGCATCGATTTTTGTCAATGGAATGAATACATAAAACCAATTTTTTGAAATCGTCTGGGATACGTTGTTACTGTATATACTTCAAAAGATAAAATATTTTATTACAATTGGGGTGGAAAAAAGAGGATTTTAGAAGTTCATTGCTACGAAATTCGTTTCGCATTTGTCATTCCTAACACTGCAATTTTCACTTCAACATTCAAGAAATTAAGTATAGAGCAAAAAGGTGGTGGATCAACCTCTTATTGTGCTTGTTGCATTTTTTTATGTGTATAAGATTTTCACTTTCAAATATTTAATCAATTAATTGATTGAATCAATCAACTAGATGATTGAAGTAATTATTATTTTAATAACATATTAATTACAATGTTATTACTAAGCTAAAAGGAAATTTTTATTTTTTCTAATTTTTAATTAAGAAAATAATTAAATCAATTAATAACTTAATTAAATTTTGATACTATATAAAAAGTACCTTTAATTGAGAAAAAAGTGATGATAGTTTTTTCTGTGTAGGCTAGAAAATGTGTTTGAGAAAGTTTCAGCCCAATCTGATAATGTTAAATATAAAATTTAGTTTCCTTGATTCAAAACTTTAAAAATATTAATTTAAAAAAAAGTTTCCAAAAAATGCAGCAGCTGCACGACAAATGTTTTAACACAACTGAAGAAGGGTTTTGTCCTATTCAATTAAAGCAAGAAACTAAAACTCGCCTTTAATATTATCTTTAAGCCGTACAAACATTATTTCTTAATCTGCTCAATATTTTGAGAGATATCGTGGAACTTGTGCAAAAAAAAATGTTTATAAAAATTTTCGTTTTTAAAACATGAATGAAAACTAGTATCAAATGTTGTAAACTACACAAGCAACATTTTCTTCTTATAAATTTTTTTTTTTTAATAAATATTTTTGAAGTTATGAGCCAAGGAAGTTGAATTTTTTGTGTTTTCCTAACTTTAACCTCAATTCGGCACTTGTTGAAATCATAATACTGTGCTGACACTTTGTCAATCATATTTTCTTGTCTATTGGCATATTTACGCGGGTGCGCCGATGGGATATTCAAAAATCGATTCCTTCTAACCACCCTATTTTACATATTTAACAATATAAATTTGTTAATAAATGCTGAAAGTTTAATTGTTATACAAAAATAGTATGATACTAAAATAATATATGAGAATATGTAATTGCCACTTTGTAAAGATTCTGTGAGAGGCGTGAATGGTAGATTGTATGATGTTTCCCAGCTAAAATCACTAGCAGCACATTATATTTTAGTATTATATAAAAGCGGAAATGTCACATTTAGTACAAAGTACAAAAAACTTTTATATGCATCATAATCAAATGTTTTATTGTGGTTTTAGCTGTATGTTACAACACGTTGTAATACGAGTACACTTATCTTTGTTTTTATGCATGTAAGAAGTCCTTTTGTAAAACCAAAATTTTTGAACTGAGCACATCAATAAATATTGTCAATAATTCGTATGCTCGTTTTCCGTTGCAGAATATCGTTTTGCGATTTGTTTATTCAATGACAAAAGTTGGTTGTTTCAAATTGTTTTGTTGTTATTGCGATTACTTCGGTTGTTGTCATATTTCGCATGATGATGACAACGAAATGTATTAGCAACAAAACCAAGCAAACAATTTGATGCGAACTACACATCTGTTATTATCGGGAATAACCATGTATGTCTTGAAAACACATATTTCAGGAGAGCCACCATACTTTCTATCAGAGTTCGGATTTGCGCACTCCCTTTGCTCATTGCGCATTGTGCGTTTCTTACAAGCGTGTTAAAAATGCTCAAAAGCGCAAAGATCGTACCGGGAAAGAATGTGTAATTGGTTCGCGGTCGCAAGCACCTTCGTTTTATTAGCACCGCCCTTTGCGCATTGCGGCGCATTGCGCATGCTCTTTTTTATGCCAACAGCGCTTATTTTGAGTTTATTCAGTGCTGCAAAATACATCTTTCGTAGTGACCAGCGTTGTCAACTTTTAAATTTGAAAAAGCACTAAAACCAGGAAAAAACGCGTAATTTTTGTAAAAAAGCACTAAATTAAAAGTTTTTCATATTATATAATAATACACTAAATCACAAAATATATTTTTTATATAAAGTAAACCTACAATTACAATAACATTAAATTAAAATTTTTAAAAACCCCGAAGCAAATGATAGCTTCAAAACGGCAGGACCAATTTTCTTCAAACATGGGTTAGAAAATTTTGGATTAAGTCACCTTTCAAACAAAATTTACAAATTCAAATCGATTAACCCGTTTGGGAGCTACGGCGTCCAAGACACACAGATTCAACAGAATACATCTAGAATAGATGTGATATCTTCTAAATGGCTGGACCGAGTTTCTTCAAGCATAGCTAAGAACACTCTCGATCAAGAAACCTTTCAAACAGAAAAAGCTAAATCAAAATCGGTCTAGCCGTTTTGTCTGTACGTGGACTTGTACAGACACACACTACAAACTTATAACATCCCTTTTTTGGTCGGGGGTTAAATAAATATGTACTTGTTCATTTTATAAACTAAAATGCATAATTTTTGACGTATTAACATATCGCACTTGCACTTCAAAAGTGACACAACTCAAAAATAGGACTTTTTCAGAAAACGGGGAAAGAATAGAAATGTGTACAAGAACTTAGTACACAATATATTTGTACAATGTTTTATGCAATACGAAAACCAATATGACGAATAATTTTGTACTATTAACTCCCAAGATGCATTCCTTGAGGTTTGTCGCTTTTGAAGTGCATGCGCGATATAATTTAGTAACAAAAGAAATGAAGAACAAAACTGTTGTAATTTATGAAAAAATGAGTCGCTATATCTTTAAAACTAGAGCTAATCGGAAAATTTTATAGAAATTTCTGAATTCAGAAGATAAAAATAAAAATGTTCATTGTTGTATATCAGTTGGTATTTCATAGGTTTAACAACATGAATTTTCTCGCTTATGTGAAGTAAAGCGCTAACCGTGTGTAAGGACATTCTGTTACGTAGTTTAGACTTACCCTGCAGCAAATTCATTAAAGTTTTTCACACATACTGCTTGCCTAAATTCACTGTAATTGACAGCTCTGACGTGGTTTTTTAAAAAATAAAACAAAAAACTATGGCGGCAGAATACTTGCATAAGAAAATTGTACTCAGCTGTTTTCTTGACTGTAGATTGAAACACTCAACTTGAAAGAGAAATTTAAAGCAAGTTCGCATCAATCAAGGTAGATGTATAAGGTATACTTATCGGCGAATTGATACAACAAAGCAACTTTTTTTGGGAATTGTGGTGTCAAAACATGTATGAGAACAACTCTCAAAGCGAATATTAAAATGTGAGTGGATTGATGAAATACACTACAATTTGACAGCAAAATTACTGAACATATGGGCTGATGCACAGATCTTATATATCGACCTTGGCATTAATTTAAAAAAGTATGAGAGTATTGTAAAAAAGTGTGAGTGTATTAAAACTTAAAAGGCAAAACTAGATCGTCGAACCCCAAAGTTAAACAGATTCATGAAGGTAAGAACGCGTGCAACTTCTGCGTTTGAATAGGGAAGTGACAAAAGTTTGATAACAATATTTGCTAATGACTTAAACGGACTTAGATCAACTGCATATTTATATTTTACTTAGACAAAACTAAATAAAAATGTAAATAAATTTCTTCATTCTTCCAAAAGGCTGAAGAAAGTATGTTTAGCAAAGGGCTGCATTAGCAAGAAATTTTATTTACACTTAGAAACAAAATTATTTTTTATTTATAAATAAAATTATTTTTGAATTTTGTATTCAGTGCCACTGTCACAAATAAAAAGCACTAAAAATGAAACTAAAAAAGCACCGAGTACTAACTCTAAAATTTTTCGCGTCGAAAAGTTTAAAAAGCACTAAAAACGGTGCGAAAAGCACTGAGTTGACAACGCTACTAGTGACATAATTTTAAGACATCTCGATTTGTGGCATTATATCGTTCTTCTTTCCTTTTTTATTCTTAGTTCCATGGAATTATGATGTCCCTAGACCGGCCAAACTTCCGGACCGGAACCGGATATATAGCACGCACTGCCGATCCAGCTTTCTGTCCAGCCCCTAAAATGGTAGCTTCCGGTTCATAACGGAACCGGATATATGAACCGGACTACCGACCCAACTTCCAGTCCATCCCCTAAACCAGAAGTACGAACTGCACTACCGACACAACTTCTAATCCAGACCGAAAGCAGAAATATGAACTGCTCTACCGACCCAACTTCCAGTACAGTCCCTAAACTGGAAGTGCGAACTGCACTAGCGACCCACCTTCCGGTCCAATCCCTAAGCCGGATGTGCGAACTGCACTACCGAACTATTTTAGGCGGATGCTCAGAACTAGTACTGTCATCCCACTGTTGCTATATCCGTTTTGAGATTTGTACCTGTATTCAGCCATACGGTGTGTTAAAAAAAATTGTTTAAGAAAATACTATGGCATGCAATAACATCCATGGAAATATTGCCCATTGCATTTATTAAATTGTTTACAACTGTAAATACGCCATGCTTAAACTGAAAGGACAACGCAAAAAATTCGCAAAATAAAATGCTCCTTCTTGCGCATGCTCCTTTTATTCGCCGCCCAAAAATATTGGAGCGGAGCAAGCGCAATAACAAATTGGTTCCGCTCTTTGCGTAAAGTGCGAAAAAGAGCAAAAAGAGCGACGCTGGGATGCGTTTTTTATACTCTGCTCTCTATATGACACTGTGGTTTCGCTATGAAAATTTGCATAAAACTTTCAGGACAAAAACACATAAAAGTGTGCAGACAACAGCACCTGTGCCAAAATCCATACATATGTGTGTATGTATGTAGGTGGTTATTACAAGGACAAAAATTATTTAAACACTTTTAAAATGATAATAACAGAATTAATACCGTAAGTGTTGTTGTGCGTGAAACTATTCGTAAGATCGAATAAATATATAAAATAATTCCTCTGCGGGAAACTGTGTAACAATTGTCTTCAACGTATTTATCCTATGACTGCTGAAAATGGAGATGGTAAAATATATTCCCGGGTCGTGAGCGGTGAAAAGAGAACACACCACTTAACTACATATTTAGAACAGAAATGTTAATACCCTCATCGTACAAGTAGATTATTTGCAAATAAAAATATTTGTTTAAAGTACAGTAGTTTGACTAGTATCAAAAAACCAACAGCAGGACAACTACCTCAAATTTGGATCTACAACCAATCACTAAGTATCGTAATTATGTCAATAGACTGTCTCCAATGACAGCGTCACGTAAAAGTGACAGGTCCTTCTCATATAAAGCTCCAAAACTCGAACCGGTTGCCAGTCTTTGGGAGCCAGTCACGTGACTTGTCTTGTGACAGGTTTTCTTCTCTATAGGGTCGCTTAAGTTACAATCAATTAAAATTTTTATTAAATCAATTAAGCAGGATAAATAAAACTTGTACCAGAAATCACTTCAGAAGATAATTATATTAAAAAAAATTTTCTGGTATGTGATGAAAATCGATCGATTTCAAATCGAATCGATTTCAAAAAACAAAATCTCCTGACAGATGACTTATTGATGTTATTATTGTTTTCGATGCTTAGAATATTTTATTCGATTTCACTGTATCGTACGATTTACACAACACATATTTGGCTATTATTTTTTTTATGAAATCCAGCAATTTGAAATCGATCAATTTCCATCACATACCAGATTAATTGTATTATAGTTTTAAATCCATTAAAACTTTTATTAATTTAATCAAAGAAAGTATTTCCGCTAATACTTCAAAGTAACAAAAATTACTATTGAGAAAATGAATTTTTAATTTTCTTTCTTTATTTCTAATATAATATTTTTGTCCCTTAGTTGGAAGCATCGACTTCGCTAATGCCATTTTTCCCATCTGATAATTTAGCGCCTGGTCCACCATTACTTAATACATATTTTTGTGTCAATATTATATGTAACTTTAAATGGAAATGTTGCTATAATCATTTACAAAAACTTTAACTGGGTGCTTGTGTTCATAGTAAATATCTATAGAAGACACATATTGACACGATTTTGCAAAAGTTTTGATTTATTCAAATGTCACGATTTGTAAAACAATATAATCGTCTGTGAAACAATAAAAGTATGGCACATCAAATAAACAACAAAACTTTTACGCCATTATCACAAACAAGTCCTTTTCTGTGAATATTTTGATTTTTATTGTTGAGTCCTTAATAACAGAATATTTTGTTTTTTTATTTTTTTTTTTATTTTATTGCAATCATTTTAATATTATAGAGTTTGTATTTCTATTTGATTTAAATGTAAATTTTTTTTTTAAAGGAAAACCCCGAACTTTTGTAAAATAATAGAAATTCTATTTAATCGATCATTTGAGAATTATTTTATAACAATTTCAATTCAATTTATCACAAAAGTAAAATCTCTAAAGTGTTGCTAGAAAATCGTTTGCCATAATTTTTTTTTTGGTAAAATAAAATGCACAAATAAATAAAATGTGATTTGCATACGAATTCGTCTGTTTATTTCAGCATTTATACGTTTCAAAATCTCAAATTTAATTTTTCTAGTCGTATCTTTTCCATCTAAATGGCTCAGTTTGATTGAGTAACAAAACATTTGCCAATCAAAATCCTGGATAGCAAGAATATAATACACCAAGCACATACTAGCTCGCATATGCTGCAGGAAATTTCATACTTGGCCTTATTTCGTTATGTGTATTTTTATGCAAATTCAATTTTCAATTTCATTGAATTAAGAAATGGAGAAGGAAGAATCTCACGTAGAATCGCGTTTTTTTCTACTAAAGCTTTTTTATATTTCTTTTCTTAAGAAGAAAATAATTTCAACATTTATTTAAATGACATTTTATGTGTTTCGTACATCACCACTCAACATATCACATGGCTCCTTAATGCATCCTTTGGGTATAATACCAACTACTAACACACACGTTCTTTCTAGCACACAAACACACAAAGGCTCTCTCAATCTCTTTTATTTCAGTTTATTTAAATTCAAATAAAAATGCCAATGAACAGAGATGTGATATTAAAATTAAAAAGTTTTCCTAGGAAATCGGAAAATGTTCTTTACACACAAAAATTTTTATAAATATCGTTATTTGTAAAATGAAAACGTTTAATTAAAATAAAATATTTATTACGGCCCTTTTCTTAATGTACGATTAAAAGTTAACGTGGACTTTAACGGCAAGTTCGGCAAACAAAAATTGTCGTTAAAGTCAACGTTAACTCTTATTAATACATTGTGAAAAGGCCTGTTAAATTGTTTTAAATAATTTTGTGAAGTTTTTCCAGAATATCCCACATTAAAGAAGTTTCTGATCTAGTGGAATCAATGCAGAATTTATGACAAAGAATTCGGTAGCAGTAAATTCAAATACATGTTCTGTAAAGAGTTCTTGGTGTCATCTATATTGAATTTCTATGATCTTTACGCAGGCTTTGAACTGGTGTAAAACTTTGAGAGTCCCGATTTTAAGCACGAATCCCTAAGCGTTTGTAACAGTTTCGGACCTAGTTGTAGGTTTTTTTTGGAAGCTTAGATTGTCTCTGTCAGCGTCATTGCTTTTGAAGAACCCATCTTAGTAAACGAATGAAATAAAGTACAGAAGTAAAACCAGAAACAATTTAATCACTGTATTTATTTTGAATTTTTTACGAGCCAATCTTGAGTTGTATTTTAAATTAAAATATCTTTCATTCTTATTTAAAATATCAAAAATAAAATAAAAGAAATACTTGTACGAGTACAAGTACAAGTACAGTTTATTTTTATATTGTTTGGGTTTAAGTTTGGTAAGATTTTATTATGCACGAAAGTACATTTTCTTTATTATTTCTTTTTAGTTTGTTACATTGTCAGTTAGTCACCCAGTCTGTCTGAGCTAGTTAGTGAGTCAGTTAGTTATTTATTAAGGAATGAAAACTAAAAATAAAACACCAACTGGATATGGATCCCTTAACGAAAGTTTGACAATACTGCATTCGATTGCAATGTATTCGATTCGATTCAATTGGATTGGATTGCATACATACGGTGATGGCTTTATTACAATGTGGACATAAATTCAATTGCATAAAAATTCAAAACTTCACTTACACACACTGATTGACAATATTATGCTGAAATCAATTGATACCCATATACAGTCATGACGCAGCGCCAAATTCTAGATGAAATATTTCAAGCATGAGAAAGAAGCAAAAACTAAAAATTGTCCACTAACAGTTGAGTTGTACGCCCAAAACCATTGCTGGTTCTTCAGTGTACAAACAGAACAAACAGTGACTTGTGAATATCAAATTTATTTGAAATTTGTTTTAAGACTTTTGGCATGAAATCTTGTTATTATAAGACTGGCAGTATTAGGGATATATCGCCAAAGTTGGAGGGTTTTTACAGAGAGACTGACTGATGGACGAACGGAGGGACAACAAATCCAATATATATATAAGCTTTAAGAAGATTGGGACAGACTGACAGTATGTCTTTTGAGAATGGCGGATCCAGTCTTCAGTTCAGGTAGGGGTTACATGGTGGAAATTTAGTCGGGAGTGCCTCCAAACCAATTTGATTACAAAAATAGACTCTAGTTTGACTAGCGCCAGAGAGTATCAAGGGCGTAACGACACTCATCACCCCTCTTTGAACAGCGTTTTCTTTTTCATACATATATGTCGTTTTGGGGACATGTCATAATGTCCACTGACATAATGTCCATGGACCTTATAAAGTAGCACATATGAAAACATGAATAACCCCCTAGGCGAGCTTGAAGAAAAACTAGTTCTCGTAACCAAGATTTCATTGTATAGATTTTTAGCCAAAATGTTGATTTTTATTAAATAAAAATTAAGAAACCCAGCCAGCCCACTGTGCATTTTTATCTTGTTTTATTTTTAAATATGAAAAAAAAACATCCTGAATATTACCAATCGCTCATACCAAATTTAAGTGACATTCTTACACACTCTTACATTTGCTATTGTTGTTATTATTGTTATGTTGGCAAAGTATATTTATTAAATAAATGCGGCCGATACATTTTCGATAATGGTTAAAAATCAATGATGATGATTTTCATTATTGTTGACAACAACAGCAATAGCAACAACAACAACACAAGGCAACAGGGAAAGAAAGCTGAAGCACTACATTGGCAGCAGAAATTGTTCAGACTCAGGAAATTGAATTTAAATTCTCAATTGAAAAACTGCAATTGTTTGAAAAACAAGTCTGTAAAAGGAGTTCGTTATTTGTGAGAATAAATATGAATGCTTGAATTGGATGAACGAATGTGTGAATGTGAACGTTACAATTGACAAACCATCATGTTATCAAAATAAAACGAGACCAAAACGAATCGTAACGAAATGAAATCAAATGAAATGAAATCAACGCAGTCAACTAGCAAACCATCAAAAAATCAACCAAATGAACTTCAAAAATCGACAGGTTTTTAAAGAATATTCAGTCAGTCAGTCCATCGGTCATTTAGTCATTTCGTTCATTCTTGCTGTCAGTCTAAATGCCAGTTATTTGGTCATTTAGTCAGCCATATTGTAAAATATTACATAACTTCCTAGTTGCCATATTAAAGTCACACGCAAGTGTGTATACACTAGGGATGGGCAAGTGAAAAATATATATCGATATATACCAATATCGATATATTTTTAATTAAATATATATTGGCATCAATATGCATATATCGATTAAAAAATATCGTTATTTCGATATATGTCCCAGCAAAAATAAATTTGGTACAAGGAAGCAGTAAGTTCAATTTGAAGGGCTTCGGAGATACATAAAAGCACACAATGCATCCCCTCTGCCTTACGAGGATGCAATAACGTAGGCGAGTGAAGAAATGTATCGTACACACGACGAATTTGGTCGGCTATTTATTTTTTTCATGTTTCTTAAACATGAAGTTTTTTATTCAGCTCAAAATTTTTATAGTGCATCCTCTCTCGCTTACGTGGATATACATATGGATGCGAGTGCTACTTGAATAGTGTATAAAAATAAATGTGTGCGAAGTTTTTTTTTCAACTCAAACTTTTTTATAGTGCATCATCTCTCGCTTATTCTGACTTTAGACGACATGTATTTTACATCTGACTTGTCAAATTTCCCACTGCAAAAGTGATACATGCCGTGTGAAACATATGAAACATTGTCAGATGACATTTACAGAAGCAAATTCAGATGAAAAATTTTCAATTAGAGCGTGTTCTATTTTCATCTGACAAGGCATCTGACATCAGCTGTATTAAATGATCAAAAGTGTGGGTGGTTTGGCTGAAAAAACATTAAAAAGCAAAGAGCGCTTTATATATTTACGAAAATTGTGCAAAAACTCAGCTATTGTGAACACTCAGAGGCTATGTCAGATGTAATTGCACATATACGTGTGAAAGCAAATATTATAAACCGTCTGTAAAATGACAATTTTGACAAACATACGAAGTTACATATGTCTCACACACCTAACAAGCCATATGTAAAAAACATGTCGTCTAAAGTCAGCATTACGTGGGTACGAATATGGATACGAGTGTGACTTTTGCTTCGTAATTTAATTTTTTTATTCTTCCATTGAATTGTGTATGAAAATATATGTGCCTCGATAGCTTAGTTGTTAGTGTTCTAGTCTACCATGCGTAGATCGTGGGATCGATTCCTTATTCAATACGCGAGCAAAAAGTATTTAATAAAAGTAAATTGTATTTGTACCATTTAATACGTAAATAAATATAAAAACAACATAAAATAATGAAAAATAAAAAATTAATTCAAGTGTTGTAAAATTGTGATATAAAGAGCAAAACATTTTTTAATTATATACATATAAAAAAGACATGAGGTTAATGCATCTAGGATGCGCTGAAAGGAGCTCATGCTTCCAGACCTACCAAGTGGGACATCCCATACAAAAATCATGAGTACCGAAATCTCTCCCTTACAAACCTGCTTCCAGTAGATGGATATTTTGCTGGGGTGGGTAGTGCTCTAGCCTACCATGCGGAGATCATGGGATCGATTCATGATTCAATTCGCGAACAAAAAGTATTTAATAAAAGTAAATTATAGTGTAAGATAGTTTCCAATTGTATGTGTACCATTTAATAGATAAATAAAATAAAATAATGTCAAATTAAAAATTAGTCCAAATGTAAGTAAAATTGTCATATAAAGAGAATATTATTTTTTTTATTATATACATATAAAAAATACATGACGTTAATGCATCTAGGATGGACAGAAAGAAGCTCATGCCTCGAGACTTACCATGTGGAATATCCCATACAAAAATCATGTAATCCCGAAGCTGGTTGTTAAGACAGAGTACTGAAATCTCTCCCTTACAAACCTGCTTCCGGTAGACGGATATTTTTGCTGGGGTATATCGATATTTTTTTCAACCATTATTATTCATACATAGTCCTCAATTTTTTTTTAAATAAAACACAAAAAGCACCTTTATTATAAGAAACTAAGCTGAAAAGAGTTATTTTCTAGCACCCTTAGGGCTAATAAATCAGAGCAAGTTAATATCTCTTTTTGGTTAAAAATGTGTTTAAACTAGCAAATCTATAAATCAGTAAACATATAAACCATATATTAAACGTATAAAATTGGGCGTTTAAACTACCAATACAAGCCATATGCTTTTGATCGATATCCCACAACAAAACCATCTATTTTTGACATTTATCGTGATGCTGCCACATTATTATTATTTAAACTTGGAATAATACATGCGAAAGTGATTTACTGCTGTTGAGTTTAAATTACATTTAAATTTTAGTTTAGTTTAACAAAATTAGTGTTTAAACGTTCACTGATTTATTAGCCATTACTGTTTCAATAATATCACTGTGCCACAAAAAATACACCTCAAAAATGAGAAGTTTTTTAATCTAAATTGAGGCAGTTGAATACGAATATGACATTAATTTATTTTTCTTAAGAAACGTTTTCGAGATATTCATGAAAAACTCGCTTTTTGCAGTTTATAAAGCTATTTCCAAAAATTTTGAGTACTGTTTCATATTTATACTGTGTTGATCAGATAAAAAGTCACTGAGTTACAAGCCTTTATATATGAAAAAAATTTCATTTATTGCATTTTTTCACCATTTTGATATGCTCCATTAAAGCAAAAAAATATAATTTTTAATTTTGTTTTGACCCATATCTTAAATAAAATTTTGTTCCCTACATACAAAAAGTAAAATTGTTAACATCGGGCAAAAATTTAGAAAGTTACAGCAGATTTAGTGAAATCATCCGAATTTTAATTTTAATAAAAACAATTTTGTATGGAGTGGAGCAGAATTAAATATTTTGGAAATATATCAACCATTCCTAACTCTACTATATGCTCCGATTAGTATAAAGTTTCACGTGGAGATATCAGAGGAGTGTTCTTATATAATTTAGAAGATTAGCTTCCCATATTGCTCAGAAGCAAAGGTATGAAGTGCAAACTAGTGCACTTCGGTCATGTACAATTTTTCAACGTTTGTCATTTCATTGTTTCTCACTCGATTCCAAAAATTGCTTGTGTCCATATAGATATGTTCTAAAAACTATGTCTATGTTCTAAGTTCTAAAAAATATGTCTTTGGTTAATCAATTATCTTGTCTAGTTAGTGAGGTATACTCATTTTAATATTAAAATTTCAAAATTTTTTAAATCTTTGGTTCAGTATTTTTCAGATATCGGATCCAAATAAGAAACGATTGTCCCAGATGTAAAATTTAGAAACGCCGATAAAGGTATATATTTTTTTCGGTGGCCTCTATTACCGAAGCTATGATGAAATCGGTGTAACAGCCTCTTGAAGAATACCAAATTTTAGAAAAAATTAAAAAAAAATATTTATCCATAGAATTTAAAATTTCGTCTGTTTTGGTAGTTAGGAGACCATAAGACATCAAAAAATATAGTGGTGATCAAAGGTCATAACAAAAGTTTATTTTTGTTGCATAGTGTTAGCTTTATTTCTTAGTAAATCAATCAGTCATGCCTGAGATGGATATGAAGAGATTTCATGAAGATTCCCTATCTATCCTAGAATCTGGGTTGATATTAAAGTAACCTGACTATGAATAAATTAATATATTCCCTTTAGATCGCATTCCGCATGGTCTAAAAGTTCGTTAAATGTCTTCCTTTCCCCTGTTTAACGTCCTATTTCTAGACAGAGCTGGGAATTGTCAGAGGAGGTATTTAACTGTTTCTTCCTCCTCCGCATTTTGATAACTCCTACAGAAGTCATTGTAAGGAACTTTTGATCTCATATCATGCGTAGCTATTGACGAGGAAGTACCAGTACAGTTACAGACCTTGAGAAGTTATACTAAGGCCGGACGCAGCTGGAATCCTCAATTGTTATTTTGCCTTTTCATTTAGGAATGTGCGGCATTCTCTAACCAACTGGGGTGCTGTTGGCTGAGTAGTTAGGGCGTTTGACTGCAAAGCCTAAGGTCTTGAGTTCAAGACTAGTTTCAGGCGAGCCAACAACATCATGTATTTTTCTCATGTGCATTGGTGTGTTGTTGTGTTGGTTGTTGTTGGACTGTTAAAGTGATGAAGGCATAGCACTGATCACCTTGGCAGTACCGGCAGCGATTAATAATAACATATCCTAATGCACTCGTACATATTGTAGCAGAACCGTTGGCGAAGTAAAAAGAAGTAATAAAATGGCTACACAGCGTAAACAACTCGATGCCTCTATTGACACCAGAGGAGCTTGCAACACTGCTCTACAAAAACGCGCAGTAGCAGGGTTGTAAATAAATTAAGCTTTCTATCTCTCTCCCACTTCACCACCAGTTCTCTCTGCACTATCCCTTTCCCAAAGAAGGTAACACATTAATTAATTAACTGGTAGGCATTAATTGCCTGATTGTGTTACTTCTCTTTAAAAAAAAACTACAGCATTCTGTAAACACCAGAAAGAGCATGTAAAGTAGCCTTACTATGGGTACATATTCGGATATGCTGAGTAGATACACCATTTTACATTAACCAATTGTCTACTCTTTGGATTGCCGATATTTCAGCCCGCATGATGCTACATTGTTTGGGTAGCCTAAAGTGTATCCTACGTACGGAATAAAAACTTCACTACCTACTACAACACCCGACGTGGAACTCTCGATATAAATCTCCAGCACATTCTTTCGTTGATGGATGTCATTTGTCTCAGAGGATGTATCCGAGAAGCCTAACTCGAATATTTGTAAGTGTGGTCGGGAAGATTTAAAATATGTCCCGATATAGTCATGCAATGATGCATTTTTTACCAGTGAACACTTAAAAACAAAAAATTCACCGCAATTTTACCAGTGAAAAAATTTAGGCTTTAATATTCACAATAACTGCCAAAACAATACATTCTCACCGTTTCGGGTGCACAAATCAAAATTGAACACTGAAATTGGTGAACACTTCAAACTTCATCGTTGCGGAATCTGGCCCCAGTTCTATAGATGGTGTAGTGTGAGGTGTAACCGTAATCATCTTAGCAGATATTCGTAAAACTTTCTCTATAATCATGGAGCAGGTGATTTTGTTTGAAGAATATAAGGATAAAATATATATTAGCTAATCGAAAATCATACATTGTGTATAAAAAGGTAATGATTATTCTCTTTTTGAATCAATAAGGAAGTTTTCACCAAAATTATTTTATATACAAACACAATATAAACCTTTATTTATTCAGTTCATAAATTTGCTGCTACAAATGGCCTTTACATAATTTATTTTATTACAACTGCACTCTTACCATAGTGCCACACATTTTATCATTCACCCCTTTACTCGTACATATAATAAATGCTTAGTTGATTTTGCCATTCTTTGACTTTTTGTTGCTTCGCTCTTAACAAGAAATAACCCAAAAAAATCTGTCAAATGTACATTTTTCGTTAGTTATACAGTCATTTGTAAAAGTTGCTTCGAAAGAAAAGTGAAGAGAAAATAGCAAGAACAGCAAGAATAGCAACAACAACAACAACAACAAAGTGTCATTTACTGGTATAAGTATCAAATTACACTTCCGCCGGAAAACGACGTTCAATGCTCGTTAAACTATTTTTTAATACAAAATGCTCATGAAAAATAAAGATTCAATAACGTAAATTATAGTGCAAGAGCTTGTGTGTTCATTCGTTCGTTCGTTCACTTTGCCAACAATTTTCTCTCTTTTCAAATACGAAATATTTTTATCATGAGATTTTATATTTGGAAAATTGCTAAATGATTTTAGATAGTGGCAGCAACAAAAAAGAAGTAGAGAAAAGGGAGGACAGATTATGGTAAAAATTGTAAATTGGATTATAATATTCGAAATAATAAATTATGTGCCGTTCGTTCTTCATGGGTGTGAGTAAGAACAGTTTGGGAGAAAAGTTTCATTGGACATTTTAAATTTATCGAATCTTGATTATATGTAACAGAAATTATACAAAATTTAATTATTCTGGCTCAACCCGAATAGAAATTTTTCCAATCCACATATTGAGGCACACTTGGGAACGCTGGGGTTAACCCAAAAGGATTGTCCCATTTGGGACTCGGTCGGGAGCTTGTTGCGATATCTCATCTACAAATTAGTGATTTAAGATAACTTCTTCCCAAGTGGGAAACTATATTGGGAGCTTGTTGGGAAAATCTAACACAGATTTTCAGTCGTATTTTTTGCTCATCTTCGATAGAGGTGATTGCTGTTTAATTTTGTCCCTTGGACAGCTTTAGCAATTTCAATCAATATTAGAGTTTTTATTTTTCCGATTTGAGCTAGTTTTTGTGAGTTTTCAATATTTCCCTACAGGAAACCAATCGGGTCATAAATACTTTTTTGCGCTACATTGCAATTGGAGATCCCAAATGGGTTTGTACCAAAATTACTAATCGGGAAGCTCGTTTAACTTAACTTTTGAATTAAATAATTTTTATCTTTGTGTTATCTGTTTACTATATTATTTTTTTTTGCAGTCTTCAAATAATTTGAAAAGCCTTTTTGTCATTATATGTGTGTTTGGAACAATCATCCGTTCACTAATCTGATTGATAAGATCGTGGTTGATCTTTAATACATCATGATGTTAAGTACGATCCTTATGTATTCAAATATTATTCTTTGTCTTTTCAATTATTACATCCTTTAAAAATTCTGTTCTGAATAAAAATAATATAATTGAAAAATTAAATTAATCGAACTGAATCATTAAATATCTTTGGATTAAAAAGACTGTTGTATGAAAAATAAAATTGATATGCATAGAATATATCATATACTTTTCGAATATTGTATTTAGATGCACCTGTTGTAACACAGGGTGGATGTGAAAGGGGTCAAAGTTCACAAATCCGTGCGTCAAAAATTTTTTGGGAGTTGTAACTTGTGTAAATGGTAAACGATTTGAATGAAGTTTAGTGTAGAATAGTCTGCATTTAAAAGCAAAGATAAAATATGCATAAAATATCACTTATCTCCTTTTTAAGCCTGACTTCTTTAGTTTTTCATCCACAGTTTCGTCAATACACAAGCAAACCGTTCTTTGAATATAGTTTTAGATAGCATACACCATGCAAAATAACATGCAAAAAATTTTTCCGCTATCTGAAAAACTTTAGCAGTACTGGGGCCGAATTACTGCATTCGTTATCGAGTAGGCTTTCGTATCGAATAAAATTTCGTCACGTATCGAATGGATGGATTACCGCATTCGATAGCTAACGTATGGAAATGTTTAAAAAGTGTACCAAGTTTATATTATACCGGTTGTTGAATCGACTAAAAATTTGTAATACATTAAAGAAATTTTTGTGTTTCTAGCAGCTAGTACAACAACGAAGTCGATTGGCCAACTGTAATAAGGTTTATAGGTAATGTTCTATGGTTTTTTGCAAAACAAACAAAATAAAAAAAATTGTATTCGATCGCTCTAGTGCTAACGAGTGGAATTTAAACAGCAGCTACTCGATTATCGTATGCCGTAATCCCAAAAAGAATATTTTCGAACAATTTTACTCGATCACGTATGCGGTAAGCTATTTTTATTTAGATGGAAATATTAAGGCATGTAACAATGGAAAAGACAAAGAAAATTTTGCCAGCATGAAAGGTTGAACTGACCTCATAATGTTTCAAGATCAACCAAGATTTCATTATCGGAATTCTTTTGCTGCTAATCACTACTGCCTTACTTTTAATCAATTCGACTGAGTCACCTTGTAAGTTTTTTAGCTTCTATTTGATTTTATGGAAGTTCACTATTTTCTTTGTCTTGTCCAATTAAATTTTTTTGTTATTTACATAATACCATCGGCTTAGGAACACTAGAGTGTAAATGGTTCTTTATCCCTTTATTTATTTATTTGAACAGTGTACATTCTTAGCTATTTATGTGCCTTCACAGTTTTTAAGAATTAAGCTATGAATTTTTATACCCGCTCGCCAACAAAAAAACATAAGATTGATTTACGGCTGAATATGTATCTATTAATATTCCAAGTTTTAAGTAAATCTGATCAGAAATTTTGAGTTTACAGCTGTATTTATTTTCGAAAAACCACCACTATGCACTGTCATAGTTAAAACATCAAAAGGCGAGACTGAAAATAAACACTGACTTTCAAAATGACAAGGTGCAATATAAACCTAAAGCACGTGTGGAGAATACCACTCTTGCTCACATCGCCAGATATATACATATATAAAATATATCTATATTATAGATATATTAATCACAAGTAAAGAGCCACGCAGCAGAACGACAGCAAGTTAAGTAAGTAAATCCTTTTGTTTATATTTGACAGCGATATATAAAATTGTAATAAAATTTATTCTTGATTTGAAACATATTGAGGGCGTTAAAAGTAATAACAGTGATAGTGATACTTTTTTTGTTATTAACGCCCTTAATAAAATTAAAAATAAAAATATTTTCAGTATTATCAGTGTCATTGTAGAACTTACTACGGTCATAATATAATAAATATAAAAATTTCGTATGTATGCTTGCTACCCAGCCAACCACTAAATGATAATAAAGTAGCAACTTCCGATGGTGTTAAGTAAAAATCATTCAATTTCCGTTTTTCTGATTCCTCATTCACAGTTGGAAAACACAATAAGCTTGATGTACTTAAACAGATACACACAGACACACACATACGAACTTATTTAAAAACGAAATATTTGTGGTTGTGTGTAAGGGAGCAAGAGAAAAAGTTTGTTTCTACACAAACTAATACATGCAAATTATATATTTTTTTGCAATCTCATCATATTTAACTTTGAAAAAAATAATAATAATAAGCAAATAAAAAACTAACTAAATAAACAGCAAGATGTGTAATCGTCCTTCAGCTTCCTTATCAATAGACCAGCTCCCTTACAACAGCATCATCGTTGGTTACCACCCACCATCATCGTAATAATAAAAATATAGCAATAAACTGTTTTCGTTTTCTTTATTTTATTAGCTCTTTTTTTTTGTTGTTGTTGCTTTTCTTCAACTAACTTGTCGTCCATCTTCTTGAAAATATAATTTATTTATTTTTCTTATATTTGGCAGGCGCCTAAGTATTAGTGACATGAAGGGTGTGATTTGTTGTTGTTTTATTACATAGTTGTTGCACAGAGTGTGAGTGTTAATGTGGCATATCTAACTTTACCACAAAACTGTTACAATGAAATTGTATCTCTTATTTAAATGCGGGAGTTTGTTTGTATTTTTCAACATCCCTTCTTTCTAATATTTTTTCTTCTTCTTTTTCGTTTGTCCTTTATTTAACGTTATTATATGGTTGTTTATATCTCGTCGTTTATTATTCATACATCATGATCCTTTTTTCCATATTGTTGCTTTAGTTGTTATGAATTTGAATAATTTTTATTAGAACCCAACATTATGAATTTTTGATGAGGAGCATCATCATCATTGTTGCTTTGGGTTTTTCTCTTTGGTCGATGTACAAACGTGTGTCGTCTAAGCCATGTCACAAACGTTTAAAATTTATTAATATTTTCATTTATTCTTTTAAGCTTGCCGGTGTATGTTGCTCTGGTTTATGTTTGAGCCTTAAAGGTATTAATTCATTGGTTTTACTGATCATTTGTAAATTAAGCAATTTCAACAGCGGTACTGCTCAGATTTATATATTAGCATCGAAAAATCCGCCTTTAAATTCCCTTGAAGTCGTCCTAAAACATTTGTACATTTTTTACTAAATATAGTGAGGCTACATAGGTTTGTTATTCCGTTTGTAATTTATATTAATATCAGTTGCAAAATCATAAAGTATATAGTATATTCTTTATATATAGTATATTCCTTATTGATGTGGAAGTTAAATAAACCATGTTCGTCTGTTAGTCTATCTGTACGTGGAATCGGTTTTCTGAAATGCCTAACAAAGGTTAGAGACTTCGGATTTAGACAGTATTTAAAAAAGCTTTTGGGTAAGTTTGGGTACCTTCGCTCACCTACAGGAACAGAATGATTCTAACTAAATTTTTTTGTTGACATAAATATCTACCTCTCTTAAAAAACAGATATTTTTTATTCTACAGTACACACACAGTGGGAGCTTTCGCAAAATAAATGGTAGTAAGTCTGGAACTTCTAAGCTGGTGATAGGATCTGTCTGAAACTTGGAATATATACATACGTAGAATAGCAATCAGGCTTTATAATCCGTGTATTGGTGGCACCGGTGCTTAAACAGGAACAGAGTTACAGTGGGACAAAGTTTACCACCTCGAAATCCAAAAAAATTTTGAGGCTTGTAACTTTCAAATTGAAAGCATTTTGAGTTATTTATTATATATAGTATTTGAGATATTCATCCAATTTTATTTAAAATAAAGATTTATTTATTGAGGATTAAGCAATGTCTATATTCATTTCATTGGTGCTTTACCAAATCATCAGTAGACTTCAACCATATTTTGAAAAGTTTCAAATCTCTTATCTTATGCACAGATAATAAAAAGAAAAAATGATCTATCGTTTGTTTTTGTGTCTCTCTTACCTTAAAAGATTTTGGCTTTAAATAAAAAAAAATCTTTTTGTCATGACTTATTTTAGTTTTTTATTTATAACTTTTTAGTTTATTGCTCGTTTTTAATTTCAGAGGCACTGTTCGATCTTGATAAAATTCTATGTAAAACTAAAAAAAAGGTTTTTAATATAAATATGTATTCCATAAGTCGAAAAAAGGTCAAAAATTCTAAATTTTAAAATTGACCTGAAAATCAAATGCTTCTTTTTAAGCACGACTATATTCATTATTTTTAAATTTGTAAAAAAAACTTTGCTAAACACATTTATTCTTTCATTCCATACCACGAGTCTAGGGCCAATTTTTTTGTATTTTGGACCGCAAATAGTAAATTTTAAAATTAATTTTTGTGCTTAAGGCCATATAAAAATAGTGATTACGAATTTTCAAAATTCCACCGATTACGTTTGATATCAATCAAATTGGCGGTTTGGATGCAGTTTCTTGAGCTCAAAAAAGTAAATGAATTCTACAAGAATTTTTGTCTTGATTAAACTATGTAATGAGTTTTTGTGAAATTTTTCACCAACGATATATGTATGTCGAACGAATCAATCGATTTATTTAGTTTTTTTTTTTTTGGAGTTTGAGAGCTGATTACATTTTGTATTCGATCGGTTAAGTAGTTTAAAATTTATTTGAAACCAAAATTTTTTCGAAAACTTTATTTTCAAAATTTCTCAAAATCTACCGAACCGAATAGACATACCCTACAGATAATATTGGACTACGTGGTCCATTTTAGCTGAAATGGAATAGTTACAACATGGTCCTATGTAATGCAGTCATGGACCATGTCATTTGCAAACAATAGATTCTAGTTAACCGACAAGTGTTTGCGTTTTAGGGAGTGCAATCGAATAGCTTCATCGAATAGTGACATAGAGAAGTTTTAAGACTAGTCCGATGTATTGCAGACATGGATCCTGTCATATGCAAACAGGAGTTTGTAGTTAAGCGACAAGTGCTCGTGTTTTTCCAATTTGAACACAAACACTTGAGTGCTCCATCAAGTGGTGACATGGAGCAGTTTTGAGACTACTCCGATGTAGTGCAAAGTTTTCCATGCCATGCCATCCATGTTTTCTCTATATATTTGGGTTACCTTTGGACAAGTCCTTGCCCTCTATGGAGTACACTTTACGCGCGTGTGTGGACTAATCGTGTTATCTGCAGGGTACACAAACAAACACCCACACACACACATACATACATACATACATCCATACGAAAATCAACGTAGAAATAGTAAGAGTAGTTTTCCAAGACCTCAAAACGTTGAAATCTGAGGAAAACTCGATTTTCGAAAATCGGAGTGAAATAAGTAACAAACAGGAAGTTAAAAAACCTAAAGCTTATTAATAGAGAAGATTTCATACCTTTAAGCTTTGTCGGTGACAATGTATGTGTTAAAGCAACATGCACAAAAAATATTAATAACAATTCGAAAAAAATTCGGATGAAAAAGTCTTTTAACAAGGACCAGGAATAAAGCACGCGTTTATGCAGTGCAATTATTGACTGTTTGTCTTTTGTTCTCTCCGCTCCAGTAAATTTTGTAATGTAAAACGTTGTGATATTATACTTCTGTATAATAACAGTTTTTATTTTATTAGCATTTAGCACGTAAGACAAAATTTGCATTTATATTGCGTCTAACTTGTAATCCTATAATTTTTTAATTAAGTCACACAGTTCATCCTCAACATCACATACGTTTTGTCAGTTTATATTGTGGGAATATTAAAATAAAGGGGTGTTATTTAATGAATTTTTTTTTTACATTTAACTAAAGGTTATAATTAATGGTGACAGAGGGGAGAGCAGTGAAATAGTTTACATGATCAATTATAAAACAAAGAGAAGGAATACAAATCAGTTTTCACGATTTTGCATTAATTTATTTCTTAATATTATGCAAATTGTTATACCGGTATTCAGATGCACTATTATATGGCTGAATGGTTTAAACTAGGGATGTAACGAATACCGATACCGATACCGATATATCGGCGATACTTCAGATTTTCCGATACATCAGTATCGGCGATATTTTTCTGCCGATACGACGATACTTTTAAACATTTTTTTCAGAGTTTTTTTAACAAATAATTTATTTTTGTTCGATTTTACCATGAATTAAATACACTTCGTTATTTTTTAAATCTTATTAATATCAATTTTAAAAATTAATAATATTTTATGCTGTTATTTTGTAAAAAAATTATTTATTTTTTGTTAATTTTACCATGAATTCAAGTTCAAGTCGTTGTTTTATAAATCTTATTCCAGCAAAAAAAAAGATACTCCAAAGAAGTCATGAAAATGTAGAATTCGCGATCTGGAAGTATTGCAAATTTGGATAATTTCTAATTAGTTTTACATATCCTTGCCATTGCAAGAAGTTCTGTTTTTCGATTACCAATTCGGTGGAAGCGATGCTAGGACAAATTTCTTTTTCGGTATTCTATAATGATTTTTCCTTAAGGAAAAAGGATAAAAAAGTACCTATTTTCACAATTTTTTATGCGAATTTAAACTCAGAACTGCATTTTCATGTAAATTTAAGTGAATAAATATAAACTTAGAAGTCTTTTAATAATTAAGCTATTAAGTTATTTAGATGAATATTAGTTGATAAATGTCCTTTAAAAAAAATCGATTTTTTAAAAAGCATGGCGAGTATTTTTTTTAAATTATAAAGGAATTAAACAATTCTTCTTGCTTTTCTACTAATTATCTGCATATTTTTAATATAGATTTGTTGGAAGCAAAGAAAATGTAGCTCCTTAAAAATTACTTCCAATGTTTTATCAATTTTAAATATTCTCTCTTATAATGTAATTTTGTATAATAAAAAATTGCACTTGAGTTTTGCTAATCTAAACTTGAACTCAATTTCAATATTCGTATCGGTATCGGAATCGGTATCGGCGATATTTATTTTTAAATATCGGTATCGGTATCGGATCGGCAAAACGGCGTATCGTTACATCCCTAGTTTAAACTGAGTATAATGATTAATAAATACTGTTATTAACAATCATCAATTTGTTTTAATTGAATGTTAAGATGTCACTAAATTTTTTCATTTGTTTATTAAATTTATTTACATACATTTTGTGTCAACAATTTAAAATACAGTATAATCATTGTTTTATTTAATATGTAGTGACTTTAACATTGATTTTTTTCTCTTTATCCCACCATATTAATTATTACAGCTCTAGACAATTTATTTTTCAACATAGTTAAAATTCAATTAAAGAATAAATAGTAATATGACACTCCCTTAAACTCCGTCACACATTATAAATACTGGTCACCCATTTATGACGATGAACTAAATGTAATCAATTCCAAGCGATTAAGTGATTTTATGTGGCCCGAGTTGTAATTGGATTAATAATGCGCATACATCAGCAAAAATCAACAAGAATATTAAATAAACAAACAAATATTATTAAACATACAGACATGGATTTGCCTTTACATATTAACGTATGTATGTATACGTGCGAGTACGTTATTAGATACACTTGGAAAAATATAATTAAATTTCAAGTAAATTTGTATTTAATCTGTCATGGTTCGTTTTGGAATATTCTACGTTAATTGTTAATCAAATACAATTTGCTTCATTGCGAAGCCTTTTAATATTAGTTTTTCTTGCAGTGTATAGTAATCACAAGTTAAATGCTTTCGTTTCGGTTATCAACAACAACACTAAAACTTAATCACGCGTCTCAATGTGAGTGAGTGTATGTTGAACAAAAATACCATTAGCACCCACATAAACGAATGAGCATAACAAGTTACAACTCAAAAAACAACAAAAACATATAAAAAACATAAAATAAAGAAAAAAAAGGGATGAAAACCCCCCGTTTCTAAAACTCAGGAACACACACACACATACATGAGCCAATTAAGTTTCCAATGAAATGTTATAAAAGTACTCTCACGTACAAACACTGACTGGCATCCCCATCATGCACACAACAGACATAAAGCCCAAAACATATTTTACCCATCTCATGTTCAGCATCATTTCCCTGAAATTAAATGGGGGATTACAAGAAGAAATCCCTGCGACGGAAAAAACAGAAATTGTAATGAAGTTGTTGGAAATGCATATTAAAACTTATGAAATGCTAAAACTCGGAGGGAAAAAGAAATAAAGATGATGTGACAACTGTTAAATGGGAATTGAGTTAGGGATAACATTATAATTGTTAAATAAAAAGGATTGTTTTACTTAATAAAAAGGTACTTTTTTTAATATAGTACCTAAAAAATAGCAGATTTCATCACTTTATGATAACTCCTTCTATTTTTGGCCTCGCGTTATATGAAAACACCACACTGTGCGGTCGGTTCATCTTTCTTTTTACCAAAAAAAATTTTCTTATCTTCACGATTTTGAAGTTTTTGGATCTGATATTTGATAACCAAATTGATTGATCTATATTATGCTACGTACACACTATGCCATTTTATGACATCGCAAGCAAACATGATAGTGTGTACTAGCGGCATCGCTTGCCACTTCCGATGTTTTTCGGTGTGTAGCAAACTGGTTGGCGTCTAATGTGCACGGTTGTCACGATAATGCGACAATATGGCTGTCACAAAAACAAAATGTCATTTTGTCGCATTGAGTTGATAATTTGAAATATGACGCCAGAAAATGACAACAAAAGAAATGCCCAATGTGTACGAAGCTTTAGGTACAAAGGTTTAGCAAAATTAAAAAATCATATATGAGTAATTCCTTTTAGCCGGGTGTGACCATTTTACATATATTTTTTGTTATAAATCAAGAATATAAAAGTTTTTACTTAAAAAAACGTTGCGGCTCGCAAGAACATTAAACTGAAAGTTGTTGAATATCAGGTAGACACTGATAGAATACGATTTCTGGTCAGAATGGTCGTCAGAAAGCTGCGACGGGTGTGACCTTACAAATCTTAGTTTTAAAGAATTATGACTTTCAGTATAAATTCTGTAAAATAACAATAATAAAATAACAATAAGTTTTGTATAGATATCTGTTCAAAGTGTTTTTAATTATATTTAGTGTTTGAAAAAAAACTATTTTTCTCATAAAAAAAAATATTTTTAAAATGAGACGGGTGTGACCAACGGGTATGACCTAGTACGAAAATTTAAAAAATTCGAAGAAATAAAACGTTTTATTGATTTAATTAATATAAATAATATAAAGATAAGCTCGTTCCATTATAGACAGCAGAATACTCTGGCTGAATATTTTTTTAAATGCAATAAAAAGCAAAAACAGGATTTTTTCAGAGATAACGGTTTTTATTAATAATGAGAAAGGGAATAAAAGAATATCTGAAATAAATATTAAACATACAAAGAGGGAGAGCAACTTGTTTCTTGCATAATCATTTAAAAGTGCCTCAAATTGATTAAAAAATATTAAATAGTGTATTTTTTTTCTTCTATAATTGTCATTCTCTAAAAAACATCAATTGAGAGATTTTTATTAAAAATGAGAAAACTATTTTTTCCTTTCATAGGGCCGTTTTACGTGGAATCACTCATATGACTCATTATGGACCAAATTTTGATGTTTTTTTTTAATAAGGAAAAAATTCCACGAATATCGCTCAAACGATTATTTAGATCTAGAAGTGTCGGGGGACTTCAAAACCAACTTTTGATAAGGCTGTCAGATGGATATCGTTAAGTTGTGCTGGAAGGAAGCTGAATAAATATGTATGTAGATTTACTTTATAATAAGAAATTAAAAGTGTAGTGGCAAACTTATATCTATTTATATATCCTTTCCAGGAAGGATACAAAACCCCCTTTTAAAGTGTAAGATATCTTTAGCACTGCACTTTTATGTAAAATAATACCATGAGGAACATTTTAACCCTCTAACTCTTCGTTGTATGGATCTTTTTGTCAGTTGCTTAAAAAACAGGGACGAGAAACTCTTCTTCAGCGGCGATATAACGTACTTAAATTTTCTACAAAAATGTTTCCCGTAGTGGTTTATTTAAAAGTGCTGAACACAGCTTATACCTTAAACGTAAAGCTTACAGTAATTCAAATACCGAGTACTAATTGTGAATAAGTAGACTCCAGGGCCTAGCCAGGCATTTTTGAACTTTTTTTTAGCAATTTTCTCCTAGATAGCATCGACAGACCCTCCCAATTTTTGTATGAATTCCTCAATAAATTTGTTTGCTGTGCAAAAAAGTGGGAGAAACTAAAAATTTCTTATATGTGGGCGTGGCAATCATTCTTAAGAAATTTGTACCACCAGGGCCTGAGTCGGCCCTGCACTATTATATAGACTGTAGCACATAGAACCAAAACTAATGGCGTTTTCTTTTCTAGAAAAGAATGTTGTTTGCACTTTTCAATGAAAAATTGGAATATAAGCATTTTTCCAGGAAGTGAATTTATTAGAAATTATTGTATCATCCCTTACGAAGGTAAATTTTTGCTTAAAGGAAAGGAAAATGTTACATTTTTTTTCAAGAAAAGAAAACGTCATAAGTAACAAGAATTGTTTTCTTACTTTTATTTCGAAGAACTGAGCTTTCTGTTAGTGTAGCAAAGTATGATAGTAATTATGGTACTTCTGTATAAAAAGCTAAATCTCTTTGTTTGCAACATTTTCTCCATTAGCTTTTTCTTACCCGAACATATAAGCACAATTCACTATCTTGTGCAAATGGTATTGCATCGTTGCATTGGCATAATGGTATAGCATATTGATACTCACCACTAATAATTGTTAAGTGGTGAGTATCAATATACTATACCAATTTGCAAATGCTACGATGCAAGACCATTAGTACAAGATTGTGAATTGGGCTATAGTTACTTGTAAATATTAGCAAAAAATAGTTTATTTTAAATACCTAAGAGTATAATTTATTGATTTTCTTGTGGTAGCCATAAAACTCCATATAAAATACAACGGAGCCAAGCCTGGCCATAGAATTCGTTTGTGTGGTTACACTTTGGTGTTTGCTTAAGGATTAAATACATTTTAAGTTTTTAAATAGCTCTAGCGTTCAACTTAAGTGTCTTTGAATTTTCCTAATGGAATTTTTTGTCAAATATTTTTGTAGAAAACTTCAGCCCGCTGCAGCGCCCCTGAAGGGAAGTTTTAAATAAAGGGACAAAAAACACCCACACAACGAAGAGTTAGAGAGCTTAACCCTGCAGACAAAGTAATTGCTATGTAGTTGGAACTATACCAGTTGCTTTTTGTTTTAGACTAGTTGTCTATCTATCCTTTTTTCATACATCGAACTATCGATTTTAACATTAGGTTGTCATAGGAGACCAACTAGTTCATTTGTATACAGTTATATCCCAGTTGGAATCCTAGTTATAGTAAACTAGTACGCTTACTAGTTTTTTTATTAATAGTTTTGTAACTCTTAAAAACACTTTGGCTCTACCGGGGTACGAACACACATTCCTCATACTTTAAGGCAAGTACTCTACCCACTGAGCCACATTCTACTTATTATTTTGAGAGCTAAAAAAATGTTTTATATAAAATCGTATACCTGAAAATTTTGTCCCTTTTTGGCTAGTATCGTTACTAGTATCGATACCACTAGTAATATAATTGTCCTTTTTTGACTAGTGTCGTTAATAGTCTCGATACAACTAGTAAAATGATTGTTTTTTTTTTGACCAGTAACGTTACTAGTCTTGTTACAACTAGTAATATGACTGTCGTTTTTTGACTACTATCACTACAACTAGTAATATGACTGTCCCAAAGCGTTACTAGTTGTAACTTTAGCTGCTGGGAAATGTTCTATAGAACTGTTTGTAGTGGTGTTCTACATAAAAGTGTTAAGCACATTTTATGCCTTAAACTTAAGGCTTACAAGATTTCCAACGCCGATTACTAATTGTGAATAACAACGAAATTAGCCCTTCTTATTACACTTCAATTCAAAACGAATACTTAAACTAAGGACCACATAATTCTGCAGAAGCTTTTCTCCCAAAAGAGATGCCTGTTAATAATACAAACACTTTCAAATATTTTTTTATAAATAATTAAAAAAAAGTACAAACAAAAATAATAAAAAATAAATTCGTACAAGTATTTATAGTAAGAGTTCTTTCTGCCTGTCTTTCGTTTAATTGTCATAATTAAACAATTCAAATCCAATTAAGCAACTCGTTGTCTGTTTATTCCCTCGTTTATTCATTAAAACGTTTCAAATATTGATTTATTGGAAATTGCTTTTAAAAGCGTTGATGTATAATATTAGCTGCTTTTTCAGCTACCAATTAACAAAAGTAAATAGCAAGCAGTTAACTGAAATTAAAAGAAAACAACAACGACAAACAAAACATACACTCTGGTAACAAGCGGCACTCTTTTTGAAATCTCCAAAGACTTTATTTCTACTACAATTTGTCAGAATCACAACAACTGCTAGCTGGCATTAAGAAACTAAAAGAAAAAAAATAAGTAAATAAATTCATTTAGCAACTTGACCATAATTTTGACTCTTTTTACTTTCATTCGTACCACTGATAAAAATGCCGATGATGATCAACAACAGCATTCAAAATAAATAATAAATGTAAACAAATTTTAAACAAATCTGTTTTTTCGTTTAAATTTTTTTTTTGCTTCATGTTTCAAAATGATCATGATCATGATGATTTAATGCTTTAAAACAACGTCGAAAGAACATTGACTACAGAAGCAAAGAAGCAAGCGGCTTCTGCTTCCGTATGCCTTAAACCGCCTTCAGTCGCCGTTAACGGATGCAAACAAAAACAACCACAAAGAAAATCTCAACACCCTGGCCAAGTCAATGTTTGCCTATAAACAGATAATTTTATTTAGGCTCGATCACTTACTTAATTGATCATTTCTCGCTCAAACTTGGTCGTACTGCGTGCGGTGCGGTGCGATCAAACAAGCTAAAATATTTAAAAATTCAGCAAACATTGACTTTTAATTTTTAACAGAAAAATACAGAAAATTTTTGGTTCTGATCACTTAAGTTTTGGAGAGTAAATAGATTTTAAGTTGCCTCTTGTTCATCTCTAAATTATTTAACTAATCATATGATTTTCTTTATGAGTTTGTTTACAGGTAAAAACAGGGTGCATGTATGTTGCATCCAACTTGAAAATTTGTTTAGTTTTTTTTTACTTAATTTTGTATAATTTTATTTATATTCCAAAGTGTATAATGTACTTTTACCCGACTGCGCGATTTGCAAATAAAAACGTAGTAATACCAAGTATTGTTTTTTATTGTAACCTTTTAAATCATTGATTATTCATCTATTTGTGAATATCTATTTATCTATTTATTAAATTTTATTGACAAACATATGTAAAGGTGGCAACCCAAACTTCTTATTTGCAAATAGCGCGTTAATCAGTAATTGTTTTCGTGAGTTAGTAGGTTACAATAAAAAAAACAATACTTGGTAGCACAACGTTTTTATTTGCAAATAACGCGTGCGTATAAATGTAGTATGTGACGGTTTAAAGTTGTTTTCTTTTATTTTTTTATGCAGTCGGGTTTTTTTGATTTTTAAAATTTTTTAAATATTTGTAACGAAATAAATTTTAACAAACTTTTTCAGGAGGAAGATCCAAAGTACGATTATGCTTTAAGTTGGAATGTAAGCTGCGGTTTCTTTCAGAACTCCATACGTTAACTGCAAGTATTGTTGTTGACCCTACAGGATCAGTAGGGAGTTCGTGAAAGCATACTGCCTGGATTGGATTAGTCCAAAGAGATGACTTCTTGTATCAGATATTTCAGGGCTTGAGATAGGTAGCTGTTAAGAGTTCTGGAGACTCCTAACCGTAGCTGTGAAAGAATATCTTTGGTTCCTCTTGTAGATTTACAGGCGAGGGTCTTCCCTTCAAAACAATTCTGAAAGAGTAGCTCTGTGTCGCCTTTTGTACTATTTCGCTTAGAACCGCTCGAGGGTGCTTTCGCCCAGAAAATGTTGGATGTGGTTAGCCTCCATCATTAGATTCAATCGGATAGAGACAGCTCGTTCCGCTAGACAGCCTCTAGTTATACGATGCTTGCGGTGTTCTGCGTTCTCACATTTCTCACGTTTGTCTAGTGAGAATTCTGTAGTGTCTGCGTACTGATAGCATTTCGGTTTCGTGCTGCAGATGACCTTCCGGTGTTTTGGATTAGCAACCTGTGACTACTCGCAACGCCGTGCTCTGAATTGTTTGAATGAAAGTTCTTCCACTGCGTGCCTCTTATGAATAGAATCTACACCGGAGATGCACACTCGATTAAAGGACGAACTATTGTTTTATAGGTGCTGTGCTGCCGCAACGTCTTGTATGTTTTTTCGACTGCTACAATTTGAGCTTGTTTGGAGAAGGTGAGGAGATTATCGAACATGACGCTCAAGATTAACATCAGCCGGCCTTTCAACGGTGCTCTTATCAAGATGTGAACTTGAGTGTTCACCACCACCCCGGATCGCCGAATACAGCTCTGGGGCCTACAAGGAACTTCTTGTACATGGAGCGTCCACCAAATATAAACACTGGAAGTATGTGATCTAAATAAAGTTTTTTTTTAAGAACAAATGCAACCCGCGATGCGATTTGGATTGTCTGCGGAAAAACGTCTAGGATCTATGGGAATCGAACCCACGACTTCTGGACTGATAGGATAGCATCGCTACCAATCAGACACAGCTGCACCCATCTGACTACATGATGCAGCCGAGTCTAGTAAAGGAATAGCTCGCAAGCTAGAAGCCTACTACTAAGCAGACAACAGCTATAATAGACTCCTCATCCCCAAAGCACTACTTGATGCAGCTTCTGTTGGCTTAGCAACAGCTCAAATATGGTTGCTCGAAGTCCAACCAGCAAATAGCTCTGATCGAGCATCAGTCATTTAACTAACACCTCTTCCAATGATTTTGGTAGTAAACACATCCACCGCGTGGAATCCAGCAGGAGACATCACCAATAGCCGGTCAGGGAATAGGCCTTTGTGTTGAGGGTAAGCACACTGTCCTCATAGGAACATAGTATGTATGCCTTTCGGAACATTAGCTCTGATAATGTCGTTCAGCACATCCACCTCAGCAGGAAAGCAGGTCATCTGTGAGCTATCATGATACCAGTGTTAGGTTACTGGTTGAGTATCTGAAGAAAACCTTATCATTCTATCGACTTGGTCTTGCTGGTCTTGCGTAATTACTTTGGATCAGCTCCGTTATTTTAGAGATAGCTAAAGATAACGTCTGGAGAAAACAAGTACCCTTTTCCCCAGGAAGCACAACACCAACGTGAGGTTAGTCACCAAGGTTCAGAGTCGTAATCCCAGGGATTTCTGCGATCGCCGGTTCTGGAGGTCTGTTAAAATTTGTTAAAAGTTCTGGATGGTTTTCAACAACAGGAATTTCCACTTTATTCTATAAATATGTAAAGCCTTGGATGTAATCGCTGCCATTAAAAGTTTAATGAAGAAAATTTCTTATAAATAATATTTTTAATAAATCTAGCTCTTTTCCCTTTGGTGTGATTTGTTTGCTCTTAAAAATCTATTTTAAATGCACATAAATATATAGACACCTCTGCTCTTCCCAAGTTTAAAATATTAACCATAAATCACTGTGCCATACAATGATCACATTAAATTCGTTAAAGCAAATTCAATTGTTAATAGAGTTGTGTTCAAGCGAAGTTCGAACAAGGTGTTAACCACGTTATTAAATCTAAAAAACAACAAAAGCAGCAAAACCGAAACAAAATTCGGCAAATGTTTGAAGTATTTTTTTCTCTCTTAAGTTTAAACAATATTCACTAACTGACTATTCACTGGCTATTTTAAACAAATTAACTACCTCCTAGTATGCATAAATGATGGTGAGTGAATATGAATGGTGTTGGCGATTAAAACACTTGCAACTTTAAGTCTAATTGGCGGCAAAGACTATTTGATTTTTTTTTTTACTTTTTTCTAAAGTCAATATTCACATGATATCGATGCCAGCTAGACAGCTATTGAATAAAAGTGGGTCATTTTGTATATTAAATTATTGCTAATAATCAATATACCAACAATTGTATATACTAATTAATTTCACTTTTTATAATCGATAATTCCACAAAAAAGGTGCTAACAAGTAAAAGATTCACTATTGAAAAATATTTCTTTAAATTTGTTGATTTTGGCGCAAAATGTAAAAGTCAATTGAACAAAACTCAACTTAGTTTTGACTAATTGCGGAATTTTTGTAAGCGAAAGGAAAGATTCTTGTTGAAAATTTATGGCAACTACTTGTACAAAAATGTATTGTTTGCGGTATGGAACAAAATATCTTTTTATTTTAAATCTTTATCTTTAATCTAAACTTTATTTTTGATTTTTTATTTTATTTTTTTTTTTGGTCAAACAGACAGACACAGTCGATTGATTTTGTTCATAAAGTGAAATACGACGGCGATTTGACTATCTTAATAAATCTGTGTATTTTTGAAATGGTTGAAAATGTATCGTTTATGTTGATCTTGCTGATCTTACTAATGATTTGTTGAATTTGCTCAATATACAAATGCTCATTCACTTTTGCTTGCATGGTTTTTGTATCTTCTTGTATTTAAGTTTGTGTGATGATTGTTTCACACAAAAAGCCGCCAAAATACGCATATTCTTGTGATAAGAATCGTTCGTTCTTTATTTAGTTCTCTGTGCAGCATTTCTTTAGTAATGGTAAACTTTTTCGAACTCTACAGGGAAGTTCAATATGTTTAAAACTAAGCACTTTACGGTCTATTTACTGAATACTCGGTCACAGTGGTCATCAGGGTAACGATGTGGCAGACGAATTAGCCGATGGGGGTACTGCTACTCCCCTAATTGGCTCAGAGCATTTATGTGGCGTTAATTGGACAACGGTCACCTCATACATGAGAAGAAATAAAACTTAGACCGCAAAGGGGTTGGGATTTCTTCACCAGGTATGAGGATAGAGGTATCCTTTAATTGAAGAGAAATGACCTACGGCTGGTTACTGGTTTTTTTCTCTGGTCCAAAGTGATTATATAAGCTAAAGTTCGTAATGTAATTGCACATGATCAATATTCCAAGGAGCATGATTACTTCAAACTAAACTATCCTTTGGGGAAGAACATTCACTGTTCTTTTAGACTACCGAACGAATGTAGCGTTTTCCAGACTGAGATCCTGGCGATCCTCAGGACCACGGAACTGGTGTCCAGAAATGTAGCTGAAAGCGAGAACTTAACCTTCTGCGTCGACAGTCAGGCGTCGCTAAAAGCTTTAAAGAGACACAGTGTCAGATCGAAACTAGTTAGTGACTGTAGGAGAGCCCTCAACTTGCTTATGGATAAATATGGTGCTGGACTATGTTGGCTTACTGGCCCCTGCAATGTTGAGGGAAATGAAACTGACGATGAGGAAATGTACATTTAACTTCAATCAATATTTTCATTGAAACAACGTATTCGCACATTGAATCAACGTGTTTTTGCCAAAAATTATTGAATTTAAGTCAATGAATGTCATTTATTGAAATTATGTAAAATAAATTTTTCTGTGTGGGAAAGAGAGAGAGAGAGAGAGAGGTCGTTAGATATTAAATGTAATGTCCTCAGACCAAACCATTGCACTCTATTACATACTACGGACTTAGTGATGAGAAGGGAACCCGATGCGTTTTCAAAACGAACATTTCTGTTTTTTTAAAGTAAATTTAGGATTTGGAACGATTTTCCGTCATCCCACGTCAAATTTGGTTTGTAAACAGACCGGTTTCGGCTATGTGCCATCTTCAGTGTTCTATTGAATATTCAATAGAACACTGAAGATGGCACATGGCCGAAACCGGTCTGTTTACAAACCAAATTTGACGTGGGATGACGGAAAATCGTTCCAAATTCAAAAAAACCCCGTCGGAAGAAAAACACAACACTAAATTTGGGATTTTCAAATCTTATAAGCTGGTTTAGAGAACTACATAAGTGCACCTCACTCATTCTTCTCTAACTGAAACTAGTACTCTGTAATAGCATGTAATGCTCAAAAATCATAAAATTAGTTAAAAAATGCCGAAACCTGAGTTTTAGAAACAGCCGTGTGGCCTCAGCCTAAAGTCTAGATCCAAAACTGAAAATAAAATTCGCTCCAAAATAGGTGCGAAGATGATCACATCTTGAAAGAAGTAGTTCAATCTATATATAATAATGAATCTGTGTTTGTATATTTGTTTGTTTGTTCCTTATAGGAGGCCAAACGGTAAGACCGATCGGGTTGAAATTTTTGAATTGTCTAACTTATGATCGCGAAATTCAAATAAGCTAACTGTTTTTTTTATTTTTAGGAGGAAAAGGTACCCCTATACAAATAAATTGTTTTCCTATATCTACAAAACTACATTAGTGAGACTCTTTCAAATTTTACATGGGTCATTCTTAAAATAAATTGCAAAATTGCGCAAAATGTGGGCGGTATAGGTGGGGGAAAAAGTGTACCCCCCATACAAAGTAACTATTAATTTTCCTATATCTGCAAAGCTACAATAGTGAGGCTCGCTAAATTTGATGTGGATAGCTCTTAGACCAAAGTAAAAGTTCGAGCGAAATCTTAGAGGTATAAGAGGGGGAGAGGTATACCCCCATACATGGTAATTAGTAATTTTCCTATATCTGCAGAGCTACAATTATGAGGCTCTCTAAATTTGGTGTGAATAACTCTTACACCGAAGTGAAATTTCCAATGAAAACTAAGAGTAAGAGGAGAACTCCCATAGGGATACTCTTTAATTTAGAATTGTATCAAATAGTTCAATAAACTAGGTCGGTCTTCTAGTTCAATAGCTCTTTTTAAACTATGCATGAATGGTGAAATATAACATAATATACATTTGATCATAGGGAAAGATATATTTCATTTTGTTTCATAAAGGGTCCGCCAGATAACTTTTTTTTTTTGAAAATGCAATAAAAAAACTACTGAATATTTCAAATTCAAATTTCTTCTTTTTTTTTTTGTTTGAAAGTACAATCCTTCCGGTTAATAATGAAAAATAATTTCATTCAAATGGCTGCCTCGGCTGGCCATGCAGTAGCCTACACGATCGGTCTAATTTTTAAACTCATTATCGATTGTGTGCAGCTGTATTTCACCAATGGCTTCACGAATATTGTCCTTTAAAGCATCAATTGTCTCTGGCTTGTCGGCGTAACACTTATCTTTGACGGCACCCCACAAATAATAGTCCAACGGTGTAAAATCGCAGCTCCGAAGTGGCCAAACGACATCAGCTCTGCGGCTTATAATGCGATCTTCAAAAACAGGGCGCAAAACATAGAGTATAGCTTCGGCTGTGTGACACGTACCGCCGTCCTGTTGAAACCAAATGTTGCCAATATCCTCCTCTTCAATCTTTGTGAACAAAAATTCGTTCAACATGGCCCGATAACGATCGCAACTGACTCATTTTCGAAGAAAAATGGACCAATTATGCCTCTGGACCAAAATCCGTACCAAACAGCGACTTGGTTTGGGTACGTCGGCTTATCAATGTATGCGTGCGGGTTTTCTGTGCCCCAAACGCTTTGGTTTATTGATGAGGATGCCAGTTTCTTTCACTTTTTTCACGAGATAACGAACATACGGAGCTGACGGTGCTTCTCTTCTTCCAAAATCCGTACGCAATTTTCGCACACATTCTGCAACATTACCACGATTTTCAAAGTAATGTCGTAATATTTCCCAGCGTTGCTCAAGCGTATACACAACCATATTCGTTCAGCGGAAGGATAAAACTAATTATCTGTCAAATCAGACATGAGCTAAGTGCTACCATTCACGAAATAAGCACTAGTTGAAAAAAAAACGTTAGATGGCGGACCCTTTAGTTTAATGGAACTAGTGAATATTGAAAACTTGAACTAGTTTCCTTAGTTCAATTGATCGAATAGTTCAATTGAACTAGCTCGTTCATAAACTCCACAAGTCTACTTTAATTTGTTTTAGGTAACACTAAGAACAAATTGCACTTTTAAACAAAATTCTGTCATAGGAGGGAGGACACGGCGGTATAAAAGAATTATGTATTAATTGTCATATATCTTCACAACAATGGGATAGCGAAGCACACCAGGTGGCGATAGTTAGTTATAAAACTGAAAAGTCTAAAGACGCAATTTTTAAACTTTAATTAAGTTTCTTTGTTATTTGCAACAAAAAAAAAAGAAATCGTTTGTATTTACGGCAACTTGTAAGTCGCTCAATTATTACCAATTCTCTCCAATTATGAATATCAAGCATAAATGTTTGAATTTCAGCAGATTCTTTTAAATTTCACAAAACTTTTTGTATTTGGTAGAAGCAAATGTTAATATTTCGTATTTTTTCGTTTTCTTGTTTTCATTTTCTTAATTCATAAATCTTAAATATTACGTATAATATGTTTATGCTTAGAAAGGAGTAAAAGGATGATGGACATTTTAGAGATGTTGATCTTTTTATACTCTTGCTTAAGCTAAATATTTATTTCATTATTATAATCGTTTATTGTGTCATTTATTTCAATACAAGTTTGTATTCAAGAGAATTTGTATTTTGGAAATATTGCAACGGTGGCGGCAAAAATCCATTTAAGCCTATGGCCTACGCCACATGAGTCCCTTTTTGGGGTTTTTCTTTTTTTTGTTTGTGTATCTACTGCTTGCTGTTCTTATTGTTGTCTGTCTCTAATGGTGAAATATTTTTGGTTTTACTCCCGCTGATTATGCCTGATTTGATTTTATTTTATGCCTAATATTTATTTGTTATTGATACAAAATGCATATTTAATTTTGTGGATATTTTAATAATAATAAGAAAAAACAGTGAATGTGAACTCAATAATATCCAATTGGTTTTGCTTAATAAAATATTAAAATCATATCATGCTTTCTTAATTTATTTCAATTTCTTTAAATTTTATCATATATTATATTTATTAATTTTATTGTTGTTATTATTAATTTGAGTTTTGTTTAGTTGCATTAGCTTTTGGTAATTGGCGCTTTTGTTCACAGCCCCTAATGAGTAAAAAAAATTGGAAACAGGTTCGTACACTGGAACTGCCCACCTTTTTATAACAACTATTTTTAATAAATTATAATATTTATTTTACATTTAAGGTTATGTAAAATACCAATCAAACATTCATATGAACACAGCACAAACTTTTGGAATTTTCATAATAATTCGACAATGTGTTCGAGTTCCAGCTAATGTATGAGGAAATTAGATGAAAAAAAATCTAAATTGAAGATCCTAAAATTTTTTAAAAATAAAAATAACCATCACCTCGTAGAAACGTAATGTGGAGGACAGCATGAAGAAATCTCTACGTGCTTTCTATGATATTAAAAGAATCTTTGGGAAAAGATGCGACTGAAACCGTATATCCTACATTGGATGTGTATAGTAGTGACCCGTCCCATTCCAACATACGGATAAATCGATTGTCTCGTGGAGAACAGTGGACAAGTGTACATATCTTTCTATGCTAGGCAAAATGCAAAGGATAGCATGTCTTCCTATTACTGCTGCAATAAGGTCAACTCCGCAGTCCAGTCTAGAGACAATATTTCACTTAGCTCCCCTTGATGTTTATATCAAAAATATATCTGCCAAGTTGGACCCTAGATTCAAAGGCCCATGCAGAAAAAGACAATTACCACGACGTTTCTACGATGGCCTGAGGGTACAACTAATAACATCCTGTTTACCAAAATTTTAATGTACTCATAGCATTAAAATTATAACACCGAATGCCCATCCTCCGACACTTGTTTTCAATGTTGCCACAACTAGATTTTTATATATTTTTTTTAATTTTGTATTTAATGTGCACGTAAAAATTAGCTCTTGCCATTATAATCTGCCTTCGGGCAATCTTTAGGAAGGATTTTACCTCTGGTTTTATCGAAGAGCGGCTTCGCTAAGTAAAGATTTTGGTATAACCGGGTTTAGCGGTTTTCTCCTCTCAGTATATCGAAAACCGGCTTCGCTGAGCTAAGATTTTCTCTTTGGGCGGGCTTGTTGGTTTCCTTCTCTGCGTTTGTCAAATAAAGGCTTTCAAAGAAGAGAATCCTTGGGCGCTAGAAAAGGCTGTAAACATTTTTAGTCTTCGAAGCCACTTTTTGTTATAGCCACAGGGCAAAATTCTTAAGCCCGACCGAAAGCCAGCTATGCAAAAAACTTTACTCAGCGAAGCCGCTTTTCGATATATTGGGAAAAGAAAACTCTCAAGCCCGCTCTTCGCTATGCCGAGAGACGAAAAGCCTTAAAACCGGCCAAAGGCCGGATATGCACCATCTGTGCTCAACGAACCAAATTAAAATATATCGGCCCTGTTCTGTAAACCGAATCCGAGTAAGTTTCTCGTTTTTCAAAAATAAATAGTGCCCCCATTGACATATATTTTAAATCATTTTTAACAAACTGATTTCAACTATGATATTTTAGGCTCTAAAAATATGAAACTGCAAAAAAGTATGAAAAAATTTTGCTATTAGTGGATTTAATGTCTCTAAATCGAACGTTCTTAAATCGATTCGATTTACAGAACAGCCATGTATGGCTTTATTTCTCATATATTCAGTTTTTTCAACAGCATTTCAAGCATTGAGAAATAAGGCCATATGGCCTTATTGCTCAGGTGTCTCGGCTAAACATAAGAAGTTTCGAATAAACACCAGGTGTCTCAGCTAAATTCTTGAGAAATATCGCCTAAATATCTTCCAGGCGATAGTGACTTTTGCTAACGATTTTTTTCATCCAGATGTTCAAATGAGTATCTTCTTCATTTACTTGGTGTCATCAAGGTAGATGAAATGTATATTTTTCAATTGAGAGGCTTAGTGCAATAGCTCGATATGCCACAAAAACAAAATATGGAATAAATCGACTTTTAAGTTTAAACAGAATTTTAAATTGTATGGTTTTTGGAATTTTCTACTTTAAATACGCAGCACACAGAAAAAAATAGACAAGAATTATATTCAATAAAACCATGTTATTAAAAAAATATCAATTTCAATAAGATTTATCTTTAACATAATAAAATATTTCGTTGTAAGTATTTCTTTTCCATGCCGGTTATTTCTTTTCTTTTTATACATATGTACTTAAAACAAGTTGTATCCCATAAAAAAATAAATGGGATATGGCTCAGCTAGAGAGTGTATGCTTTACGTCCGGAAAGCCCGGGTTCGTATTCCAGCCATGTCAACATTTTTTTTAATTTATATATATATTTTTATTTTGAAATAATTTTGTTATCAATATAGGGGAATTCTTTATCACAGAAAATTTGAAAAAAAAAATTATTGAATACCGGGATTTTTGTTATCAAAAACGAAACTTATTTTTTTCTGTGCATAATTAGTGGTGAAATACTAGAATTTATTCAAAACTTTCTATAGGATGCAAAGCTATGGTACCTAGCAAGGAAATGAGCACATAAAACCAATTTTTGATATCATGTGGCTTACTGAGTTATTGCACTAAGCCCTTCAATTATAATTTTAATATTTGGTAGGGGTCATGACGCCGGGGCCGGTGACCAGGCAGACAAACGGAATTTAGCAATTCCGAATGGGGACGACTGGAAGGAAAATTATATAACTCGATATAATGCAGTTTCGGTCTTTATGGATGGCTCCAAAATGGACACTCGTACTTCGTTGGTATTATTCTCTGAAGATCTTGATATTCCTGTCTCGTTCAGGTTACCCGATCCATATACCGTATTCTAGGCTGAGATTTATGTCATGAACAGTACTATATACATATTTGTAGATACTTTGGCAGCAACTAGGGCCCTTAATTCAAAACTGTTGATCTCGAAATGTATAATGGAAGGCATTCAATCTCCGACTCTAATTAAACGACATAATTTCAAGATAGTTTCGGTTTCAGGGTATGAACGCATTCAGTCGAACAAAATTGCTTATTAATGCGTAAGAGCAGGATAGTCCGTGGACATAGCAGACTTAAAAAGGGATCTGATATATCCTTAGTTAAGCTACCAAATGAGATTAAAGAGTCGGCGCTAAGGAAGACGGCACTCAGATGGTCCACAATTCTTACTTGAAGAGTATTCAAGATTCTTGGGTCTCATTTAGTATAGTTAGGACCATGCAGCTCCTAAAACCTTGGAAAAAGGTCGCTTGCAGTGGCAGGAATACGGGTTTAACTATCTAAGCAATCGTTTCCTGCAGGACCTATACTATCTCGGCTGACCTGTTAGGCTTTGTGAAAGCTCTAGCTGGTTCTGGCTGGAATATCAGAGTTTCGTCAACGACTTCCAGAAGTCGAACAACCAAGAAAGAAATTAGGTTCATTGCTTGCTTCGATGAAATGAGAAAATATTTTACTGGGATCTCTTGTATTATATTTCTATCGATATTGCGGTTCAAAGTCTGATGTGTGTGAATCAGTGGATAAATGTGAAGCTTTTCAGGTCATAAATTTCCACAAAAATACTTCTCAGTTAAAATGCCGAATAGGGAAGAAAAGTGCTGTTATTCGGTATAGCGTACTTTCAGTGTTTACGGACGATATTAGATAGATGGTCCGGCCGCAGTCAAGGCATTTGATTTTAATGTTGTGAACTCGAAGTATATGCTAGAACTCATTGAATCTCTCTGGCTGTTTAAACTGATGTCAGGATAGTTTAAGTTACAGAATATTATAGCAAACAGTGGAACGAAATGACCAATGAGTTCGCAATAGGTGATCACAATTCAATTAAGACACCAACGAGACAGTCAAAAATTAAAGTAGTGAAGAAGAATTATACTATATAGAGGGATTATACTATATAACACAAAATCAATTTCTTATCCAAAGTTATTTTATTAGTTTGGATTAAGGTCGTTTTTAATTTAATCTTTCGATTTAATTATTTTTATTTTTTAAATAAATTCTAATAGTGGATGGCCAATGTACGATTCAAAAAATATTCAAACAAAATGTTTGGCATATCATTATCAGTTTCATTTGGCAATACTGTGAGGAGCGGCAGAGTTGAATTTTTTTTTCAACTTGTTTTCTTTGCCGCTTGCAACGACTTCGCTATATGAAATATTATAAATTTGATAAATTAAATACAAAAATTGAATTTTATTTCAATAATAAATTAGTTTGTTTTTACAAACAGAATTTAGTTTTTATTGAACAAAATTTTTAATTTAATAATTTAATTATTCTATATGTGTTTGAAGTGATTTGTGAATTGTTTTTGACATTTGTTTCGCGTTAATTTGACGCATGCATTTGCCAGCCAGTAAAATTTGAAGCGAGAAAACTGAACAGCTGGATGCCGCGTACACTGGCCTTTCCACTATAAAGCATGTAAATATTTATTTGAAAATATCGATGACATTTCATGCTGGTAATGACAGAAATCAAAGCTTAAAAAAGTTGAATATGATAAGAAAAACATAGTGAGGTTGTGAACCTTTGTTTCCGATGATAGTCACGAGATGTCGACTCATCTGTTAATTGGTACAAAGTAAAGTAGGGTTTATGCTTGTTGAAAACGAACTTAAGCCAAACTAATTAAATAACTTTGGATAAAAATCATACAGTTCGACTAAATTCATAGCTCAAAATCAATTTGTTTTCAAAATGACACGGTTCTAACGACTGATTCTGATAGAGGGCACAAAAATATCCGGTGGCCTTTTGCACATTGTTTAAAGTGAAATGAGGTAGGAAATCTTGTAATCCTTACGTTTAAGGTATCAGCAGTTTTATGCAAAACGCCACAATAAACATTTTTGTGGAAAACGTTTTGGTTTGTGGTGTCTTGAAGGACTTCTAGTGAAATTTTATGATAAATATTTTTGTGGGACATTTTAGCCCCCTAAATTGCCGTTGAAGAATGGGTCAAAAAAATACAATACAGCGAAGCGATAAAGGTTTAAAGTGTTCCACAAAAATGTTTCTCGTAGTGTTTTACATAAAAGTGCTGAGCGCATTTTATACCTTAAGCGTAAGGATTACAAGATTACAGATTAACTATAACATTGTTAATTGTTGTTTGTGTTGTACAGTGTAATCACACGAGTACAACTAGAAAATGTTTAAAATACCAAGGGAAATAATATTAAATAATTGCCTACACAAAAACAACAATATTATTTGTAATATGTAGTATTTAGAACGAAAACTACAACAGCTATTTAAACAAAAAGTCCATATTTGCAATAAATAGTGATACGAAAATTTCAAGTTACTTATTGCTTGAATTTAACGAAATAAAAGTTGAATTTTATACTATTTGTAGGCAGGCCAGCACACAGATTTCAGATCATAATCACTGTAAAACAGATTGACTGCTGGGTCAAAACTTTTATAGTCAGATCGGTATAAATGTAAGAAGCATATGTATGTATCTGTTCTTATGTTAAAGGTTCGTTCATTCTGTGATCACTAAAACAACACAAAAGTTTATATCACTCTCTTTCCATAGTTATTGCCTGTGTACGATTGCAACTCAAAGTACATTTGTTGCTGGCAACAGCAACAGAAAAAAATATATATAAAAATTACAAACAACATGGTCATAATCTATCCAAGCCAACAACATTGAATACAACAGCAACAAAAACAGCAAACACTATTTTGTTGCAAGTCGTTATGTACAACGAGTAACAAAATTTGTAAACGATTCAATTTGGAGAAAATGTAACGTTTTGTCGGTAAACATGAAATGAAATGAACTCAATAAATGCAACACAAACAATTTAATACGAATAGTAAAAAAACATAACAACAACAAAACCAAAAATATATTTTTTGTTTAAGACTGGTCAGAGAAATACTGCCAAGCAGGAACAGTTTCAAGTTGGTTTTCTGGCGAAGGATATGATGCTACGGCAAGGAGAAGTAAAAGAAGAGGCATTATTTAGCATGAATATTTGTTTATTCCTGTTGTAGTTGTTTTGTTGCTGTTGTAATTCGAAATAAGGTGGATAGTTAAAATAGTTAACTTAGTGTAGATTTGACTTGAGCTGACTTTAAAGGTGTATATGGCCGACCATAAAGACAAATATTGATTTTAATTTATCTGTGCGATACGAGTACGAACACGACTGACTACATTTCGTTGTGCAACAACGAATGTTTGTTTTTTTTTTGTCTCAGTTTGGTTTATTCAATAATTGTTTTCAAAATCAACCTAAAATTGATTAAGACATTTAGTTACAACAAGCCAATGATCAATTGGCGGGAAATTTTAAATCAGATAAATGAAACCGATCTCGATTGAAGTGATACGAATTCAAGGAAATTTTGTTTTAGCTAATTCAATTAGGAGAAATCAAGGCACAAGCACATATTTGTACATTTGTTACAAGATTTTTTTGTTTTGTTTTTAATTCTTCGCAATGCAAAGAGTTTCTTTCTATTTCTTGGAGGATTATATCTCTCATGGTTTTCCAATAGCTGATTATATCTGTAGTTATAGATTCTGTAAGAACAGGGGTTTATTATGTATTTCGATTCGAAAATCAAAACCTTTCGAAACTAATTTCAGTTTCGATAGTAAAATGGTATTATATAATACGTTAGTAAGTGATACAGAGTTACATATATACAAAAACGGATAAAAGCAAGTGATGCCCAGTTTTTTATGCGGAAAACTTGGTATTATTCTTATTTTACTGTCAAAGTTGTCAGCAGTTGTGTTTAAATGTCAAAATTCAATGCAAAAATATTTGTAATAAAAAAATTTTATTTAGAAAGTGTTATTTTCTCGAACAATTAATAAAAGCAAACAAAATAAAAATAGTAACAGAGATTTATGTGTGTATATTGTGTAGTTATCGTTGTTGCGGTTTAAGCATGGTACTCTGTTCATCATTTCGTGCGAAGTGCTGTCAAAAGTCCATATAAAAAAATTTACACGAATTGCTTACGAAAAAATGCTGCACAAGTAGTACTCTGTTTATTTTGTGAAAAACATATGAAATGTATCTAAAACATTTTGAGTCTTCATGCGAAATAATATGAGCACCACTTTTTTCGTGCGGAATTTACAACAGACACATTGGGTTTTTTTTTAAACGTACACAATTGCGGCATACTTTCAAGAGCTAGTTATGATTGGTTACTTGTCATATTTTTCGTATGAAAAAACCAATGTTGATCAACATTTTTCGCAAATTTGAACAGAGTACTAAGCTTTAAGCAAAAAAAAACTTTAGTTTAGTTATTTTTTCTCTTTAGTGCAAGAAAAATTATATTTGATCATTTGGAAGTTATATTTTGTAATCTACGACATTCCTTATGCTTTTTCATAATAAAGTTACAGGAACTTTAAGATTTTTTATTCCCTTCGACAACAAAAAAGCATTCGAATAAAATGTGAACATTTTGACGTATTTGGCATTTGCTTTTGGCATACATAATTGGATTTCTGAAAGACAACTTTTTGTTTTCCCTACCACCCCGTCTTCACGAGACATAATTTTGTTCTAACATTTTTTAAACTTCATACATAAAACATCACAAAAATGTTAGTGCAATTTTTTCATATCGACTTTGACTTTTGTCAAGACAAATGACAAAGACGCTATGTAGGGGAAAAAATATGTACGGTTCGAAAGACAAATTTCCGAACATTCGTAAATATTTCTATTCAATTCAATTTGTGCGAATTTGTAAATTTTTCTATTCGAATCGAATTGCATAATAACTCCCCAGGAATCCGTTCTTTCCAATCGATGATTATAGCTGCAAGTACAGGAATATATTCTTGAATCAAGCGCTTAGCTATAAGAAATTCCGTATTTTTCAACACCGCTCGCTATAGCTTGATTTTTCCAATGTAATTATTTTGATATAATTTCCATTATAAATAAATATTATATTTCATTCGGGATTTCCCGGCAAAAAAATTCCCGGGATCCCACACATTGTCCGGAACAAAAATTCCGGGAAATTTGTGGGGGAATTCCCGGGATTTTTTGAATATTATTCTAGCAACTTTGCCGTTGTAAGCACACATTTTTAAAGCTTGCGAAGGTACTCGTCAGCATGCAGGCACCTCATCTAACCAAATCTTCTTCAGATTCCGTTTATTTTGTATTTCGATATTACAGGGATAAAATTGTCATACTTTAAGGCGACTTTAAGCTTTTTATTAGCATCCAACTCCTATAGCCAAGGACTTATATGCCACTGCTAAAAGTATGAACACTTTGTATTTTTTAGTGAAACTTAAAATTAAAACTGTTGGCTCTAAAGAAAGTTTTCGGTTTTCATTTTCTATCGAAGCAATTTCCGGAACCAAACACGCTTTCTATTGGACTGGCATTCTGTGGCATTGGTGAATAATTTAAAATTATTATGAATAAATTAATTAAATTTGGACACCAGTACGTGCTATCGACTATTTTCTAAAATTAAGCAACGTATTTAAAACTGACGTATTCAGTATATTAAGGATACATAAAATGAGCAGTGTATACAGTATATATATACATATTTATATACACATACTATGTATATTTGTATCTTATTCAGAAGAAGACTAATAAAACGTTTTTTAAACACACCCCCCAAATAAGATATCAACATTTACAAATAGAGAGAAATAGAGATGAAGATAAAAATTGAAAACCAAAAAATTATAATGAATTACATCATAAATTGATCTTGACTGATATAATCATAATACATAATAAATACAAAATACTTACAACTAACTTGTACGGAAGCAGTAACATGGTGACGCCATTTAGTATAACAAGCATTTTCTGTCCATGTCCAAGCATATTGAGCAAGCACAATACCTTCTTTTCTTCTTAATTTTTGTTTTGTTTTTCGTTTTTTTCTTCGGAAAATTAATAACTTCATTAGTTGCGTTTACCTTTCAAGCCAACATTTTATTTGTTCGTTCTTTTATATGTTTTTCCTTTTCGAAAATTCTTATCTCTTTCATTACATCAGATTATCAGATCATTAAAAATGTCAAACAGAATTTTACACAAACGCTACCGGGTACACAAGTGAATCCTTCTCATCATCATTTTATTTCAGTCATATCGTCGTATCCACATATATATGTAGTACGTACAATGTCATCATTTCGTTTACGACAAACAAACATTGGAGAAACACCCATCCATCCATCCATCCATCGTGATAAGAACTGTTTCAAAGGGGAGGATTTTTTTAGAAGGATGATGAGAAAATAAGAACAGAATTATAAAAATCATCATGATGATCAAAAGTTATAAAAAGGAGACATAAACAGCTACAATTAATTCATTGAAACAGAAAAGGTCACTTGTACAAACAAGTACACAAATTGGTCGCATTTAGATTGTAAATGAGCAGAAAAGAGGATAAAATTAAATTTAAATTTATGCTTCTAGTAATTCGTAAAGACAGCTTCGTTATATAATTTTATTATGTTTTTCCAATTTCTTATAAAAAATTTAATTGCTGTGAAAAAAATAGTAATGGGTATTACTCATGTGATTCTCGTGAATCACATGTGATTGGTCAGTGGGATTGAAAGGAATTCGTTAATTAGCATAATTTTGTTTGTAAATATCTTTGAACATGTCTAATATGTTTTACGCTGATGTAAACGAACATAAATAATTAAAATCAGATCTTTTCTTGGTCATTAGCTTGCATGGTCGTGAGTGAAGAGCTACTCACTGTCTCAACTCTAATAACGACACTATAAAATAGAAATTTAGTCGAATTTATTTCAAACTACTCGTATGCACTTTAGAAACTGTGCTAAGGATTATGTTCATGCCACAAATTTAATGCCACAAAATTTAATACAAATCTAAATTTTCTAATATCATAAAATACACCCAGAGAAAACTATGGCCGTGTGGTTTTTTGCAGTAGTACAAGAGAACACCGATTTTGTTACACAGGACTAATTAGTCAATTGTGATACATCTCACAATGGAATGCCTAACCCAAGCGCGGATACAAGGGGGTGAAAACGGGATATTCCACCCACCCCCCCCCCCCCCCAACGAGTAAAATATAACCAATTTCTATTGAGTTTATAAGAGAAGTTTTGCAAAATAGTATGATTTGGTTGGAAGTTTACCCCCCCCCCCCAAAAATTGCGCTGGATCCGCGCCTGGCCTAACATGTAAATTAGTTTGTTTGATTTCTTTAAATAAACTAATTAAATTGTATAAAACAACTTTTTGATTCAATCAGTACTTTTGAAGATATTTGCACAGAAAAAAAAAACGATTTGTAAATACAATTAACTTTTTTGTTAAATAAATTAAATTATTATGTAATTGATTTTACGCCTACAAATAACACAAATCTCGTAAATTTAAAAAACATCGAAATGTTTTCCATTAAAAATAATTTGTTGACCAAAACTTTTTTTAAACTTTTTTTTTTAGATTTCAAAATTATACCAATTAAAATTATTGTTGTATTTACAATGTGAATTTTAAAATTTTTTAGCAGAATTTGATTATCATATTTGTTATATCAACAATATTTTTTTATACACAATCACAACACTCGAAGAAATTTTTTGCTGGTCTGCGAAAATCACCAAATCTTTGGACGGAATCGAACCGGCGGCATCTGGACTAATAGACTAACGTTCTTACAATAGTAAAAAATATGTTGTTGGTAATTTTCATATAAAAATGAAATACAATTTTACACTTTTATTTCATATGTTTTGCAAAAATCAGAGAGTAATTGTATATACTCTCATAGAGTATATGTATGCTGCTTGTTCTTCTTTTGTCTATCAATACAAGATACAAACCGATACAATATATGAACACTGGATGCTCAAAAACAAATAAACAAAAAGTATATTTGATACAAGACCGGCGATACAAATTGTTGTGAATTAAGCATATGTTTCTCTTCCATTATGACATAAATTAACAAATAATTTTTATGAGTAATTTGCGTAGAAGTAATATGATTAGAAAATTTTAAATTTGTAATATCAACAATGATGATTGTTGATTTCTTTAACAAGTTTCAACAAAAACTTTAATTTAAATTTTTAATGAAAAATATTAAATATATTTTGTTTTTTTGTGACATACATAAAAAAAATCTAATTAACTCAGTTGGATGAAAGGAATAACTGTGTTTGTCGTATCTACAATTTAATTTGTTATATTAATTAAATATATTTTTGTATTTAAATTACAGATTAACAATTTGATTTGTTAGTTGCAGTTTGATGATATTTTTTCTGTTAAGGAAGTTGGGGCTGTGGGGCAGTATCAAAATATTTCGGAAATAAATTAGGCATATTTATTGGAATAAAATTTCACATAGATATAGTAAAGGATTGAATACAAACTCTCCAAATTGCTTGGGAGCGGAACTATGAAGTCTAAAAGAAGGGCACTTCGGCCATGTAAAATTTTTTAACGCTTGCGATTTTTTGTGTCTCGTCGGAGTTCAGAAATGTTTTGATAAGATCTAAAAGACACGTGCTTGATTGTACACTTATCTTTTATAACTAGTTAATGAGTTATGCTTATTTGAAAGTTGAAATTTCCCAATTTTTCAAAACGTTGGTCCAGTATTTTCTAGATATCGGATCCAAATATCAACCGATTTTTAAAATTTTTCTTTCCTTAGTTAAAGAAAAAAATTTTAAAGTGTGTAAAATTTTAAATTCAGTTAAATTCAGTTGTCTGAGTTGAAAAATATAACGCTGTTACAGAATAGTAAGTTGTCCGTTAATTCCCAAAAAAATCGTTTCTTATCGATAACTTCCGATTTTGAGGGAGATTGCAATTTTTTTTAATGGCAAAATGATCTCCTCAACTAGACCTACAAGCCTCACTAAGTCGTTTTTCACGAGTATTTTCAATGTTACAGCGTGTATTTATTCAATTTTAAATTTGAAAATTTAAAAAAAAAATGTGAACTTTCGATAACACAGGCCAATAAAACGAATTTGTTTGTGTATCGTGGGGTTTTCTCAATCAATTTCGATACTCATAGCACCGAGCTTCAATTGACAGTGGTTCGCGAGATTTACCGTTATATAGAAAATTAAGGAGGAAGTACCACATAATTTTGAACTAGCCGTTCGTTTTAACTATATAAAATACTAAAAAATTGGGACTATAATTATCTTCAATAGCCTTATCGATTTGGAGCTATTGAGAAAGTTTTGGCAAACAAACACATTTTTCAGAAAAAATTAGAAAAATTAGAAAAAAAATTTTTTTTTAAATTCATAAAAAAATCTAAAATGAATAAAATCTTAAATTAAATTCTTATATTATATATCTACACATGTTACGAATAAAGTGAGCTATATTTTATTAAAATCGATCCACAACTTTTGATTTTAGTAACAATTAAGTGACGAAACTCAATTGATAAAAATCATGATTTTCACACAACTGCAAAATTTTAATTTGTGTGTTTTATATGGCAATATCAATTTGTGTGCTTTGAGCTCCCTAAGTTTATTGTGAATAAAATCAATAACCGAATTAACAATTTAAAACTTTTTTTAAAGAATTTTTGGACAACAAGGAAAATAGGTGCCACGGTGAGAGCCGCCGGCTTAGTAGATACCTTATCAACCATCATATGACTAGTTATTTGACATAATAAATATTATAATTAATTTGAGCGCCTTATTTATCTTCAATTCTAATGTAAATTTCTAGATCAAACTACCTTTTTTTCCCTGTGTATTCGAAGTATCAACTAGTTATTTCACCTAGTCTATTAATATTGTCAGAAGAAAGATCAATCTCCTTTTTATTATTTTATCTTATTTTTTATCTCTGGGGTGCATCCATTTTAAAATTTTAAGACTCAACGTTAGAATATAAATCAACAGCAACATTGATATTTAAATGGATCACTACACAACAACAACAACATTGGCAAGAATAACCTCACAACATTATCATTATTAGAGCAGATGTATTGAGTTTAAACTCAATTTATTTTAAGTGATTTTTTTATTGATACCACTATATTTGTGTATTTTTTGGCATCTGCCTTAATAAATAGTCAACAAAAAAAATGGCTTAATTATGTGATTAGAAAATTTGGCAGGTGTTTGAAATTTTGTATCAAAAGTTAAACAGATACTCAATTAAAAAAGCTATTGCAATGGGACTGGGGAATTTTGTTCATTATAGGCCAAGTTCGTCATAACTGAAGTAAATAAGTTTTCTTTTCAGAAATAAATTTTTGGAGTGCATTTTGGTTCATTTATTTCTAAATAGTGTTACAAAATTGTTACCAAACTGTGATAAATAATTCCGTAATGTTTCGAAAAAAAAAACGGCAATCAACAAGTAGTGATCTTCTTTTCACTATAAGCGTATAAATTCTTATGTAGTTTTATTTATGTGACTTAAAAAACAGTACGCTATAAGCGAAAATTCGCTATAACCGGAATGGATATAGAGTAATTCCAAAAATGCTCAGCACAAAAACAACCGTTTGGATTTTTATGCTCTCCGATTTTAATGAAATTCGACATATATCTTATATTCTTGTGTGCGCATCACAAAGCGAATGAATTATTTCGATACCTCTTATCCTAAGTTCAGGATCAAAAAATTGCGTTTTACTAAATTGTAAAATATAAATTTTGGAAAGTCCACGTTTCAAAATTAAAATTATTTTTGATAGCTAAAATTACCAAAATATAAAAAAATTGTTATTTTACAAATAATATTTGTTCAATTCACAAGCTCAGTCGTATGTCTTATCGTTTAAAAAAAGACGACACTTGTTTATGTGCTTGTGAACAGACAACCTTGTTGTATCGTTATTTTGTCGTATCTTAAATGTCAATTTAATTAATACCAAAGCAAGGCGAATTAATACCAGGTGGCCTCGAGAGATCACGTCATTAAGAAAATGTTTCTATATTTGAACTATCAACAGTGTTAATATATCAGCTTTTTGACATTCCAAATATAAATTCGCCGTGCAGAATTTATATTTGGACTATCAAAAAAGCCGATACATTAACACAGTTGGCAGTTCAAATATGGTAAACAATTCGTAGTCACCTGATCACTCGAGGCCACCTGATATTAATTCACCTTGATTTGATACCATGAAATGAAACCAGGCATGGGAGTTTTAATTTGACGCCAAATAGAATAACTTTTTTCGCGACAAGCAATTTTGATTAAAATAGTTTGAAAATTAAATTGAAATGAATCAAGTATACATTTATCATTAAGAATAATGTACTTTCTGGTGTTACTTATCACATATATAAAAGATTCTTACAAATTAATCCAACAAATAGAATATTCCCAGACCTGTACTCAATACAACTATTTGAAGAACACATAAAATTCAATCGTATAATTATAACGCACTTTTGTATGAATATTACCAACAACAAAAATACAATATTGTATAATTAGACGATTACATAATACATACGACGTTAATACGAGCTTGTGAATTGAACAATTGTATTCTTGTGCTGTCGGTGTGTTTTTGTGCTGTCGGTATTTAAGAAGAATTGTGAGAACATAGGATCAAGACCAAAAATTAAAAAAAAAATATTTTTTTAAACAAACACATTTACTGCTTAAGCCTCCCAGCAAAAACTTTTGTAGTTTTTGTAATCGGTAGTACTCTTTTATTTATCTTATTATGTACTATGATTAAATCTAGAACTACTACCTAGTTTTTAATCAAATTAGTACGTATTTTTCTCATTATCTGAAAGTAGTTACGATTCGTTGATATGTATTGATAAAATAAGTAGACAACGACTTTTTAAATCAACATGTGTTTGTATATGAAAACTAATTTTTGTCGCCTAAACTCATAAGTCAACAATAGCTCAGTGTGTAAAGTACTTGACTTCAAATGTGAACAAGCACAGGTTCGTATCCCAGCTGGATAAAGAAAAATATTTTAAATATAAATAAAATATAATTAGGGAGCTCACAACAGCGTTCTAAAATGTGTTTTAATATAACGACGTTTCAATTTTAGTCTTTTATTATGGGTTGGCAGGTTTGTTGTTTTTGTTTTGCATGTAAATGAAATTTACTACCAGATGACGACAATTTTAAACGTCCATTATTTTAAATAAAGAACTTGTGTGTGGTTGAAGTGTATTGGTGTTTCTTTGGCATGTTGATAGGTATCAACAGCGTTGCCATTTGTCAAGTTTTCCCTTTTTTAGCAAGTTTTTTGAGATGCCAAAAAGTTTTAATTTTATATAAAGTTTTTTCAAGTTTTTTATAAATATGTACATAATTTTAAATTTGCAGTATAATATGTCGGATGAAAATATTAAGTGATTGTTTATGGAATGATACGATCAAATATTTACTCACTCCCTTATTACTTCAACTGTGTTTAATTGTGTTTACTCCCTCTACAACTATGCCGTTTTTATACATTCCTTAAAATGAGTTCCAAATACACTTTTTTGTGTTTTCGTTTAAAATTTTGGCACTTTTGTAGAAAAAAAAAGGTTTTTGGGCAAAAAAAGTTTTTTTTTCAGAAATAATATGGTAACGCTGGTACCAAGCACTATCGTGCTTGTGTTGTTGTTTTGTTTGTTGTGTATTTTGAGTTCGTGTTCTATACATGTAAATAGTAAGAAATATTAGGCAAACTTCGTCGTTACTTTACTTAATATGCTGTGCTTTGTATCGTTGCTCACAATGAAATTTTAAGGTGTAACGATATTGCTATTTCCAAATTTTAAGATACACGTTGTGAATTCCTTGAATGTGTACAAAAATTGTTTTTAATTTTAATTTGCTTATTTGAATACTTATTTTTGAGGCTCAAGTAAGCTAAATAGTAGCTAGTTAATTGCTGTGAAAATGTAAATACATTTGTACGCGGTATCCCTTATTTTTTGAACTTCTCAAACAAAAATAAGTATGTAGTTATCGAGTCAAATTGTAAGTAGTTACGACTGAAATTCTAATATACTTTTTTGCCTACCAGTAAGCAAAGTTTTTGCTGGGCTTGTGAGGCATCGAACGTGCGACCTCCCGTTTAACATTTTAGCACACTATCCACTACACTACAATTCCATTGATTACTTTTACTGTTTTTTGTGGGTTGGTGCAATCTAACTAATAAAATTGGTTAGATTTACCAATATTTTATTTTGGTACATATTAAGAAACACCATTTTCGAGGCTTTTGTAAGACATATTTGCATCTAACTTTTTAATATAATGGACCAATAATACTCCATACATAAAACAATTCCAGATTTTTACGGTGGACTAATGTCCGCTGATTTAAAACTTTTCACTGAAAATACTAAATTTAAAAACTGAAAATATGAACAATTTGAGCTCGTTCCATATATTACAGTTCATTAATTCGAATTCAGCAAGTGCATTATAAGTTTTATGCCATTGCACAAAATTTGTTCAAATTCGGTTTTTATCAAACAACAATCTTAAATAACATTTTGGGTGGCACTTACTTATATTTAACAATTGTCTTAAAATAAAATATTTATTAGTATTTTTATTTTAAAGAATCTTAAAAAAGTCCAGACTGTGTCTATCAATGAAAAAAATCTTGCAATTGAAATACCTAAATCTGTCATAATGCAGACAAAAAGATTGATAATTGAAATATCATTCCATTGTTATCACAACGTTTAACCAACCCTATTAAGATTGACCGACTTAAACACTTGTGTTCTTATGTTAGAGAAAATATTTGATGGCTTTGTAGGTGGTACTGTGTCTCGACTACCTGCACACCCTTAAAATTACACCTCTTTATATTTTCGTTCCGAACAGTGGCTTATCTCAAAAATAGATCATGTCTTTTTGTGATTTTCTATTAATTATGCGTTAAATTTTTGTAACCAATAAAAAATAAAAACGAACAAATGGTAAATTTTTTATAATGTGAATGAATGAATGTAAGTAACTTTTACCAGTGGCAGACCAACAAACAATTAATTTCATGTTCGCAGATATCTAACAAAAATAATATCATTTAAGATTTCAAATGAAGATTAAAATTTAAAACAGTAAAAACTATGGGACAAAAAATTATTATTAGAGAAACGTTTTAGCGATTGTCCAATATCACACAAAGAAATACTTGAATAAAGCAATGTACGTATGTGGCTGATTCTCATTTCAAATGCTTTTTTCGTGTCCTTTGAAAATATAATAAAATATTTCATAAAATAAACGCATAAATTTTAAAATGAAAACTGCTTTAATATGATTTAATAGATTATAAATAAATGTACATAATTTTTTTTTGTGTAAGACTGTCCATTATGTGTTAAAAACGGAAAACAAAAATACTGCTTTTCCTCTCTTCATACAAAATCGCGTGTCCGTAATGCATGCGGTGGGGTTTCCACATTTAAAAACTATGAATTTTTCCACAAACGATATTGAATTTATAACGGTTTTAGAATACATATTTGCATTTTCTTTTCTTGTTCTATACGTAAAATTTTTGAAAAATATTAGAAGTTATAATTATTTAAGAAATTAAAATTGCATTAACAACATACACTAAAATAAAAGCGTAGGTTTGTATGCATTTAAAAGCCTTGTGAACTTTGTTAAGTAGTATTATATTGCAAAACGTTTCATCAATCAATAACGGTTTGTATCAAAAAAATAAATAAATGTATTGAGTGTTATCCATATTTTTTAATTTAATGGAAATTTTTTAGTGAACAACTAAGGAGTTTATGTTAAAATACATCAAAGATTATACATCTGAATTGCTTTAAATTTAAAATATACTGTGTGTTCTGAAAAAATTATTGAATTCGTATAAAAATGTATTGAGCGTTACGTAAAAAAATTTTTTTAATATTATTTATCTACAAATTTTAGGACTTTAAAAAAAGTTAACAGTAGCTGAAGAGTAGAAACGATATAAAGAACATTATTTGCTTACTAATTTTTTATATTCTTTGCAAAAATGTTGCTTCTACTGCACTGTGGGTTGTTATATTTTCAAAGAATGTATTCGGTAGGTCCTTTTTTGGTACCTTATTTAAAATTTATATAACTTTTAATATTGTTGGTTGATTCTATTAAAATTAGTTTTATTTAAAAGAAGAGATAGCCTACATTTTCCCCTGTTCAAAATTATGTTTGAAGTCTACTGACGATTTGGCAAAGCACCAATGAAATGCATATAGACAATGCTTAAACTCCAGCAAATAAATTTCATTTAAAAGCAGAGCGTCGAGCGTCGCGTTTGGGGCTATTCACATATCACGTGGGTTGCTTAATATCTGTTACGAACTAGGTAATTTATAGTGAAAATTTTGTAAAAAGCGTTACGAAGGCAGGGGGTAGTATAAAAACTCCGAAAATAGGCTTACGTAATATGTGAATAGCCCCTTAGTACCAGGGTACGAGTTTACTATACATTCTAACAGATTATTTTACCACTACATTTTGCTACAAAAAAAGTTATACATATCAATAGGAAAAAGTTTTAAAATAAGCATATTCAAAAAATGTAAAGTCCTTAAAATGGGACAAAAGATGAGGAAATGAAAACCCAAGTATGCAGTTTACCTACAAATGTTTAGTATCTAGATTAATTGATATATAGTGGCTTTTATGCCAAAGATATGGAAGAAAAGTTGAAGATCAACTGAGCAAAAATTTAAAAGATGTCCTTGGAAACAATTTTTTTAATATTTTCTTCAAAATCTTTAATTGAAATTTTTGCAATAGTTATAAAAATATATATTAATATTAAATAAACTCTAAAATACACACTCATTTTATGTTTTTATCGCTCTCGGCTCAAAAGTAATGTTTTTTTTTATAAATTAATTTTCTGCGTACAATTTTTATAAAAATTAATTTTGTGCCGGGAAAAAACAATCACAGCTCTTGTACTAAGAGAGATAAAGTCATAAAATTTCGAAGCCTTATAGAGTTAATTTAAGGCTACAACATATAATTTTTAAACAAAAATGTTTGTGAACACTTTTCATGATATGGAAGGATATATTTTTAGAAGGAAATTTTTTTTGTATGTTTGTTCATGGGAACTGAAGTAAATATTTTTATAAAATTGTACAGAACCTTCCCTTTTATTTGTTACCAAGTTTGCTAAAAAATATTAGATTCTAATATTAAAAAAAATATTTAAAATAAGCATTCATGAAAAATATTAAGTCCTTTAAAAAGGACAAAAGATGAAGAAATGAAAAACCAAGTACGCAGTTTGACTATATTTTGTATCTAGATTAATGTATATGGGTATTTCCACAGGAAAGTCTACTTTCTGTCACGTTCGACGCCAAGCAATTATGTTGATTTTTTTAAATCAACGTAAGTTTTTTTCACTTCTTCATATATTTGTGTAGCCCATAAGTAGCTCTACAGTTAGTAAAAGTTTAGGAAAAATTTAATCACTTGATTCTGAAAAACAAGCTTACTTTCTTGATGACGAACGTGACAGAAACTGGACTTTCCTGTAGAAATGCTCATATAGACTAGTGTTTCTGCCAAATAGAAAAAATTAAAATTTGTCACGCAGCGTTATCTATTTATTTTTTTGATTTTTTATTTTTATTTTTTCAAACCAAGCGACACACAAAAACAAACCAAGCTCTCAAGTAAAACAAAAAAAAACTAACAAAAAACATACAACCAAAGGATAGAACAAAAACTATAGTCGTGTCTCTTTTGTAACCATTGCTTGATTGTAAACAAACTGCTTTAAAATAGTATGGACAATAACCATATTTTGTATGGTTCTACTGTTGTTGAATTTTCAAATATATCATGATTGTGTATATGTATTGTTAAGTTCAATCATGTTGCAATTAATATTAATGCTAATAATGTCATGATTAAGTATAAGCATAAGTTTTTTGTCGTAAACTAATTAAGGTTCACAGTTATTTAAAACAATAATAACTTATTTGCCACAACCATAAGCTATATTAGGAAACATGACATTGTTGACGCAACCATGCCACAATCATATCTTTTCTCTGCATTTAAGTTCTTATTTAGTCGGAACATTTCTGTCACGTCAACATTCAATTGAAATTTGTATTTTATGAACTATGAACAAGTTAATTATTAGGCTGAACCATTTATTATTCGTTTAGTTCAATAAAAAATATCTTCATCATATTGTTTAAACCATCTTCACAAATACTAGTTATTGTTGTAATTGAATTTTGGGTCACTCTTGATAAAGTCGACCAATGTTGCAAATCAATTTTGAAAGACATCTATGGCACGCACATCGCTTTGTTCTAAAAATAAAAAATAAAATAAAGGAGTTTATATGACATACTTGTGTATGACCAGAAATCAATAGGAAATTTATTTATTTGAAATCCATAAAGTTTATTGATGTAACTAATGTCTCTATTACGACAATTCTTAGCTATTTTCAAAATGTATGGGAATTTTTATAAAACAATTAATTCGCTTTTAATTTATTAGATGCAGCCATCCATCCATCCATTCCTTTTGATTTCCTAGAAATTTAACAATTTCTGTATATTCTTTTTTGATCTAGCGACTAGCAACAACGACTGTTTAATTGTTTCAATTAAAAACAATGACCAAATTTTTTCGTTTATTATTTTGACAATTGCCAAAAAACAATCTCCCAATTTTGCTTGCACTTCATTCAATCTGTCATTGTTTTTATTTTCAATAAAAGTTATGAATGAAACTATATTCCATTGATAGAATTCAGCACAATGACTCGTAAAGAATCGAAATGAATCGAAAAGAATTCTTACATCAAGTGTAAAGAAAAAGCCATGACTAAATTGAATGCATCCATGCATGATCCATCCATCCATTGTTTCGATATTTCATTAAGGTCTTAAAATAAATTTTCAAAACAAAATGACCAGTAATAAGAGAATTTATATTTGTATTGTTCAAATCGTTTACAGGTTGTTGTAATATCATTGTCATCAAATCTGAAGTACATACTCTTAACTGCCTTTTAATTCAATTGTTAAAAAAAACAAGAGTTCTTTTTTATGTTTTAATATTTTAGATTTTGTAGTGCAATTACAAATAAAATGAATGAAACATAGTTTTTATCCAAAATTTAATTTAGACGACGATTGGTTTTCTAGGAAATGTTGAACCGTCTTTAGTGATTGTTACGTTTAATTAAGAATAAATTATTGCTGTGGCAGACTGTGACTATGTCGCTTTATTGAAAACTATTTTTTTTTCTTACCTTTAGTTTGTCCTCAATAGTAGGGATGGGCAAGTGAAAAAATATATCGATATATATCGATATCGATATATTTTTCAATATCGATCGGCATCGATATATATCGAATAAAATATATCGATATATCGAAATATCGATATTTTTCAACAATGATAACTCATATGTAGTTCCCAAGTTTTTTTTAAAAACAAAACAAAAAAGGTACCTTTCTTATAAATAATTAAGTTGGAAAGAATTAATTTTCAAACTCCTTCCTGTTCCACCAATATTTCATGGAACATACATCAACAAAACTTCACTCAAAGAATGATAATTTTTCGAATAGACAAACACCCATGTGCTGAAAAACGCGCGATTGTTAAATCACTTGCGAGTTTAAAATCGCAAATCTCACTTTTGCATATGCTGAGGCTCGCGCGTTCTGTTTATTTTACGAAATAATCTTCGAAAAAGGTTCTTATATATGCTCTTCGTTTTTTAAAACCAAAGTATCTAACACAGAATTTTTCAACTATTTTTAGTTTTGGCCTTACTTTTTTTCTTGATATTTTACGTTTTATGCATCTGGCAACAATATTGGTTGGCAAATGTGATAAGTAGTTGTCTAGAATAATGACGCGCATTATAAAATCGCCATTTTTAAAGTAAACAAAAGGAACACAATAGTCGAAATAGTATTTTTTATTAAAATTAATAAAAAATTTTGTATTTTTTTAAGTGATATTAAATAAAAACAGATTAAATTTTACTGTAATGCTTTTATTTTTGCTATTTGATGCTAAATTTGTGTAATATGCACAAGTTCACTTAGAGTTCACTTTACTATTTGCTTGCGAGTTGAAATAGCAAAATTTTTTGTGATTGCGATTTTCAACACACCAATTTAGTGACTTCGAGTCGAAATCGTATTTATTTTGCGAAAAGCGGTTTTCAGCACATGGGCGAAAATATTATAAATAAAACAAAAGATTTTGTTAGTAATATTCTATTTGATGAAGACTGTGCCGAAATGTTTTTAAAGATTGCACGAAAAATAAAACCAAAGCTAAAAAATTATCGAATTTGATACTGTCGATATATTTGGAAAAAAAATATCGATATATCGATATATCGAAATTAAAAATATCGACGATATATCGATATTTTTGCCCATCCCTAGTTGCTACCATTGAAATCAGTGTGCCGTTCGGATGCATTTGTTGCATTTTTCGTAACTTTTGAAGGCCCAATGTAACATGTTTCATTTTATTATATTTTACTACAAAACTGCAGGAATATGTATTGCATCTAGAAAAAATGTTAAAACAGTGGAGAACAAAAATAAACGAGCAAAAATGTGTACATGTTACGTTTACATTGCGCAGGGAAACATGCGCGGTTTTTTTTTAATCAATAATCATATGATACCGCAGCACTTTGAGGTTAAATACCTAGGAATTTGCCTTGATCGTCGTCTAACATGGAAGACCCACATAAATTCAATGCTGACCCAAATGAAATTAAAAGCAGTTCAACTTAATTCGCTAATAGGAAGAAATTCTACACTTCATGGCTAATGTAGACCCCAGTAAAGTTGAGCGGCACTGGATGTTCTAACGTTACGCGACACGTTTTTACTAAATAGACGTTAAAACCTGAAATCTTGCTTTATGAAAACACACTAGTTCTACTTTTTTGACAGAAGTCTGTAACGAGCTGACGCGCATAACGCGTGTTATGTAAATCCACCTTAAAGGCCGTGTCAGATAAAACTTTGTCGCTTTGCGTGACGTTTCTAACTTTGATAGAAAAGTGTAAAGCAAAAGGTGTATGACACAATGAAAACTTTGACAACACTCGCGCATTGATCGTTTACCAAAAAAGTAGTTGATAATTTTGCTATTTATATATATATTTTTTATAAAAATAAAAGTCAATTATGTTATTTTACGATTTATTATAAATAAATAAATGCCACATACATATTTACCTCTTATTAAAACAGATTCAAACGCGCAATATGTTTCGTTTGGCAATATAATAAAAGAAAATTATTTCAGCTGATTGTCAAAGCAAGCAAAAAGTTGAGAGTTGCCGAACTTTTCGCTTCACGCTGCGTTAAAAGTGCTTTATGTGGCATGTTTCGTATAAGTATGTACATTTCATCTTAGATGTCAAAGCGAATCTGTAACGCAACGCGAAGCAAAAGTTTTATCTGACATGGCCTTAAGATTTAGCGCGCTTTCCTCCTGCTTCTTTTGCCGACAAAATAAGAAGCATCGTCTGAACATGACTTTAGACGAGTTTTTTGTTGATATTTGTTAGTTCTGGCAATAATAGTTTAAGCGTTTTTCACTTTGTTAATAGACAACATTTTGTCGAACATGTTGCTACAATTATCCAAGGTAGATTAATACAAGTAGTGGTAATACTAAATCAAATATGTACAACATGACAAAAACAACATGGGTTTTTGTTGTTGTTTCGTTGCATGAAGTGTCAGAAAAGCGTGTGTCGTATTGTACAATAATATCGCCAATGTGTATGTCATATACGAAGATGGCACAATATATTGGCAAAAATCAAAATGCCTTTGATTATTATTGTACAGTAAGGAAAATTATGTAATTTGGTGGCAACATTGTTCAGTGTTATATTTACTTTTTCACTGTCAAGAGCATTGCGCAATATTTTCTTTGTACAAATGTATTATTAAAAAAATTGTGTGTGGATTAGTTTCGGTCATAAATTTCTTGTAGGGTATTTATTTTTTATATACATACATACATACATATCATGAAAAAGAATAACGTTTTTGACTAATTCAGGAGTAATAACGTCTGTAATATTTACCTTCGAAGAAGCAGCGCCAATTTACAATTTTGAAATTTCCTCAGCGTCTTCACCGTCCAATGCTTATTTACATTTCTTTTGCAGTCTTTTTGAGCGTTTAACCATTGTCGGTTTCCTATGAAGAACGTTGGACTTTTGTTTAATATTTCTGTTTTTGTAATTAATTATCAATTTCACTTTTCGGCTCTTGATTTGTTGTATTTTAAACTATGTTTTTATTGTTTTCTTTACGCTTGTTTTATCACTTGAACAGGTTGTAAAAAAAAACAACTTCTGACAGTTCCAATAATGAAAATAGATAAGCAACTGTGTTCTCACCACTACCCGTATTATTCTACCTTGCAATTATCCAATAATACAGGTCCAAGGCGAATTCAGTACCAGGTAGCCTTATCATCACAGATGATCATCAGCTGATTACACCCAATCAATCAAACTCTATATAAGAAAAGAGAAAAACTTTAACCCGAACTGTCAAAGCACATATAAAAATAGTCCTACACCTACTTTGTATGTGTGTTGTTTTGATGATAAGGCCACTTGATATTAATTCGCTTTGTACAGGTCTATGCATCTGTACAACAAGAACGCCCTCCTGTGATTGCCAAAAGAACTATGTATATATAAAAAATCTTGTTTTGGTTTTTTTTTTATACGAAGTTTGACAAACACAGGATGAAAAAATAGGAAGCAGCCAGCACAATCAGCTATTCTCTTGCACAGGCCTGTATTATTGGATCATGGTTGCTACCAGGGCTGTCAGATTTTGCAATTTCTCGCCAAATGTGGCGATTTTTAACCTTGTTTGGCATCCAAATTTTTGTTTTGGCGACATGGCGATTTTCCTGGCGATAAATAAATTTGTTGGCGATTTTTTAACACAAAATAATTTTGCCCAAACGTTATGATTCAGGAAATTACTTTACGGAATTTAGTATTCGGCACAAATGGCATTGCAAAAGTACAAATGCAAAATATCTCCTTGTTATGTGTAATCATTGATGGATTTTGAACTTTAATGAATAAAAATTACAAGAAAATATTTTTGGCGTTTTTTTATACTTTTGGCGATTTTCTGTTATTTTTTATTAGATTGTTTTATACAAATTTCGGTAAAGAAGAACTATTATATAAGAATATACTTAATATAAAATATATATTAAGAGAAACTACATAATATATACTAAGGTTCGTAACGTTATATTCAGAAAGAATTGGGCATGATTAATATTCCAAGGAAGAAGGGAAAAATCAACATCAAATCAACATAACTTAATGTTACGAACCTTAGCCTAATAATCAATTTGGATTCACAAAGCAAATACGTTCGAAATAATCATATTACTACATAAAATATATTTTGGCGACTTTAGGGAATTTTGAAAATGAGTTTAGCGAAATCGGTTAGAAAAGATATGACAGCCCTGGTTGCGACCATTTAAATCAGTGATGCCGTTTGGTTGCATTTGCTAAATTTTTCGTAACCTTTTAAGGCCACACGTAACATGTTAAATTTTGTTATATTTGACCACAAAGCTACCGGAATATGTATTGCATCTAGAAAAATGGTTAAAGCAGTGGAGAATAAAAATAAATGAACAAAAATGTATACATGTTACGTTTACATTGCGCCGGAAAACATGTCCGCCTATTTCTATTAATAATCATATCATACCACAGCACTTTGAGGTTAAATACCTAGGAATTCCCACATAGATTTAAAGCTGCCCAAATGAAATTGAAAGCAATTCAACTTAATTAGCTAATAGGACGAAATTCTACACTGAGTAAACTTCTCCTATAAAACACGATAGTAAAACCAATTTGGTGCTATGGTATTCAGTTAGTCGCAGTTCATACGAATCAACTTTTGCTGCTGCAACTTTTTTTTTGTGTGAGAGTGATAAAATAGAAATATATACCTAATGTATTCCCCTCTCGCTCTTTCTCACTAGAAAATAAAAGTTGCAGCAGCAAAAGTTGATACATCTGGACTAGGACTTAAGGGGCACCACCTCTGCATCAAATATAAAGAAAATTTAAAGGCGATAAAATAAAACTCTTCGCTTGATTACAGTGGCACCTTAGTATGTTGGAAACCCGCGCATTCATAAAGATTTAAATGTTCAATTAGTAAAGACTGTTTTTCAAATCATTTGTCAACATACATATATAAAAAAGGGTCTAAATGGCACCCAAATCCCCTAGCCCGTAAAATCATTAAATTTGGAGGGCATTCTTGGCTGAGAAGGAGAGACACTCTTGCTTTCAGCAGAACACGAGAGAGCGTACAAGCCTGTAGCCTCACAGTCATAACATTATAATCTACTCAAAGCAGTTTATAAACAGAACTTTATAAACAGAACTGTCAAACTCTCTACGAAAAAAGCTTTTATATGTAATTTGACATTTAGATTGCACTTAACTTATAATAAGATAATATTAGATTATATCATGATTTTTCGCTTGCATGAACGTGTATTCGTAATAGGTCATGCATGTACTAAAGAAAGACAATAACAAGGTAAATTCATATCCCAGTGAACATATTGATGTCATTCTGACGTCAGCATGATGTCATTAATTGTCACACTTTACATAAGGAATGACTCATTATTGACTTATATATGACTCATAAATTCGCACTTAGATACATCAGACACTGAACTAAAAACAATGTTAATCTGACATTATAGTGATCTTCGCTTAGTGAATTTTACCGTGGTATGCAATAACGTCCATGGAAATAATATTCATTGACATTATTTCTATTTCGAAAAGGAAAAGTATGCAGTGGACGCTATGACGAATAGTTGCTTCACTGGGTAAACACTTTCTGGCTTGCAAAAATTCTTTACTCTGCTAAGCCACTATGCGACATATCCAGAGGAGAAAATCCTTAAGTCCCGCCGAAAGCCGGCTGGTCAATAAATCTTTACTATTCAATACTTTTTTCATGGATATTATTTCCTTTTCAAAACAAAAATATTCACGAAAATAATGTCCATATTTCATTTTACTACGAAATCATATAATTACATACATACTCATTTTCACTAAATTTACACTAGTATACATCTTCCCAGGTTATTTTCCAGTTCATCTGCTGTCTTGTAAAAAATAGTAAACAAATATCCTAATATTGTGCACTTATATTTTTTCCATCTTAAATTTCCTCTAACTGCATCATAGCCTTGCCTGGGAATAACTCATATCCTCTCTTCTTTTTCCCTTCTTGCTCATAGTTTAATTTGTAGTTCCATTTTTACAAATTAAATATAATTTTTTGTTAAATAATTTTTGAATTTCCAATTAATTGAGTTATGAATTTTTAGGCGAACTGTATGGCTTAAGTCCAAAGTTATTTAATTAGTTTGGCTTAAGTGCATTTTTAATCTAGTTTTCAATTTTTATTTATTTAATATGACGTCATACATATATCCATATATCATATTTTAGTCACAAAGTATATCACTGGTAGATCAAAATTATGTAAACTTTTACCATCTAGCTATGACTTACCAGTGACGTCAAAACTATGTCACGTGTTCACTGGCATAGTAGTGTTTCATACTTAGAGCTTTCAAACCCTGAACATAAAAAGATTTTTATATGCAATTAGATATGTGTTTCATTATAACATAAATTCCACACCCAGTGTTATGCTTGTACGTGTAGGCTAATAGTGCGTTTCCATATACGTAATTTCGGTCAAATTATTTGATTTGCCCAAATGTTGTAATTTGCGACATGATTCCCATATATTTTTCATATTGGCAAAATATCTCTAATAATTAATGTGCTCCAAATTAAGTTGAAAATACTCTATGCAAACCTGCATGCCTTTAAAATTATAAACTCCGACCCTGGGTCATCCATCAATTTGGATTGAAGAATTTCGAAAAAATGACATTAATAATTATTTCATTAATTTTAAATGTCAAACTATATATGGAAAAAATTCAATTACAGCTGCTGCGTACACCTTATAAAGTAAGTGCATCATTTGAGTACGAAAATTCAAACACCAAATCACTCACAAGCTAAGTGGTAACGCTTCGAAGTAATTTCCCAAATCTACGTAATTTAATCATCATGGAAACGTACTATAATAGCTTCATGTAGACCTACACGATGCTTGTGTCATGTATTTTGACCGTGAATACTGCGGTTTACAAATTGCCTATAAAATAAGTCATATTTTTTAAAGTATGGCTATACCAGAGGATTTAAATGGCACATTGGTAGCCATGGTAGAATAATATACAAGGTAGCTCTGGAACGCCAGCGGATTATTTTTTTATTTGCTTTTTTCATGGTACGAACTGTCAAATGTTGTGTATGTGTGAAATAAATACGTTGCACACACAATACCACACGTATGTTTGCTGCTTCTGTTATACAAACACACACATACCCTCTCTATTAATGTTTGAGCCGATAATTTTCCTCGGCGGTGGCTGAATAAAAGTGTCGACTGGCTCACGTAGTATGTATATCTAGCGAAAAAAAAATTTTAATATTTCTGACAAGCATTATCAAATTTTTTTGTTGTATTTGTACCAAACTTATATTATATAATAGTCACTTGTCGGCTGAGTCGTGCGCCGATCACAGCCGTATACATCGGCGGCGACGCAATTTAAAATCAAAATTCGGCGGCGGCTGCTAAGACGGCTATGCGCCGAACGGCTTCGTGCTCTGGTTATGAAGCTATCTGTTATATTATTCTACCTGGTAACGTCATACATATGTATGTGTTTACCTTGGCACAGATAACAGGTACATCCAAGTGTAAAACAAGAATAAATTGATTGTTGAAACTGCTGTCAGAAAACGTTGAAAACGGGTAGAACTATCAGCGCTGACAGCTCTATAAGGAAATGTCCAATACCGTAAGGAAGGGAACCTCTATGTAGTGATGATATTATGATAATTTCATCATTCCACTAAATTTGGCGAGTAAAGTCAGGTGATCTAGTGACTCCACCTATGAGATACGTCTTGGTGTTTACTTGATAACGTAAAAAGTTTGGCACACTTTCAGACGTCATTAAATGAAGTTTGTTGTCACATTTTATACAAAAAAAAATAGTTAACTGTTAAGAAGAAAAAGAAAATTAAAGAGTATTTATTCTTATTCTGAGTTTGTTCCGTAGAGAAAGAGATCACTATACCGAGTTTCACAGTTGATGGCGATGATATTATGATAATTACATCACCCCACTGAGTTTGCCGTTTAGGCAAGTAAGGTAATGTACCGGGTGTACCTGTTAGTTCCAGTCGATACCAATCAACTTTTGCTGCTGCAACATTTTTTTTTTGTGTGAGAGCAATGAAGTAGAAATATATACCTTATATATTCTCCTTTCGCTCTTTCTCAATAAAAAATATAAGTTGCAGCAGCAAAAGTTGATGCGTATGGACTAGGACTTAATTTAGATCATGGTATGGCAATACCAGAGTATTTAAATAGCACAGTGGCAACGTCATACATATGTATTTACCATGGCACAGATATCGGGTACACTCAAGTCTACAACAAGTATAAATTTGTAGTTGAAACAGCATCGCAGTTGCCAAAAGCGTTGAAAGATGGTTGGAATTATCAGCACAGGAAGCTCTATAAGGATATGTCCAATATCGTGCGGCAGGGACGCTTTATATAGTGACGAAATTATGATAATTTCATCACTCCACTATGTGTCCGAGTAAGGTCAGCTGTTTTAGTGAGTTGACCTGCTAGATACATCTTGTTGTTTACTTGATAAAGCAAAAAATATGCCGATAAAAGTTATAGGTAGAATGAAATTGCCAACAAGCTATAGCTCACTCTTAGAATAATGTTAAGCTGTAATGAAAAATTGTTTATCCGTCCGATAAAATGCTAACTATAAATAAAGCCTAGTTGTAATAATGGCCCTTAGAATACTTTATTCGCACTTAGATTCGATTTCACTGTATAGTGCAGAACACCTTTATGGTGAAATCGCATGATTTGAAATCGGTCGATTTCCATCACATACTAGATTATCACTGAAATATGGAATAAAAATATATATTTTATATACATCACTAAATTTACTATTTATCCAAGGAATATTTCAAAAATGTTAGCCAATGGCTCTTTTTAATAAAACTTTCACTTCCTTATATTGATCTTATATTTGGCTATAAGTTTAATATTAAATAAATAATTGCTGATTTACACTGGGAAACATTGTTTCCCGAAAACTTTATTTTTCACTGCAAAAGAGCGAGATAGGAATACTAGTGGTATATACAACTATTTCATCACTCTCACGCAAAAGAAAATGCTCGATGACAAATGCTTACCAATGTAAATAGCGTGTAAATAAATACATATCAGAATGTAACTTTTGACGAAAAACTTACCTTTTTTGAAAGAAACGAGTAACTTTTTTAAACTCCTGGCAGCACTGATTGGAAAATACAATATTAAATTTAAGTACGTTTCATAATCAACTGTGCTAGTTGGCAACGACGAAAAATTTTCATTTTCATTTATTTTGTAATACAAAAGAAGTGTTAAAATAATTAGCAATTTTTATTACTTTTTTAAAAGAGTTAATTCGCTAATAAAAACAAATGCATCTTCAACATATTTAATTCAATGTTAATGTGAAAATAAGTGTTTTTTGAAGCATAAATAAAACAAAACAATTTAACTGTGCGATTGTCAACAACGCACGAAAATAAGAATAAAAGGCAAGTTATTTTATTATTCAGTAGAAAGATATTGAATTATAAGTGAATTTGGCTTTATCAAATTAATAAAATAAAGTTAGTTCGTAAATTGAAAATGCGAAACAAAATTTGTTTTCAAAAGTAGAAAGTTGAACATAACCAAACAATTTGCATTTTACATTGTTCTTGGTAATAAGGGGAAGCAGACAAATCCTTCAGGTTTTTACTTGTTTACGTTCATAAAGTTTACTTTGATTGGAAATTTTGTTTTGGATTATAGCGTTAAATATAAAAAAGTTGTACCATGCAAAACATTATTATTGGTCAAAGATGTTGTCATATTGTTTTCTAATTTTAGAATCTTATAAAATGGTGGTGCTCATCTAGTGCTTTTTTTATAACAGTACGTCATTAATTTGAAAGAATCAGTAAATGAAAATAAATCGTAATTCACCACGAGAAATAAATTATATCGAAGTTGTTTAAAATCTAATGTAATTCGAATTATTACATAAATAAATAACTGATACATACTCTTCACAAGTCCACGAAGCCGTTCGGGGCATAGCCGGCTTAACAACCGCCGCCGAATTCTGTTATTAAACTCCGCCGCCGCCAATATATGCGGATGTGATCGGCGCACGACAGCCGACAAGTGACTATCAAATAATCTCCCCCCTAATTTGAATGGCGTCGTCGAAGTCACATCAACACGACAGTAAAAAATTGTCACGTCTACTCGTTGTCGACATCAGTACGAGAAATTGCTATCTATGTTATCAATGATACAACCATGAGCCAATAATACAGGTCTGTGCAGCAGTACAACAAAAACGTCTTCCTACTGTGATTGTCAAAATAAATCTATATAAAAAAAATATTGCTTAGATTTTTATATGAAGTTGGACAAACACAGCATGAAAACAAAGGGAGCAGCTGATCATCAGCTGATCTCTTGCACAGACATGTATTATTGGATCATGATACATACTAATAGCTGTTTTACACTATCTCCCAAGGCGTTCGACTTCTGTAGAAAATGCAATCCTGATGTAATTAGTTTATAGAAAGTTTTAAAAAAGCAATAACACATCATGGTTGCATTTTCTGCAGAAGTTGAACCGCTTGTGTGATAGTCTAAAACTAGCTTCAGTAAGCCGGTCGACAGCCGACACTTTTCGTTCAGCCGCCGCCGAGAAAAATTTGGCTTACAGCCGGCTCTTAGCCGCCACTAGTTCTTTTTTCTGTAAGACGCCGCCGATAATCGAATAATATCGGCTACTTGCTCTGCACTTCACATGTCTAGTTTGAATGTGTTTACATCGGTTGTATGTACAAAATAAGAAAAATTAATTATTGCCACCTTTTATTTTAGGCATAAAATACATGGTAAGGATATTTGTAGATAGTAACTACTACGAATCACAACTTAACTGATAATTCAGTTGTACAACGTTTGAAAGTTCTTATTATCGATTACAACTCAACATTCAACAATTTTTTTGTTACTTTTGTTTACTTTTAAAAGTCCGATTTTCATTATTCCTATCGCATTTGAAAACCAGTTCTGTTACTATATACAAAATACATAAAATCTCAAGAAAAAGTAGGCCAAAAATAAAAATATATAAAATATTCTGTGATGGCTGCTATGGTTTCAAAAAAAAAAAACAGAGCATAGATAAGAATCTCATTTCGAATATTGTTTCGAAGATAACTTAAAATGGTGGTAAATCAAAATAAAAAAATAGTTGAGTTGTAACATTGACAACTCCTGAGACAAATGAACCTTGATAAAACTAATATTTTACTTGCGAAGTATATTTCTCGTTTTGAAAACACGCGAATTATCTTGTAGTGGACATTCTTCAGTCTCAAACCAGAGTTAATTGGTCGAAAAATAGCTTTTTGGAATTTTGCTCGAGCTTACATTAGTTTATGCAGTCGATTTGTGCAATCGACTTGCAAAATATTACAATAGTAAATAGAATGTTGCATAGTTGCAGCAATATGCGGCAGCACTCTCAATAGTTTGCGTAAATAAACTTTTGACGAAACAAGTTATTTTGTTGTGTGTCTTTCGATCGCTAAACTTTGATTACACTGGTCTGAAAAAAATATATATTTTTTCTCTATATGAAAACGTTGAATACAATAACTTCAGCACGCTAAATTCAAATCCGTCTATCATGTACAGATTTTTATGGGTATGACTAATGAGACATCCGAAAAAATTGCTGTTACGCTATTAAATTTAATTTCATTTGCATTTTTTTCACTACCAAGAGATGTAGAATAAAGTTACCTTTAGGAAGCTTATATATACACATAATTTTTATATATATTTAATGCTTCGTAATTATTCAGAAATTAACGGCGGACAAGTTTTTTGTGCAGAATTGCAATTTTTCGTTTTAAAAATCAAAAAAGGTTAATAGGATCAAAATTTTACGTTTTATTCTTTATCAGAAAGTTAGGTATATTAGGAATAAAATAATCCATAAATCATTAAAATCGTTTTATAATTCTTGCAAAAAAGCCGACTACAAAATAGGCGTGGCACTGCCAATAATTTTTATCATAATGATGTACTTTTACGAGAACTAATTGTGTGCGAAGTTTCATAAAAATAGGCTAACTAGAAAGTTTAATGAATATATGAGGGAGGGGCTCTACCCACTCTTCTAACCATAATGTTGTATTGTGACTATAACTAAATGTGTATGCAGAGTTTCATACGAATCGGTTAAGCAGAAGTTGTGGATAAAGAATATTTACTTTGCATGGGCGCGGCGCTGCCCACTTTTTAGTCATGGTGTATTCAAACAGAAGCTTAATGTGTGTGCAATGTTTCATAGGAATCGGTTGAGTAGAAGTAGATGAAAAGGCATGTGTATTTACGACGTATTGGCGTGGCACCGCACACTTTGCAACGGGACCAATCTGGAAGTGCGTCCTTTTAAATAAAGAAAAAAAATCCTTAATCGGTTTATAAATGGCGGAGTTTTGAGAGAACATCCTTAAAAAAAAATACATGAGTTAATAATCCTTCTCCTTTTTTTAAAGTCGGTTAAAAAATATGATTTGTTTTACAATTAGGAGAAGGAACTCATAAGACTTGATAAAAAACAAAATTTCCATATAACAGAAAATTTTTAATTTGCTTGCGTGTATGTATGTTATATGCAAATCGCAAGTTTTGTCAAATAAGTTCCTTCACCTAATTTTGTATAAAATCAACCTAGTATGTCCGTCGATTTCAATGATTTATTGCTTATTGTATTCCTAATATACCTAGCTTTCTGATAAATGATAAAAACTTTACATTTATGCCCTCCTAACTGTTTATGAGTTTTTGAAAACGGAAAATTCAGTCAGGTAGTTCTGTAAATCTAGTCGATTTAAAGAAGGCGCAGGCGATGTGCAGCCGTGAGCCACGACGTTTGCCACATATTTTCCGGCTATTTTAAAGTTTTACATGTACACAGCCGACAATTTACATGTACACAACACAAGTCTCTTTTTGTAGTTTTCTATTTTTAAAATACTTCAATTGGGCCATTTTATTTTTTATTTGTTTTTTATTTATTTTTTTCAGTCTATGGATAAAAAATCCTTACAGACTAAGATAACAAAAATACCTATAGCTATATTGTATAAATATCTAAATTTACAATGAACAATCTGTAAAACGTAAATATGTATATACAAAATTATCTTCACAGTTTATAAATCACAGTTATTTTACCATATTAAGATATTTATTTTATTACACTAAAGTAGCAGTTCAAACTCAGATTTCTCAGAAAGTGTTAAAGTACCATTACGTGCATAATTAGTCCTATAAAAGGGTACATCAAATAGCTTAGACAACCTAAGATTCCTAGGAAGTATGTAAAACGGTACCATATTAAGCAACTCTGGGCAATCAATAAAACCATTGATAATATATACAAACAGTGGCGATTAAACTATTCTACGCGATTCTAGAGTACGTAAGCCTATGAACAGGCATTTGGACTCATACGGAACGGAAAACAAGTAAGGTTTTGCTCGGATTCGGTTTACAGATCAGTGTCATAGTTATAAAAATTATTTTTCGCCGCTAATTTCTGAACAAGTCCAAAAAGTTGGAAATATAAAAAAACTATACATCGTGATACGTGATAGAAAAAAACTGCAAGTGGATTTCAATTTAGTGCACTAAAATCTTTATATTCCACATGTTTTAATACAAGGGATATGTTCTCTGCTGACCTCTGTTATTGCACAATTACTGCATTTAAAGCCACTGTCTACCAAATTTTTATTCTCTATCATGCATACGGTTTTTGTCTTTTGTTATATTTTAAAGTTTGGCTTTAAGTATTAATTAAATTCTTATTCAGACATATTTATGTATACCCTGTCTTCGTACACGCTAATGTAATACTTATCTATGAACATATCACTTGTCAAAATTACCTTAGCATATAGTTTTCGCAGGATATCCATTGTAACACTTTAAAGATATTCTAAACGCTACAAAACAGTAAAATAATATATATGTATCGTTAAATGAAACGAAAAACTAGATATCTGGCACACAATCCATAACCGTGAATTTGTTAATAATTTAGCATTATGGCAACTCTTTATTTTTCTATCTACCAAGGCAACATTTGGCGGTTTATTTGTTTTGCTCGGTTGCATTTTAATACATTGACATTTTTATTAATGGCGCTTATTTCAAGTATCAGATTAAACGACAAATATAAACAATGACGTAATTTTGATAATAGAAAATGCTTAAAATTGCATTTAATTTTGAAATATATTTTTATGACTAATAAATACTAAAAAGGTGTGATTCACACAAATCTTTATAAGGACTAAAAAACCCATATTAATATTGATAAACAATAATCCAAATATAAAAATAATCTTATATTTCTACAGAAAAGACAAAGAAAAGTAAACAATAGAAATTTTCATCTAATCTAAATACATATCCAAATCTGATAGTCCGTATGAACAATATGTATGTGCATATTTTCTCGTTTAGATTTTATCAGGGACCGAAAATAAAAGTTATTTTCAAAATTTTAGTCAAAAAGTCTGGCTGAAAGAGTTTGTCTATACGGTATTTGAGTGTACATAGCAATGTGATGGTCGTGATCTAATAAATAAAAATCTAAAAATACTCTTATTTTTTACTTTTTTCAAAAAACAAAATATAATGTGTATTTTTTGACTGATACTTTCTCGGCCAAATATTAAAGCTAAAATTTGACCGATTTTTTTGGTCAAAAATAATAGTGGAAAATTTGACCGATATATTTTTTGGTCAAAAATAAAAGTTAACAAACACAACACTTAGTTTTGGTACTTTGTACGTAAGTAAATGCATATACATATTATTAGTTTTTAGGTGCATTTGTTAAGCGCTTATAATCAATTTTTAGTTGCATGAAAGTCCGAGCTCTGGCTATTATATGTTTTGACTCGAAAGAAATCATTAAGGGGTTAAGTAAAAAAATGCATTTTCAGTTTTTGATTGGATTTAACTCAATTCTTTTTTTCTGTTTCTTTTGGTATTAATAACTCAGAAAAATACTTCTACAGCTGTCTGTTCTGTTAATCGAGATTTAAAATTATTCAGACTTTTTTTTAAGTTTTCTATTATTTATATCATCAATATCATATTTGAAAATTATTTATTATATACGATTTAAAATATATCAACGGGGCATTATTTATTTTTGGAAAATGAAAATTTTACTCGGTTTCGGTTTACCGAACAGGGCCGATACAATAAAAAAATTTCTTTTTGATTTAACATTACAAAAAACCAAGGACAGTAACGATTATGAGTAATATAAAAATTACGAGATAATTGTTATATTCAATTCAAGGTCGATATATAAGGTCTGTGCATCAGCCCATATGTTGGGTAATTTTGCTGTCAAATTGTAGTGTATTTTACCAATCCACTCACATATTACTATTTGCTTTAAGTTTTTCTCATACATTTTTTGACACCACAATTCTCAAAAAAGTTGCTTTGTTGTATCAATTTATTTATTTTATTTATTTTATTTATTATTATTATTGAGTTTTGCTTTTTCATCGTAAAATATTTCATATTTTTGAGTTTTATTTTTAAGGTCAAAAATGACGATTACATATTTTGAATTTTTATATTTTTTTTGTTCGAAAGTCAGTCGACGTTTAGACGATGGAAGTCTTATTGATCAGTTTCTTATTCAGCTGTGAGAAAGACAGAGAAATTAATACACATTTCTCTGTTTTTCTCACAGCTGAATAAGAAGCTGATCAATAAGAATTGCATAGTGTAAACTGGGACTCACGATTATTTCTTGATTTCTATTGTTTGCTTACAAATAACGATTACTGTAGGTTTTTAATTCTCGTAATATAACCGATTTATCTGAAATTTGTTAGACACCTTTACTGAGTGTTGCCGTTTTGGTATTTTCGTGGCTTTCAGAGCTGCCGTTGTTTTCCGGGGAACTTCTGGGATTTTGCGGAGATTTATACAAATTTTTGGAAATCCGTTGAACTTCTGGGATTTAGGGAAGATTTTTGTACAAGTTTTTAAGTATCTGGGGAATTTCTGAGATTTTGGGAAGGTTTTGTTTAAAGTTTTTGGGAATCTGGCGAAATTCAGAGATTTTGGGGAGATTTTTGCAAAAGTTTTGGGAATCCGGCGAACTTTTGGGATTTTGGGGAGATTTTTGTAAAAGCTCTTGGGATTTAGGGAAGATTTTTGTACAAGTTTTTAAGTATCTGAGGAATTTCAGAGATTTTGGGGAGGTTTTGTTTAAAGTTTTTGGGAATCTGGCGAAATTCAGAGATTTTGGGGAGATTTTTGCAAAAGTTTTGGGAATCCGGCAAACTTCTGGGATTTTGGGGAGATTTTTGTAAAAGCTCCTGGGATTCCCGGGAACTTCTGGGATTTTGGGCAGATTTTTTTCAAAGTTTTGGGGGATTTTTAGACCGGTTTTGTGTATAAGGGTGGTATCCTTGCTGAGTGAAGGTGTCTTGGCTAAACACCAGATGTCTCGCATAAAAAAGGTAGTTATAATTTACTGTGAATTGAAATTCAAAAGGCTTGTTCCATATCTATACATATAATAAAACTGTAAAAAGGGCGTGTCTGTACATGAAATATTTTTTGAAAATTTTTATTGTGGCGTAATCGATGTAGAGAACAAAAAACCAAATTTTGGAATTTTTGTCTGTCTGTTTGTCCGAACACACTTCACGCAAAAACCACTGAAGCGATTTTCATGAAATTTGGTATAGAGGTACTTTAGAGTCCTGATTCTAAGTTAAAATAGAAAAAAAAAAACGAAAATATAGCCAATTTTACTAATATAAATATTGTTGGAAACTAGAAAGAGGTGTTTTTTTTAGCGGTGGTTTATTTTGTATAACGGGAACTTTAAAAAATATGTAAAAAACGTTATATAATTATATTTTACAGACACCTTATAGTCATAAAGCGACCTTTAAGAGCGCGGAGCGGGCGGACACATATAGTGACTAATAAATACACCAACAAAGTAACAATTAAAACCTAAAATAATGATTATTTTTAAGCAAAAAATAGAAATCAAGAAATAATCGTTACTTTCGAGCAAAAAATAAAAATTGAAAATAATCGTTAGTTTTGAGCTAAAAAATAAAACTCAAAAATAAGAATTATTTTACGATCAAAAAATAAAACTCAATTATAATTCTAATTAATTGATTTTTTTAGTAAAAACTAAAAATAAAAGTTTATTGCATAAATGGAAAAAATAGTAATTTTATTGTTCAACAACATGTTACTAATATTCTGGGATCATTATGATTTTTTTGGTAAAAAATGGGGTCAATAATCATTATTTTCGGTCCCTGCAAAAAACTGTAGTTTTTGGCTTAACACATTAATACCTAACGTCAAAGAATATGTTACACTTATTTAAGGGGAAATTAAGTAAAACACAAATTAATAGCATACGAATTTACAAGAATAAATGTGAAAACTGGCGATATCACATTTTTTATGTACTCGTTTTGTTTTGCTTTTACAAATACTGTTTTCAATTGGGAAGAATACGAGTTGGTTTGCTCATGCGAAAATGTCAAGAAAATTTAAATTCGGATGCTATTAATTTGTATTTTCTTAATTTCAACTTAGAGGTGTTGCATGTGTATTAGCATCCGAATTCACAAGAACAATTGTGAAAAGGATTCGGAAGCCAGAACATACATAGATATAAGGTGTAAAAAACGAATCGAAATATGTACATAACCTACTTACATATTTGTGCAGCACAATCTAGGTAATTTTTTTAAGGAGCTTAAGTTAGAGAAAAAGTTTGATCGCAAAAGTGTAAAGGAACCCTATTGTTTTCGCTACGCTCTCCGTATGTCCGTCTGTCACAGGTTGTTTTCTCGGGAACCGAAGAGCTACGGACCTGAAATTTTCACAGAATATGTAAAAGTTTGGCCGCTACAACAACAAAGCCAGCAACGAAAAATGTTGAAATAATAATTTAATATACAGACGCTTATATATAGACACTTTAAATTTTGAAAGTTAGTGATAATTGAGGAGGTCAATAACAAAACGCAATAATAACATTTTACAAGTTTTTAGATTTTTTTATTGAATCCCATTCTACACATTGAAATCTATATTACATTTATTATAAAGCATTCCAAAACTCAATAACTACACTGAAATTCAATATCAAATATAGTGGTTAAGAGCAAAATGCTACTTACTTAAATCACATTTTGTCGTTTATCAAAAAAAAAATGTTATGGTGTAATTATTGCGTTTTGTTATGGACCTCCTTAATTTTGACTATGTAATTTAGACAATTTCCTGTATCTTGGCAACCGTAAGAGGTAAAATCTTGAAATTAAAAAAACGCTAAAACTAAAAAATTATAAAATTAAAAAAAGTGTTAAACGAAAAATCGGTTAAATGAAAAAAGCGTTTAAAGAAAAAATCACCAAATCTAAAAAGATCGACAAAAATGTAAAAAAACGAAAAAAGCGACAAAACAAAAAAAGCACTAAAACCCAAAAAATTGCTAAAACTAAAAATATCATCAAAAACGAAAAAATCGCCAAAAATAGAAAAAATCACAAAAACGTAATTAAAAGCGCCAAAACTAAATAAAATCGCAAAAAACCGAAAAAATCGCCAGAACGAAAAAAGTGTCAAAAGAAAAAATCGCTAAAACTAAAAAAATCGTCAAAAACCGAAAAAAATTCCCAAAACCGAAAAAACCGCCAAAACTAAAATAAATCGCTAAAACTAAAATATCGCCAAAAAGCGAAAAAACGTTAAAACAAAAAGAAAACGCCAAAAACCAATAAATCACCAAAACTAAAAAATCGGAAAAAACAGAGAATAGCAAAAAAAACCGCAAAACAAAATCACGAAAATGAAAAAAGCGTCAAAACAAAACAAAACAATCGTCAAAACAACGAAAAAATCGCCAAACCAACGAAAAAAACTTTAAAAAATAAAAAAAATAAAATTAAACAAAAAAGCACTACGAAAAAGCTGCCAAAATGAAAAAAGAGGCAAAAACGAAAAGGGATATATGTACATATGTGTATTCGTACGGAACCCTTCGTGTGCGAGCCATAGTCGCACTTTACTGAATTTATTTGTCTTCAACAAAGAGTGAAAACTTTAGAAAACTTCCTTTTCTATTTATACAGGGTGTTTTTGTTAGAGGTATAGAACTTCGAATTGAAATAAAACACAAGAAAATCATTTTAATGTCCATCAATTTGGCTTTATTGGAAGGATAATTTTATGCCATTAATGTTTAAATATGATTTCGGGCATGTGGCCGCCGCGGCTGGCTCGAATAAAGCCAATTCTACAGGTCCAATTTTCAATTTGATGGACAAAGCTCCAATTGCTGTGCACGGTGGCGAATCGATTCATTCGGGTCCTCTTCAACACTTTGCTCTACAGCGGCAATTGTTTCTTCGGTGCGCACTGTTCGACGTCTCTGCGGATGCGTATTATCACATAGAGTAAACGTAGTGCGAAAACGATCCATGGTTAACCGAATTAATTGCTCTGATGGACGATTATGTCGACCATATGGACGGAGCTTGCGGTAAACTTCGCGAACTGAACCATTATTTTCGAAATAAATTTGCACGATTTGCAAGCGTTGTTTTTTTGTCAACCTGTTCATGATGAAATGGCAAACCAAACTAAATATTAATCACTTGACAGCTGACAAAATGGCCGCCAGTAAAAAAAGTGATGCCAACTTAAAGTTCTATACCTCAATAAAAAACACCCAATACATGTTAACGATTTCCTCGCTTGGAATACAGAAGTGTCGTATAAGTAGTGTGATAACAGAAATCTGGCAACTCGACATAAAACTCATTTTCAAAAGAAAAACGTAGAAAAAAAGGTTTCTCTCTCCATCCACATATTTGCGCTATGTTTTGTGTACGAAAATGATTTGATTTTTGATTTTCTTTCCAATTAAAGCAAAGAAGAATAATACCACAGAAAGTGCATAGTTTTTAAATAAAGAATATTTAATTTTTAAATAATTTTGAGAACACAGAAATACCGGTTTAATGGGAAAGAGGTGGTTTTTGCAATAACTTGAGAGTTCAGTAAGTAACAGAAGATGTGATATATGTACGTAATCCCCAATACTCTGTTTAAGTGTCTACATATTAACTTTTCGTTTGTTTCCGCTGTGATGTTAAAAATAAAAGTTTGGATTATTAATTTGAATTAAGAATTTGGCAAATTAATATATGAGAGCTCATGTTTTATATTCCGCTTGATATACCTTCTTATCCAAGGTGTATACACATGAATTTCTCAGTTCTTCGCCAGCGGCATGTCATTGTTTTGATTTGTTATTGAAAAAGGTTTCCTTATAGGAATGTATGTACGTATCTACGACATATGTATGCACATATAAATGCATCCAATGTGCATAGGTATCATAATATTTACATTCAAATAATTTTATACTTGTTAATATGAAAGATTTGTTTAATATTAATATTAAACTTTCTTTCATTTGGAGTTTTTGTAAAATTTATTTCGCGTCTGCGTCGGAAATAATATCGATTTTTCAAATTAATGGTTGTTTTTCTTATTTGGCGTTATCGCAACTGGTGTTTTCATTAAGGAAAGAAAATTCATTCAGAAAATGTGTACTTCATAACAAAATATATACTGAACTGAAAAAGTGGTTAAAACTTAAATGAATGAAGGTGGTTTGTTAAAAAGATTTATGGAATACACAAAACACAACACACTCGAAATTATTCATATGTATTTCCTACAATGAATAAAATATAAATAAAAACATTTTTTTTATCAAACAACATCAGCGCCGTCTGCCTCTGCATAAATGTTTTCGAAAAAAGTTCTTTATTTAATAAGCCTTTGTTTGAACGGTAAGGACTTTATTCTATATACATAATATCTACTTACATACTTATACATACTGTACAAATACAAATACATATATATTCTTAAAATAACATTTTTGGCGGAAAAGTTTTAAGATTTCAATTAAAACCCCTAATATTCTTACAAACAAGCAAGGGGCCGGCCCGTCTTTGACTGTAATTGACCAAATATTACTTATCAGACAATATTTAACTAAACTGCTTTTAATTTTGCATTTCAGATATTAAGCGACACTATTGATCTCTACATAATCTACCTCTTATTGGATTTCCAAAAAAAAAAAAAATAAGAACATACAACTAAATTAAAACACCGTTATAACTCATAAGAGAGGATCTACAAAAATATATTTGAATATATGTAAATCGATTTTATATTCAAGAAAATTTTGCAAAGGATTAATAATAAAAAAAAACGAAACTAAAAGACAGCAGAAAGGGTAATTTGTCTTTCCGCTTCTGCTAAACACAGCATGAAGATAAGTTATGGGCGGATTCCTAGATAAGCCTAAAACAACAATACACAATGACGAAGGCAAAGGTAATAATTTGTCCTTCGCCGTTGGCTCTATGCAGGGCTGGCGATGTGAAATGGAAGACGCTTACTGTGCTCGGGCTGGACTTGGTGAAGGCCTTGAGGACTGGTCATTTTTTGCTGTCTTCGATGGTCATGCCGGATGTACAGTATCAGAGCATTGTGCCAGTAACCTGTTATATAGTATAGTAGGCACACAAGAGTTTCAAAGTGGTGATTATGTGAAAGGCATACGTACCGGTTTTCTTCATATAGACGAAGATATGCGCAAGCTCTCCTTAGATGTGGAAAAATGTGGTGGTACAACAGCTGTTTGTGCATTCGTTTCTCCCACTAACGTGTATATAGCAAATTGCGGAGATTCGCGTGCTGTATTATGTCGCCAAGGTACCCCAGTCTTTGCTACTCAAGATCATAAACCTGTGTTGCCAGTGGAAAAAGAACGCATTCATAATGCAGGTGGTACCGTCTTTATTAAACGGGTCAACGGCACCCTGGCCGTGTCAAGAGCTCTAGGCGATTACGATTTTAAAAATGTTAAAGGAAAGGGTCAATGTGAACAATTGGTTTCCCCAGAGCCCGAAATATTCTGTGAAGGTCGTCAGGATTCTGATGAGTTTCTAGTTTTAGCCTGCGATGGTATCTGGGATGTTATGAGTAATGAAGATGTCTGCAGTTTTATACACTGGAGGCTGAAAATAACAGACGATCTGGTGGGCATAGCGAATTTACTAATAGACACGTGTCTGCATAAGGTTAGTTTGTTTTCATACACTAAAATTTTTGCAAATTAATTTAGAGTTGTTTATTCATGTAATAAAAACGAATATGTTTAAACCTCTAATATTTGTTTTTTGTGATAGACCTAGCGCCTTATTTCTTAAACGCTTTGAACATCTTTTTTTTGTGTTTACCGAAATAAGGCCCATTTTCTTTTCAAAGTAAATAAATGTTATATTTTTATTTTGTTTTTTACAGGGCAGCCGAGATAATATGAGCATCATTATAATAGTTTTTCCTGGAGCACCTAAAGTGTCTGAAGAAGCGTTAGAAGCCGAAATTCGGTTGGAGGAAGAAATCGAGAAAGTTATAAGAGGTTGTTTAAAAAGTCTATTTTGTTTTTAAAAAAGTTGTTCTTTTTAGTAATAATATTATAAAGCTAAAAATAACAATTGTAGGATTAACACGTTTCGCTAATTTTACTTAGAAAAGAAATGTTTGTCTCAATATTTAAGTAGCATTTTTGGTTTGTCAAAAAATCAAAAAGTTTCTTATCCTGTCGTGCCATTTTTCACGTAGAAACAACAAAAGTCTGTTAAGTATCATAAAGAAATTTAAAACTTAGTATTATATTACCCTAAAAGTTTAATTGTATAGATTTTTTTCTTGTCGATAATTAATAGTAATAAAAACTATCGTGCCTGTATAGTAAATGGAGTCGATTTAAATTTACTTGATTTAGAAAAATTAAACCTACTAATAACAAAAATTGTTCAGACATTTTTTGTAACATCCTATTTTTCAGCGCTTAAAATATCGCATCTAAAATTTATTTACTATATATGATTGGCAATAAATCAATAGGGTCATTATTTATTTTCGGAAAACGAAAAATTTACTCAGATTCGGTTTACAGAATAGGGTCGTATATAAAAAAATAGTTCAATGAATGTTTAGTTATAGGTCTGCTTCCGTACGTGCATGAAGTTAGCCAAACTTACCAAAAAGCTTTTCTTAATGCATACAAATTTTGTATTGAAAAAAGGTTTCGGATAACATCGGGTAACTACGTCCTGGTAAATAAAAAGAGCTTATATTTGCATAATTTTCAATATCATTTAACCAAGGTTACACGTTATGCATATTGCGTTAGAGCGTGCGCATCTTCTTAAGTCTGTTGATATTTATATGAAATATCTCTGCTTGAACTATTGTGATTAACTAACTAAAGACTGTCTGCCGTGTTTATAAAAAATTTAAATGAATTTGAAATGAATTATAAGAAAAACATTTTGTGTGAAAATTTATTCTTATAACACATTTTAAACTTATTCTATTTCTTTTAAGAATGCGGCAGTGTAAATTTGGACCTAAAATAGCTTATTTGCAATGAAGAAGTGTGGCAGCTCTCAACTCAGTTGTTACAAGCAGGGACCAAAAATAACATATTTTCGAATTTTCAATATAAAATGTCAGACTGAAAGAATAAGCAAATTCTTTATAGCATTTTTAGTTTTCATTCGATTTCGATTTAATTGTTTGTGGTACAAAACTGCTTCCAAAAGTACAAAAATTGTAGAAAAACGTTAAAAATTTCATAAAATCTTAACTTCTATCCACTATAACTCACTAATTTTTTTTATCCGATCAAAGAAAATAGCCACCATTCCACGCGTAATTTAGCAGCCTTTCCAACAAGATATAACTGGCTTCTACCGAACCATCCTTTGACTCTGGATGGCGCTTGAAAGAGAAGTATGTATCCAAAAACAATAATTACAGTTTGAGAAAAAAACTTACAAAAAATATTATTTCGCAGGAATGTGTTATTTATAAGGCACTGACAAATAATTCACAATAGAAACGTTTACTTCAAATATAGTCCACAATAGAAGCTTTGGGAATGGGAATATAGGTTTCCTCCCAAACATTTTATTCCCATAACATTAGCGATATGGGTGACTAAATGCACAACTTTATAAACGATATTTCCGTTTTGGTACGGATGCAAACTATTCCACAAAGAAATTTCGCTACTTTTTCATAACCCCATTTATAATTGTAATTCAATTGGAATTCCGTTTTATTAAATAAATTTGAAACATAATAAAAAATAGAGAAACAAGAATGAGTTAAACCGTTTAGTACATATTTAAAATATAGAAAACTACTTATTTTTGTGAAAGTCAAAAAGTAAACTGTTTGGTGTTTACTAAGCACCAAACATTATTTTACAATAAGATTTATTATACATAGTACTTAAAGAAAATGATATTAAAATATTACTGAAGGGCCTTGCTACGCTATCCTACATGTATTTCGATTTTCGTTGGATTTTGCTACAATGAAATCAAAGGATTTTTTATTTATTAAATTTTACTTGTTCACGATCGTTCTTTAATAGCAATTGATATACAATTAACAATTCATATTATTCATTAATAAGGGTTTCCACGCTTCGTATTAAAGTATCCTTTTAAGAAATTTTGTTTCAATGTATTTTGTTGTTGTTGTTTTGTAAATTAGTGTCTTTAAAAGGGTTTTAGTTCTAAAAGAGGACTTCAATACGAAACGTGAAAATCCTGAATATATTTAGATATTTTGTATAATGAAAATAAATTTGTTTAAAACCTTATGCTCACAGTAAGAAGAAAACATGCGTATTTATTGAATAAGTTAGTTTATAGAAATCAAATTAGAATAAAATAACTTTATCTTGCCAAGTCATTCTCTAGTATTCTTAGCTCTAAAACTGATACTGACTAAGTTTCAACATTAATACTGTAATGGTCTATTTCGGAAATAAAAAATATGATTTAAAATACAAGAATGTTTATTCAGCATTTTCTAAATGTTCTATTCTAATGAACAATCTCTATTTTAATTTGAAAAATATCATCCTTCATTGCATATGTATCTCTTCAATTTTTCTACATTGATCATAAAACTCATTTCAGAAAAATTAAAATTTATTAAATAAACTAAAGTTTGTGAGCATAAGGTATGTTTTTTTACTTGCATTAAAATAGTTATAGATTTTTCTTAGTTTGATTCCACTAAAATTAATTAATATTTTTGTTTTCTTTTAAAACTTATTCGGCACGTATTTACAATAATGTTTAGTTTTAATTATATATTTGTAAAAATAATTTGATATATTATTCTACATTATTTATTAATCAAAATCAGCATGTGTGCATATTTATTTTTAAAATAAGTAGCAACAACCAAACAGCGAAATTTCAGAAATCAAAAGCTAAAATGTTCTAAAGCTTTTTATATCAGAAAGTGCTTGAGATTTGAATTTGAAGAGAAAAACTCATCAGAAATTGCTTTAATCCCACAACTAGTTTAGAAAGCTTGCATGAAGCCAGCACTGCTTTTATATTTGAACTTCAAAATGGACTCTACGGCTCTCCTAGATCACTCCGTAATTCGATTCGAGAAGAATTTTATGTTTTTTAAATTGAAATTCGTAAAAATGTGCTTCCGATTCAAAACATAAAGCGAGCTAATTCTATAATAATTGAGTTTTGACAGAACTGATGTCAACGAGCAGCTAAAAAGCCATCACTCATAGAAAAAGAAAACCTAAAAACTTTCTTTAATTTCGAAAACCGCATATTCAATTAATTTTGAAGAAAACTGTATGTATATTCAAAACTGTAAAAAAATTCAAATATGCAATTTCACAAAAGTGTTCACGATTAGTAGAAAATTTTATTATTGATCACATGAGTAATTGATTCAATTACGAAATTAATTGAAATCAATTTTAATTATTGATATACGGTTTTTGTTGAAAATTTTTGAGAAATAATTCTCTGTGCTGGGTTTTTAGAATACGACAGAAAAAAATACTTCGTTGAAGCCTAATTTTACTACATTCTGATGAAATTTTGCTTTGTAGAAGGCTTAACAACGTTACGGAATCAACATAATGTTTTTATAAATATTTACTTGTGGGCATTCTCCTTTTTGATATTATAACAAAGCATTTGAAATTTTAAAGGAACAGTAGTTCTTTATTTTAAACATCGACTCACAAAAATTAAAAGCTATAAATCGCGTATGTTCTGTGTTGCACAAAAAAAATATTGTGAATACTCATGGCATTGTTGTTATAAAAAGCTTATTTATAACGACAATGCCATGATAATTCACGTAATTTAATTTTTACATGTCCGAATAAGTTTAATATTTAATATAATAATTAATAAGCTTATGCAAACAATATTGTAAAAAGTAAAACTAAGAACAATTGCATACATTTTTCTATAATTGTTTGGCACAGCACTATGGATATTATAAACTAATCTAAATTACCTTTTATTATATGCATTCTAGAGCAAGCGATTTTAGAACGAGTTCTAAAATTTTACTGCAAGAGATATTTTTGTTACTTTTTTTAAATATTTGTTTCATTTACAGTTTAAAATAATTTAGATTTTTATTTAAACAAAGTATTTATTTGTATTTTACAGAGGAAATTGAGTGTTCGGAGTCTAAGAATTATTGTGAATTACTGGTAGCTTTAAGAGATAGAAATATTGAGGGTCTTCCACCCGGTGGCGGTATACATTCAAAGTAAGTATTATACAGCTTTGAACATAATAATTATATTCACACCACATTCGGTAACTGTTTATTCGGTAAATTCTTAAAATTCACCATACATTTTGTTGTGGTAACTAATTACCAGACCAGACTTGTGGCTGGCAATTACATGTTCAATTCAATTACATTACTAGTCATCTGTAATTGCTTTAAAACAATTCCAATTAAACATGCGTAAAAAAATTGACAAAAATTAAAAGAAAAAAATTGAGAACAGCTTCCTTTGAGTAGCATCAATTCAGTAGTGATGCAATTCTCGTATTCAAATTTTTCAAAAAGATTATACATGCATATATCTAGGTATGTATACATATATGTATACATATGTATGTATGTAATACAATGTAATACAATTGAACAATGCGACTTATATTTTCGAATAGTATGAATCCTAGGCTACAATTTTCATATGGTCTAAATGAGCTACAAGTAAAGATGTGCCCAAACATGGCCAAAATCTCTCAGAGATAGTCAAAAATTTACTTAACATCAACTTTCAAAGTTATGTATACATATGTATGTATAAGAATTGCGATTATATTCAACCTAACAAGTAAGTGGTGATAAGCTTAGATACGCATGAGCACTTTCGAGGGAACGTAGCGGTTCCCCAAAACAACAGTGTTCTGCTGTGTACGTTGAAAATTAAATTGATGTTGATTTTCCCTTGTTCCTTTTATTGTAAAAATTTGCAATTGATTGCAAAATATGAAAAAACCTTTAAATGTTGATAAAAGTCAATTAAAAATCAAACTAAAAAGCTAGCAATTTTGTTAAATCACTTATTGTGAAAATGAACATTGCAAAAATCGGAAGCAGTTCCGAAATTAGGTGAGAGACACTTAAACTGGAACAGCATTATGTATATTGAAAAATGTTTCATACAATTTGATGTTAAAAATCGCCGCATAATTAATTTTAGCTCACGATTACATCCTAACGTAATTTTTAATGTCAAATTGTATGTCAAAAGTCGTTAAGGCCTTGCTCAATTTTGTCACATCCTAATTTGCCAATTTTTCATGCCAATTTTTCATTATACATAATGTAAGTAACCAAGTGTCAAATATCGAAAAATCGCTCTTATTGCGAAAATGACGAAAATATGAAAGTACATACATAGTTGAAGAAAACTATGAAACAGCACCGAAATTCGTTGAAATATTTGAGAGAGAGAGAGATAGAGATAGAGAGAGATGAAAACGAACCTCAAATTTTCTAAATCGCTAAAACTGTAGAAAAGTTAAAAACAGAAAATCACTAACATTCGCTAAAGATTCCATAATTCGGAATCATCTCGAAATTAGCTCAAAACAATCAAACTGCAGTAAAGGCTCTTAATATGGGAAAAACTTATTGCAAGAATCGAAAAATTTTAGAAAAACAAAAAATTTTTGCTTAAAAATTAGGTCAAACTTAATCAAACTGTAAAGCCACGACAAGTTTCATGTGAATTTCAGGTTGCCATAAGCGGTACATATGTATGTATAAAAAAGATAAACTTAACTTCAAGTTTGAAAAATCGTCAGGTGAATTTCCGTTTGGTAGTACGCAGCTAAAAAAACGCAAAGAAATTTTCGTCTGCTTTAGTCACTTAATTGGATTCTATGAACAGGCTGAATGTGATAATTTCTAAAAAAATCCAAATTAGTGAAATTCACAATAAATTGAAAATTCATTCGATCAGCTCTTTCGAACATAGTCGAATATCGAATGTGGCTTATAGCAGGTACATTAGTCTCAGCTGAGAGAAATAAATTATTGTGAATAATCAAAATTAGTGAAATTTACAGTTGCACTATTCCTTTTCGATCGTGCATCATTGTACCCAATGAAAACTCATTTGATCATTTCTTCCGACCTCAGTCGAATATATCTCATAGTAGTCACCACAGTGTTATCAACAATTAGTGAAGACTTTTCCGTCCTCTGAAAAAAATTTAATGTTCGCCTGACAAACTTTTGGTAAATGTTTTCTTAAGCCTTGCAAATAATTTTTCATATTTCTCTACACAAATATAAACAAATATTTTTTCATGTGAAAATTATAAAATTTCAAACCATAAATTTAGACGGAACTGCGTACTATGCTTAAAAAGGGGTCAAATAAAACAAAGCTTTTATTGCAAAAACGACAAAATTTTACAAATAATTGCTGAAATTGGAATAGTGTGACTTTTCTTAGTGTTTGACAATTTTAATGACTGAACAAATTTTAAATATGTTCCCATTTTTGTTTATTTTCTTTTTTCGAAACTTCATAATTTTCGGGATTGAAGTGATTTTGCCAAGATTATTGTAATTTTTTATGCTTATATCAATTTTAGGTCATCTCCGTAATTAAAAAAAATTTTTTTTTACTTATGCACGATAAACGTGTTTTTTTTATAAATAGTTATGGCTCTTCTACAGATTTAACAGATTGATTTGGAAACAATTTTGAAGATGTTTTAAATATTTATATAATATATCGCCAGTTGCCGATATTCGAAAAATTTGGAAACATAAGTGTGTATGTATGTATGTATGAAATTAAAGAACAAAAAAACTTAAATAAGAAGTTCACGATAACAACTATTAACGAGCTACGAATGTAACAACTACCGATTTGGTGTGAACTGTGTTAATATTAAAATTTTCTTCTAACATAATATTTACCGTTTCGTTTTAGGTATCAGTTAATAAAGCGAATATATAAAGAATATTTCCCAGAAAAACAGTGTGAAGTACGCAATTATTTTTATAATTGTTGAATTATTTTATTTATACAGCATACTTTGATTTATTTATACTGCATACTATGATTTTTTGCTTCTTAGATATTATAAAAATGCTTTAGCTTTGTTTGCCTTTATGACTTACTGCTGGTTTTAGAAATGGAAACTGAAAATGATTTATGAATATAGTCATTTCTAGAATAATTCTCTGCAAATAAAGTAAGAAAAAAAAACTACGAATTTTTATGTTGAATAATGAATTTCCATGAAAAAACTTTTTTTTGAAACAGAAAATTCTTCAAATGCTTAAAACAATATTTGCACAACATTTGAATTTATTTTTAAAATAGATTTGTGTTAATTTTTTATTTTAAAGATTTTTTATAATTAAAATTCTTTCAATCAAATTAAGAATTTAAAGCTTTTATTGCATTAATGCCTTAGATGTTTTCTTTTTCCTAAAAAATATAGGGTTACTCTATGAATCGAATCGTAAGGGAACAATGATTTCAAGTTGAATTTAAATAACATAAAAATTCGAACAATTCTCCTTTTGAATCGACTTGTGTAGAGGAATCTTCCATCATATATCAGTTTCCGTTAAAAAACCGCAATAAAGTATATAAATGCTTGTTTAAATTGTATTTACTAATTTTTTTGCATATATTTTTAATAATTAAAGGGCTGGGTGAAGTAACCAGGTAAGCCATAATACGCCTTTTAAAATTGATTTCGATTATATATTTGAAAGCCAATTTCTTCGATATTTTAATTATGTGGCTTATCTGGTTATTGGAACGAGACCATCAATTATATTATTAATTTTTAGTTTTATAAATTGTTTTCAATTGTAACATAAAATATAGCCAACATTTTTATTTCACAACAAAAGGTTTGGGCATATTAAGAATATATATGTATGTAGTGTATCAGTTATATGATGGAAATCTATTTTAAAAACGGGCAAAAAGTTGACTATTTTCGTAATGTTTATATCTTAGAATTTGTTTTTAATCTTCTTTATATGAAGTTTCGATATATTTTAAATCTTTTACCTTCAGTCTGTTTATGGTATTTGCTGCGGGATTTGAATTCGTTTCGAAAATAGCACTTTACGAATTTATATTCCAGTTCGAAGGTATTTTCTCTCGATTTGTTCCACTAGCAAATAGTGATATAATGTTTAGTAGTGATTACAGAATTATCAGCCTCACTAACCAATCAATCAATAGTGATGGGGAATTTAATATTTTTTCTGCTTTGTGCAACTTTTGCTCAGAGTGGTTAAAGAATCTTAGTCAGAATTGTCATTTATCAGAATTGAAAATCGATTCTGATTTGAATTGATGTCATGAAACCGTCTGGGTTTTACCTTGATTCAATAATAAATAAAAACTATGTTTGAATCTGCTAATCTTTTTATTTTTTTTTGCTTTTTAGTATTCTTAAAAACCAGCGTTGGCAGTTTAACTTTTTCGACCTTAGACTTGATCTCTTTTTCGCCTCGAAATTTCCATCACATATCTGTAATGAATTAAAAAAAAACATTATTTGCTTAAAATTATTTAAAATTTTATGTCTGCTGTTTATTTAAACTATAACTAACTTGTAAAATTTTGTCCATATGCAATGTCTTAACAATTCTATGTTTTCTATATTTACAGAATCTATCACAGTGAAATCCGGTTACATTTTTTAATTGATAAAGTTCAAATTTCATAAAAAAAAATAAATTAAAAATCTAATGTCAACAACAACCAAATACAACTGCAAAAACCACAAAAAACCTATTAAATTTTACATGATAAACAACAAGAAAACCTATACATACATATACTACATCTATTCTTCATCAGCAACAAATTCACTCAACAAAATCTCTAAAAAAGAAATTTTACACACTACAATTATTTAGAATATTTTTTTTTACAATTTGTCGTCGTTTAAGTTTTAATGATACTTTTGTTTTTGTAGCCAGCCAGCTGTTAAAAAAAAGAAGAAGAAACGTATACTTAAACCTAATTAATTATTAAATATAAGATTTTATTTTTTACTTTTTTAACTTCTCTGTTTCATTTTTATATATAAACAAAACAAATCTATTTAACTTAAAAACACACAAAAATTATATAAAACATTTTTGCAATACATTTAGCGAAATTTTAAACGAATGACGGTTAACTACGTATTATTTTATTCTTATTTATACTTTAAAGAAAAGTTTTAAAACTTGATTTTAGTTAAAAAGTTCTAGAAGCTGTCTCTAATCTTCAAAAACTTCTGTGGAAGTAGTTCTGCTGCAATTAATTCAAGCCTCCATGATGTAAAAGAAGAAATTTTGCATTAGTTTGAAATCATTTCTAGGAACCTTCTAGCTCCTGAAAGAGATAATTTTAAATAATAGCCATTTGTCACTACTCGTGCTAGTGCTGACAGTGAGTTTTTGAATGAAAAATAAATAAAAATAAAAATAATAATAGACTAAATTTACACGAACTATTTCATGGAATTTCCTGCATGTATCTTTCTTATTTAATTGCAACTGTGCAGATGCAAATAAGATAAAGAAACTTGATAAGAACTATTTCATACCACTTTTTCATCCTACTGGCAAATAAAACAAGTTTTATGCAAAAATTTTCATGATAAACATATATCATCGTGTAAATTTAGTTTAAATTTACGTTTAAGTTTAAAGCTATCGATTCCATGTAGTTAGTACCAGTACTCACGTGTAATTTGACTTTACGATCAATGTTCAAAAGTGTCGCTTCCAAAACTTTATTTTTATGGCGAAACTAAGATTCAGATACGTGTTTCGAGTTTCTGAAAAAATTACACGCTGTTAAAAAATAGCTATTTTTTTTATTTAAAAAAACGACAGTAAACTTATGGACCTGTTTGAGCAATTAGATAATTTTGTCATTGTCAGAGACAAATAAATTTTTAACAATTTCAGCTGTAATAAAATTATATAAGCTTGGCGATGACTGGATCGTCGAATACAAAAAAGATAGTTAAACAATTATTTATGAACAAATCAAACCTGTAGTGAAATTCACTAACTTTTAACGCTTAAATAGAAGACAATTTTGTCTCTAATAATTACTGTTTGCATGAACGCTAATTTGATTCGTTAACTTCGTGTTGAGGCCTTTGCTAAAATTTTACATCACTTTCCAACACTATTAAAATAAACGAAAAGCACAAAGAGGAATGGGGAAAACACATGAATTTATGCTTGTACACGAACATATTTTCATGAATTTCCTTAATTTTGAGAAATAATTGTTAAATTGATTGTTTAAATAATATAAATATTGTTATTTATATATAAAAGATTTCATATGTGCGTATATTGTTGTCGAATAATTATTTGACTTTTGCCAAAAGACGACGTGCTTTAACCGAACAGCTGACTGTTGTCTATTCAATAACACCACAAAAATTATTGCCGTTTAATTAACGCAGCTAGTAGTGCTTAAAAGTTTAACGAATAGTAAAAGCAATAATTTTGGTGTTAACTTCTTTAAACGCCTTGTTTAGCGTTAAAATAAGTTTGTGAATTGCTCTACTGAGAGACTACTCTTTAATTCCAATCGAAAGAAACTATTTTTTTGAATTGCAAAGTAAATAAGATACAAATTCGAACATTTTTCTTTTCCAATAGAGTTAGAGAGTAACATCTGCTGAATATCGTTTGTAAAGTACCAAAACACTAATGATATTAAAGAATACTGCAGCGTTCTAGAACTACAAATTTTACTACATATTTTAAACTTTCTTTGGTAAAATTTTTTATAACTTATTGTTTTTAATAGTGGTCCATAATCATAGTCATAAAAACAGTATTTTGGTTTTAAACTCTTGAAGCCAAATGCATAACGAAAACTTGGCATGAAAATAGACTAACCGATGAAATTGAACTGGCTCTTAACGGATACTACTGGACTATTTGACATTAAAAATCATTGTATAATATAGTGATGAGTCAGTGCTACAAGATGCAGTTGTTTTTAAACTTTTTTTAAGACCCAGATCAATTTCGTACCTTATGCTAAGTTCCTGCCAAGTTTTGGTTATGCATACGGCCGTTAAAGGATACTTAGTTTATGATTATAAATATGTGCTAATGTTTTTTAATTAACGCTTTATGTTATATTAAAGATTTGGCTTTTAAAAAGTCAATAATGTTGAGTGTATTGCATAAAAATTCCTTCCCGCCCTTAAAAAAAAGCCCCATTTCACACAAACACTGTTAAACACAAAAAGTAAAACTAAAACAATTTGTAATCTTTACTTGTAAGTTAAATCTAGGATTCATACATTTAAAAAAAGGGAAACAAACATAATATTACAAAAAAAAACCCAAATACTATACAAACATACATAATAAATATTATAGCACACAGGGATTCCTTAAATTTTATACTTAGTTTTTCTTTTTTACTTTCTTAAACTCTACAATCAGGCAACTTCTGAAACTTGTCTTGCTATAAATTTTTTGCATAATTAATTTTTCAAATTAAGTTGATTTTCTTTCTATTCCAAAAACAAGGGGAATTCCATATCCTTTTATTTATTTATACTCTTAATAAATCTGAATTCTATAGTTTTACCTTTTACGTTTATTTGTGTAACGTGATTCTAGTACATTTTGTTAATTAAAATAAATAATACATTGTTTTTGTTTTTATTGTAAAACCTTTAAATCTAAAACAAACAAAAAATATTAAAATGATTTTATACGTCATTTTTATTTCTCAAATGTTTGTTAACTCTATTATTGATGGTTTTATTTTAACTGTTTTCTTCATCAAAACCTAAAATAACTTCTATTAATTGTAAGCCTTATTAAAACCACAACTTATATTCCTACAAAATAGTAAGAGACAAACTTAAAATTGAAGGTGAAAAATAATTTTACACTTTTTTCCAAAACCTAAGCTAAAGAAAAAAAACCTATTTGTAAATTATAAAAAAAGGAGAAGTAAAAAGATCTATTAAGAAATATATATGCTCGAGTTTGTAGTAAATGTTGAAAACAAACCCTTTTTCTTTGAAATCCTTTAAAAGAATACAATCCCTTTTGCTGCTTTAAAAAAGGTAAGAATTTTAAATTTTGCAAATCATCTTTTCTTGCACTCATCATAAGTCATTTTTCATATCTACAGTATACCAGTCATATCATCTCCATAAGCGACATGTATTGTCTTTGGAAGCTGTTAATATAACGTCTCCAGCATAACTAAATGCACAAGAGAATACATCACTTTCATGGCCAGCCAAGACTTGTGAACATAGGCCTGACTCAACTAGCCATAAACGGGCGGTGTGGTCGGCCGATGCCGTTAGTAATAGACCACCAGGAGGACTAAAGCACACCTTTTAAAAGTAAATACATTTTTGTTTTCAATAATCTATATTTGAGGAGTGATTTTTCAAAGGGGCTTATTTCCATGTTAAGCCAAATTTCAGTAATGAGAAAAAACGTTTAGGAGGTGCTTACAGTAACTTATTTTTATTATCAGGCATGTTATGACACTCGCATTTCGCATAACATTTGCGATTGTGACTTGAACTCGCAAGAGAGGTGTTCTGTAAATCGCATTTGCCAGACTTTTGGCGAGTTCAAATCGCAACTGTAAACTGAAGTGAACTGATGAATTTAGACTAAACTCAACTTTAAAGCAACAACACAATGACGAATAAATTAAATATGTTTTCTTTTTATTTGCATCGAAACTAGTAACATATTCTTACAATTTGTATTAAAAATATGAAATTTAAAAAAATTGTGTTTGGTTTTGCTTGTCCATTGTTTTCTTCCGTACAGGCGATTTCAGTAAACAGCTGATCTATTTAATACGACAAATCGCAAGCAAAATCCGTGAGTTTCAGAACACGAAAAATCAAGTTTGGCGATTGCCAACTTACGTGCGATTTGACAATCGTGCGAGTGTCAAAACATACTTGTATCACGACCTCAGTATTGGTTTAGCCCATATGCCAAAAAGTCGGAATGGAGAAAAACAACAAAGAAATTTACATAAAGTTTTCTCAAAAAATATCCGATAGAATTTTTTTGTATTCTCACCACTGCTTCCGGCATATGTTTGGAAGAAAAATGTAAATTTTTGTGAACTTTCATCAATCTGGTTAGAAATTGTTTTGTGCTCCAGTAGCCACTTTTATTTTATTTGTAAAAAGTAGCTTTTTGTGCTCCATGTGTATACTAACTGCTGTGTATTGAGTAACTTGTTGTTGAGATGAAATTTTCTACTTTTTATTGAAAATAAGCGTATAAAGTTATTAGAAAAGATATTTACACGAAATAATTTTTATTTACTTTAAAAAAAATTTTTTTACAAAAAATTTATCAAAAATGAATGCTTGATATCTCAGAAACCAGGAACAATTTCGCGAAACAGTTTTTGGATTCTGAAAGAGGGTATTCAAAAAATATATATACCCCATACTTAACTCATTTTTTTTTAAATGGTCGGTGGGCCAAAGCAAGACTGAGGTCGCGGTATGTCTCCGGTGTTATAGTGTGTTGATCTAATATTCTGACCCGATTAAAGCATTAATTTTAACATTTGTATTTGTTGCAAAAAGTAAAAAGATGAGGAAATGTGCCTTTTTGTTGTAAAACATTTGGAAATGTCCCGGTTTATTGTAATGTTTCGTGGATGCTTAAGTCTGTGATTATCAAAAACGGAAAAAATAGCGTTACGTAATATGTGAACAGTCCCTTATAGCGACTATAGAAAAACGTCGTTTTTTTCTATCACTAAACTGTGCTTTTTATCCACAGAAATATACCTTCTTTGCAATAGATTTTGATCTAGAGGCTACAGTTAAGCATGAGAAAGACGATGGCGTTCTTAAGCTACGATTACACTTTGCAAATATTCGCCCAAAAAACGTAACCAGTACTTTTGGTAAGGGTTAGTGTGATTTAACTTTGTTTTCATTAGGGTATTCATTCGGTTAATCGGTTAACCGGTTAATTACTACCCGATTAACTGACCGGTTAATTTAAAATTGGCTTTTTTCGATTAACGGTTAAACCGATTAATTTCAGTCGATTGACCGACGTAACAAATTTTTTCGTACTTTGTAGTATTATAACGTATTTTTTGTGTTTTTAATTATTTGTTTCGTCTCATATACAAAATTGGACGTGGCTATAAAAGAATTTATTAAAGACTATGCTACTCTAATTGAACTTGAGGGAATTATGTATGAAGTTTTTGTTTAATAGTTTTATAAAATCTAATAATACTGTTGCCAACGATTTAATTAAAAATCTAAGGATTACATTTAATGAGAGACGAATTCAATTATTTTATACCTCCACTCAGGAATATTTCCTTCTAGCAACAGTGTTTTAAAATACAGTACATAAACCGAAACTAAGGAATTCGGAAATAAACTTTTTTTCGCTGCCAGCATGAATTAGATGATGACCTTACAACAGAAGAAATTATCGATAGTAATACAAGAAATGTTTTAACAGAATTAACCGAAACAATTAGAAGTGTTAAGAATTTGAAAAAATAGGACTCTAATTTTATGAGTTTGGAGAAATCCAGGAAAATGACTGAGAAAGTAGATGTTCTGTATTTTGGATTGCTCTCGATTTCTTCAACATCTACGATAAATGAAAGGATTTTTTCAAGCCAAGTTATATCAAAACTAAAGAAATTATTTTTCTGAAAGATTGTGTTAGAAGATCTCCTTAAACTATTGAAATAACTGATAATGATCTCACAAAATTATTTATTTTTAAATGAATACATATTTTTTTGCTTGATTAATTTCAAGAATTGTTATGTTTGTTATGTTATTGATTTTTTTTACTAATAAACTCAAAATAATAGATAATTTATGCCATTTTATTTGCTAAAATTACTTGCTTTATGAAAATACTTCATTAATCGGTTAACCGGTTAATACAGCAATTAACCGATTATTAACCGATTAAGCCAAAACCTCGATTAATTAATCGAGCGATTAACCGATTAAAGCAGAAACCCGATTAAATGAATACCCTAGTTTTCATATCACAAAATAAAGTTAACTATGCTGCAAAAAGCTATTTTGGTATTATTTTTAATAAATTCCAACCCATATTTAAAAAAAGAATGGAATTAAAGGAAATACAATTGTCTGTTGGTCACGCTTTTTTCGGCAAATATTTGCCAAGTGTGACCGTACCTTTAGATTTGTTCCCGGTCGGAAATAAGCCCTTTTCAAAAATCACGCTCTTAGGTTTTTTCGAAGTCGGAAGTGGAAATAAGCCCTTTTGAAAAATCATTCCTTATTTTATATAAAAATTATAAAATATATTTTCGTTAAGCATATTTACCTTCGATATTTCTTCAGTATGACCCATCATTAATGATAACATTTCCAAATCACCTTTTAAGTTCCAAACGCGTGCAGTACAATCATTGCTGCCAGTAGCTAATCGTCGTCCTGTACTATCAAATGTTACATCCAATACTTCATCCGTATGATCGGTGATAGTAAACAAAGATTCAGATGGCTTTCTTAAGTCCCAAACACTAGCCGTGCTGTCCAGTGAACCAGTAGCAATTAAATCGCATGAAAAATTCCACAAACAACTGCTTAATTCCGCTGTATGGCCACACAGTTGGGTAACTAGACTGTATTCATTTTAATGATTAGAAGGATACAACTCAATTCATAACAAAATCATACAATTTTAATTTCTTTAACATATCGACACCTTCAAACTATATTATGCTAAGTCGTCGTTGCCTTACTTTTCACGTTATTTAACTGAAATTCTTTCAAAACTTTGCACACAAAAAAGCTATAATAAATAATCTAGTTCCCGAAATGCAAACTTAAGAGCTTCTTCTGAATACCATGGCTTAGTTTGGAGGTTTTTCTTCGTTTTGGATGACAATAACTTTTTTTCTTTTTCGAAAGTTCGAATATAAACTCAAATTTTGTGGTTAGTTGTGACGTAAGAGAATTACACTGTGTGTAATTTTTTAAGTCATGGAAATATAACCATATACCGACACCACTACGTGATAAAAGACAAAAAAAAAAGACCAGTGTCTCCCAGTTTTGCCCCAAGTCTTGCACTTTTTTATGGGCCCCCAAAGATTTAAGGGCTCGGTGTCATTTTTGCAAAAAACTGGTAATTTTCTCAGGCTCATATCTTGCAAACTGTTCGGAATTTTAATTTACTCTCTGAGGCTAAGTTGTAGAATTTTTTAAAGTTTTTTGCGATTTTGATCTTGAAGATGAAGTTTTTTGATTTTATATGTTAACAATTTTTGTTCTTTACGACCAGAGCTACAACTTTGCCTCAGAAATCAAAATTCCGAACGGTTTGCAAGATATGAGCCTGAGAAAATGATCAGTTTTTTCAAAAATTACACCGAGGCCCCAAATTTTTGGGGGCCCATAAAAAAAGTGCATGACTTGGGGCAAAACTGGGAGACACGGGTCTTTTTTTTGGTCTTTTATCACGTAGTGGTGTCCGTATATGGTTACATTTTTTCGTGTTGCACAGTTATTATTGACTTTTTGCCAAATTCTGTAACCAAGTTAAACGTAGATTCTACTTAATAGATAAACTTTAATTGTACTTAAAATATTCTTAAAGAACAATTATTATTTTTTTCTGATTTAACTGTCGCTGCTACACTTTGTAGTTTTTTAAGAGAATTCCGTAACTATCAAGGCATATTCATTACAGGTACCACCACAACGAAAACAAATACAACACCAAAAAACACGTGTATTTTGTTGGTAGAAATACCCCCGAAATATGTCAAATCCATTATCTTTGTGACGCTATTGTCTTTGTGACGCACACACTCTCAAATTTACTAAAACAGCTGTTCTTGTAGTGGTACCTGTTCAATCTACCTTGGTAACTATGTATTATGTATTCCTTACCTTTTTGACTTTATATCCCATATTGAAGCCGTTCTGTCAAACGATCCCGTTAGCAATAGGTTGCCATCTCTACTAAATTGACAATTAATAACTTCAGCACCATGATGCCTTAAAGTTTGCAATTCTTGTTCCGTTTCAATATGAAATAGACGAGCTGTACCATCCATTGATGATGTACAAATTGTTTCACCATTAATTGGCTGGAATTGTGCCGATACTACTTCCGCGGTATGGCCAATGAGAGTGCTGCGACACAAACCTGACGAAGCACACCAGATTTTAACAGTTGTATCAAAAGAGCCAGTAGCAATCCGATCACTGCAATAGACAATTTTCTCTTTTTAACTTAACGCAATCAAAAAATGGAAAATTACTGATTTCATCTCGATTTTCGATTACTGATTTCATCAGATCCCGGCGTTTTTAAGATCCTAGGAAGCTATTCTGACTATTTTGACGATGGTATCCGCATGGATGGATGTGTGTGTGTGTGTGTAAGTACCCAACGGTAAAAGGAAGGAGTAAAGGGGCCTTCTATAAGGCTTTATTTATCAGGCGGGAATGATTGTAGGTAACCTTCAGCAGGCCTATTTGCGGGTCATACGAGGCAGACCTGAAGGAAGGCCTGTTAAAAAGCAAATGGAGGTACATTTTTTTATCTGGGTGGACATGACATAGTTTCGACAGAATAATTATAAGTTAATCAGCTCCAACGTATTCAGCATAATAGCAGCTTGTATGATTGCCATGTTCGTAAGTGAATCACTGCGCTGCAAATGGAACTTTAAGTCTTCTTCCAGACTTGACATTTTTGTTGCTACAATTTTTTTAAATTCTGCTGCAGAATTGCATTAGTGTCTACATTATGAAATTCTAGTTTTGCAATTTTCTTATGCAAAATAAAATAAAACGTCAAATACACCTACAGCCAACTTCAAATTGACAGTGCGAATTTCAAAGCAAAAGAGAATTGCAGAGCACATGAAACTGTGTACCCCTCCTCCCCAATCTTTTCACCTCTCTCAGCTATAAGCTTAAGAGTTTCTGCAACAAAAATTGAAAGTCTGGACGGGGACTAAGTGTCCTAAAATATTTTGCTAATGCTACGTGGCATTTTATGACATTGCAAGCAAACATGACAGTGTATACTAGCGGCAACGTTTGTCACTTCCGTTGCCACAATAATGCGACAATATTGCCACAATAATGCGACAATATTGCAGTCACAAAAACAAAATGACAGCATGTTGTCATTTTGTCGCATTGAGTTGTTAATTTGAAATATGACGCCAAAAAAAATGAAAACAAAAGAAATGTTCAATGTGTACGAGCCATAAAGCAGATGACATACAAGCAAGCGTCTAATACGGAGTATTAAAATAAAAGAGTATCAGCTTACTTTGGCATTGCAAAATCAATTTTTCTTATATAATGCACTGCCGTGATGCATTTACGAACTGACTTGTACGTAACTTTCAGTTTTATATACATATTACTTGCAAAAAAAGAATACGAGAATGTTGGCTATTTCTAAAGTACATTTTTTTATTAAACAAAACGAAAAATTTAAAAATAGAATATTCCTTCTAAAAGAAGGGAGAACGAATGTGTATCGGATCTTGTAGATACGATACAATAGGCAGAAAAGAATTAGTTTGAATCTTATATCAGGTCTTTGAAGGCCTTCAAAAGTCCTGTTTAGTGCATGCCTCGTAAATTTTACAGCCGGGTATGTGACACCCTCATAATTTTTAACGGCTTATCCAATGTAACAAAGTTGTTGCCATTCTTAAGATTTTTGTCTAAACTTAGATATCGTACGAACTCATTAGATTTCGAGAATTTAGGAAAATAAAATAATCGAAAATATATTTTCTTGAAATAATTTTTAAGTAACCGTTCCTATCAACTGCAAAATCTAATCAGCTCTTAACTTCATCTAAACGCCGAAACATTTAATATTTGTTTTCATCCCTTCTACCAGGATCAGTCATCAGAAGCTTGTTTTTTTTGTGTTGTAGGTACAGTGTTACACAAAAAAGGTTGACACATTCTTAAACTTTGTTTTATATTATCGATAGTTTACTTTGCTATCGATATTTGTGAACTATCACTAATTTAGAGTACTTATGTTGAAGAAATTTTAAATAATTAGTAACTAACTTGCACTAAATACAACTTTCAGGATAAACATCAGACAAATTAAAAAAACCTGGTTGTATATTTGTTAAGCTGTTTGCATTTCTTTTGTCTCGTACAGTGAATGACCTGATTTTGCTTTCACTTTGATATAAAATAATAGACTGACTGGCTGAAACATTCTACAATTTCATAATCTTATGTTCATATGTGGCCCATATCTCCCATGTAAATGTAACAATTTTAGTATCAACGGTGGTAGAATGGTGTATGTCTTTGCAAATATGTAAATTTTTAGAGTGTTTGTTTGAATGGATGGGTGGGTACGTTACCAGTTAGGAAAATTATATGCAACCGAAAAGACAACATTGTCATGCTCTCCAAGTACACGTTCTTCGGTGCCCTTGTGCGTGTTAATGATGCGACACGTTCTGTCGTAGCTTCCGGTTAGACAATGCTCACCACTTCTATCAAAGGCGACATTGGTTAGAGGTAGGATGTGTGCTTCTAGGCGCGTGTGCAGATAGAATTTCTTTTTTGTTGGCTCTTGCATTTTGCGCTGCAATTTTGCAATTGCTTTTCTTAAGATGTTGTTGACATTGTTATTGTTGTTCTTATTTTTATTATCATCAGCCACATTGTCTAACATTTCAATGTTGTTTTTTGTTGTCACAATAGGGATGTCAGATGTTGCAGCTGTTGCCGTTGGTTGTATTAATGATGCTAGAGTTGAGTTTGTCTCTAATGTTTTCATATTTTTCAAATTCTCATATATTTCTGTTAGTTTTAGCGTTTGATTATGGTCTCCAGACAGAATGCTTTGTGCCTCATCGGATGGTTTCGAACTGTTAGAAACATCAAATCAGGCACTTGATTATTCAAATTTAACGCAAACTTTATTTACACACTTGTGAAATATTTTTAAATTTACTTACTTTATACTCAAATCCAACAAGTCTATGTGTTGTAAGTGTTCTTCGCCATTGGCTGTTTGATAATTTAAGGCAATACCTGTAAATATTTAAATTAAATGTTCTTAGTTTTTTGATAGTTAACAATTTTCATGCACCTGGTGGGTAGAACCTTAAAAGAATTTTATTTATATTCATTTCTTGAATAAATTCCTGCACAACAAAAGTTTATGTAAAGGAATTTTACAACGAATCAAAATACTTTCGTTGTTGTTTGATCAATAAATTTCAATTATTTTCGGACAAAAATAATGGGTGCTAAAAGTTAAATGAAAGTTCTGCTTTAAAGCATAAATTATTTCCATATACATATAAGAAATAAAAAGTAAATTCATGATTGCATGAGTGTTAAACAAATTAGCTTAACAAAAAAGCTTTAACTTCCTCAAAGCTTTTTAGTATAAAACTATGTGCGTTGCTTTTTAGAGGGGGAGAACTAAATCGCTTGTTTTGTGTTCACCTTACAACATCTTACGGAATTTGCATTATCGATTAGATTAAACGTATTGCGACAACGGTCCATGAACACTACGAAATGTATAAACTAACCCCAAAACAACCGAGAACTGTCAAAAAATATGGGCTACGGTTGACTTTGCCGGCCATCCCTGGAACTTCCCGTTAATTTCAAGCTCAAAGCGCTGAAAATCAATAGATTTTTGGAGTAATTAAAAAAAAACAGTTTTTCAAAACTTTCGACAACGATATCTCCCGAACCATTCACACGATTTAGATCAAACTTCACAAGCAGTTGTAATTTAACCTCAATTTTTAAAAACGCCTACCAATTTATGATTTGTTGCAAAGGTTGGTGCTGTTGGGTGAAGTGATGAAGGCATAGCACTGGTCACTAAGCAGTACCTTCAGCGATTGATACTGTTTTATGCTGGTGTACATCATAGCGCCCTCCTTTGTCGGTAAGTCTGCGTTTACATTGTACTGTTTTTGTCGTTGGAATTTTTGTCGTTTCTCCTTTAAAACTGCATTTGCGTTTACATTGTGCAACTTTTGTCGCTGCAATTCTTACAATTTATACATGTATGTGTGTATGTGTGCACACAGTTTATACAGATTTATATTACGAATGAAAGAACAAAACGAATCTCAAGAGTACAAGGATACGTGTACCCCTATGAATTCCTCTCACCCCTCTGGCCTACAACATAGTAAGAATTGCAGCGACAAAAATCGCACAATGTAAACGCAGTCTAATGTTAGCAAAATCGTCGGCGAAGTAAAACAATTAATAAAATGGCTACACATACAACTTAAGAAAGTTAATGCGTCTACTTAACACCAGAGGCGCCGCAACATTAGTGTAAAATTAAAAAGACGCGCAATAGCAGATTTGTTAAAGAATTCATTAACATTTTCATCACTGTCTTTCTAATGCCTTGAATTGAGTTTCCATCGGTTACGCCTTTCTTAAGTTATGTCTGCTTTTACACACATCAGTTTTTCTTGAAGCAACTTTTATTTTCTTGTGAGAAAGAGCGAGAGAGGAATATATTTCATGTATTCCTCTCTTGCTCTTTCTTTTTACATACACACAAACACATACACCCATACCAGGAACCGGCAAACACGTACTAATACATTTTGCTTGTATGGGTTTTATTTTGCAACTCTCGTTCTTACAAAGTTTTTGTTAGTGTATATCACTTGAGGTCTACACGCAATATAATATGTAAGATGAGATTGTCAAATTCAATCTCAGAGAGAATTATGTTACGTGTAGACTTCAAATTAGTGTTATCTCAATGTTATAAAAATTTTTATGAGAGCGTTGCTATAAGAATTCTTATAACAACAATCTTATGAGATGAACTGTCAAAAAACACATGTACATGAAAATAAAATAGCGCGCATGTGTGAGTGTTTATTAAAATAAATGAAAAGCGATGTTTTTCATAAAATTTCTGTGTTAAATAAATGAATAAATGTGTTTAATTGATTTATAAATGTAAATTTGTGTGAAAAATTAAAAATAAAGTAACTAATTATGTAAAAGTAGTACATGTTAACTCGATGAAATCTTATCGGAAAAGTTAAATTACGTCTTCCCCTAGTATGAGATTAAGAAAAAATTCGACATTTTGTTTTTAGTATTCTGCCGACGTTTTTTCTCATGTTATCTCAAAGTTAATGTCTCGTGAAGACGCTGTGTCAAGCAATAGCAAGAAACAAGCGATAGCACAACATGCTTGTTTGAATTAGTGCTCTGAAACAATCGATGGTACTATCGATACTATCGATGGTTTTTGACTATCGAAACACTATCGATAGTTTTCAATACTATCGATAGTTGTTGTTTTTTGAATTAGTAGGTCCGATAGCGTATCTTTTGGGTAAAATTTGGTAAAATGAGAGTAACCAAGAATTAATCCCACTAAACACAAAAAATATTCAAAAGTACGGGAACAGCAAAAACAACTTTCAGTTCTAGGGAACGACAAAATTTACCGAAACTTGTAAATTAGTGTAAGCATTTGAAATTTTAATTGTTAAGTGCTCTTTTCGATATTGCTTTTTATTTTGTGATATATGCGATTTAAAAAAAGTGGATAAGATAAAAGCTGTTGGAAACTTCACAGACAACAACTTCTGTGTAGTACAATATATTAAGGCGAAAAATTCCCGGGAATTTCCGCACAAATTTCCCAGGAAGAGGGATTGAAAATTACCGGGAATTCCCCTGAAACTCTAGAACTATGTCCAAAATTTTCATTTTTTCCGTTCCCCGCTCATTTTTAGTTGATTGGGCGGCAAAAAATACGTAGTGTACAAATAATAAGCTACTGAAGTCAAAAACCAGTCCGTTTGCTTTAGGCAAATTGTGTTTTTAAGACTATCGAAAACTATCGATAGTTATCGATGTTTTTTGAAAAACTATCGCATGCTATCGATAGTGTAGACTAATGATAGTTTCAGACCACTAGTTTGAATGTTCATGTCACACTGATTGATTTTATTTACTTTTAGTTAATACGTGTGAGCAAAGCGAATTAATATCAAGTGGCCTTATCATTAAAACATCACACATACAAATTAGTTGTAGGACTATTTTTATTTGTACGTTGACAGTTCGGGTTAAAGTTTTTCTCTTTTTTATATAGATTTTGACTGATGGGATGTAATCAGCTGATGATCATCTGTGATGATAAGCCTACCTGATAGTGAATTCGCCTTGCGTGTGAGTACATACGTGTGAGAGTAAAAGAGTAAAAACCCCATGTGATATGCTTTACCGGCTCCTGATCCATACGGACATCATAGTAAAAATAGTTATACCCCCTTATCGTAGTTGGCGATTTTGTGGCGAAAACCAGGCGTTTTGTAATAGATTAAAGAAAAATGTTGCTTGTTTTTTTACTCTACTCCAAATTGTCGAATTTGAAGTCGAAAAACGCCAACCATGATAGATTCTCATGACCTCGAAGCGTCGAGATCTGATGCAAACTCAATTTAAATCAATAACTTCCTATTTTTAATAGTGGGAAGTTAAAAATAGCCGATATAGTACATCTATAGGTCTTTTATAGAGAGATGTGCGAAAGAACCATGGGTGGAGAATAGTTTTCTAAAACACTTTTAAAATGTTTATGAAAATATTAGGAACTCGTTTCATATTTTACTTTTTTTCTCATTAAATTTTGAAGTCTTAAAAAGCTATGCTTTAGAAAATATGGACCTTTATATTTTTTTAACTACAGAACAAGGACGAGCTTTTATCACAATGAAGAAAATAATATGGGCTCATTTTATTTGGCTGTTCAATTAATCAAATAGTCGAAATAAAGTTTTTAAATTATTCAGTAATCGGATTTGTTTATTTACTAGGCTTTGACTTAACTATTTCTTTGAGAACCATACTATCTGTTTTGATATTGGTTTCGTTTCGTTATTGTTTTCGCTGCTTGAGGGGAGTTCTTTTGGACTTTTTCAATTAAGGGACAAAAAGACCCATACGACGAAGAGTTAGAGGATTAAAGTGTTGCACAAAAATGTTCTCCGTAGTGTTTTACATAAAAGTGCTAAACACGCCTTGTACCTAGAATTTAAAGATTATGTACAATATTGTCTACCATGGTAGAAAATACTGATATTTGATATAAAAATGTCGATTAATTGAATAAACATTATCGAAAGGATACCCTAACAAATACAAATTGACATTTTAAATACGTCGAGGGTAGCTGTATTAAAATAGTTTATTTTATTTTGGGGACATATTTTCATTTAAAACTCTCACTCTCACCAAAAAAACTACCATATTTTCATAAATTTCCAATGTTAAAAAAAAACTTATTTGTGTAAATAGAAATAAAAGCAAAAGGCAAGATTTTAATAAAATTGATGAGAAATTTGTCGCTTCGGTCGTAGTTTTTATTATGGGCTTTGTTTTTCGTTGACTGATTCTCGGTCGACAGTCTTGTTGTGTTTCATCACTAATGCTATTACTAGTATTTTTGTTAGAAAATACTGGGAACAATATAATTTATTGTTTTTGTACTTTTTCGTAAAAACTCCTTTTTACTCATGAACTTACTACTTACTTACACCACACAGTGGCTCCAATTGGAAAAAAAGGGTAATAAGTCTGTATCTTTGAAACTTTCGATCCGATTACAAAACGATGTATGTAAAAATCATAGAGGAGAACCTAAGCTTTAAGAATGTTGAAATTTGAACCGCACTGTTGAAACACACGCTGAGCTACAGGGTGTCAAGGTTGAGTACCTCGGGCATAACTTTTACAAATATAACTTTTACAAATATTATCCGGCTTTGATGAATTTAAACTTGGTGTGAAACTTATAAATCGATAAAGAAAATACAGTTTATTTTATTAATAGGCAGATTTTGTAAAAAATTTCGTTTCTAAACGTTTCAAATTTGTATGAAAAGTAACGCAAATACGTTTTAAACATTTTTTTTTAAATATATTTGAATTTTAAAATTTGGGTTTTTGGCCTCGACTTTGTTCTCTATTTCGTCAACATCTCCGGTAGTAGAATAGCCAAAATTTTCAAAAAATATCTTAGAATTTTTTACACAATCCTTGATAACATGCAGAAAACTTTTTTAGGTGAAAAGGAATCAAAGTCTAAAAGACTTTAAAATGAGAGTGAAAAATGGCAAAAAATTTAAGAAACATAGGGCTTAATTGTTAACGCTCTTCTTGAAAAATTTTCAAAACTAAAATGTTTTTACTTTTAATATTTCAAAAGAATAGACTTCGAAAATGATTAATGATCAATTAATGAAATCGATTAAAGCATGTACGCTACATCCAGCATTGGACGAAATGGGTGAATTTTTCTACAAAATTCTATATTAATCGCTTAGGGCAAAAAAAAACGTACATCGAGTTTTTCCAATTTCTCTACAAATTATATTAGATATATTTGATATAATTAATCTGGCCTTTAATTGTTGCCCGCCCGCTCAAAAATGTGGCCAGTGTAGCTGATTTTCTAAGAATAGTAAAATTTTCCTGCATGAAAACTGTACTAAACTTCGTAAAAAACATAGGAATCCTCTTATGTTTAAAAATTTTAACGATATATTTATTAAACGGGAACTTTTTATGAACTTTAATTAAAAAAATATGTTAAAATAATGCGGATATCCATTATTTTTTAGGGCAAAATTGTGTAGATAATGCGGATGGCTATCCATTGTAATACGTATGAGTAATATGATGGTATCATCATATTACTCATACGTACTAATTGCTGTTTTACACTATCTCACAAGGCGTTCGACTTCTGTAGAAAATGCAACCTTGATCTAATGAGTTTATGGAGAGTTTTGAAAAAACAATAACAACACATTATATCAGGGTTGCATTTTGTGGCGAGTTCAAATAGCTTGTAGAATATTCTAAAAACAGCTTAATGGATATCCACATTATCTTCACAAATTTTTTATTTTATTTAAATTAAACTTGTGAATGTTTTAATCCGCTGTAATTTAAACATTTTTTTACTCAATTATTCGGATTTTTTAATCAAATCGTTTTTATTTTATTTTTGTGTATGAGAATAACTAACACATCACCTACATACATATAAACACAACACACAATATTACAATTAAGGACATTATGTGTGTCCTCATTCTCATGCAAACAGACGAACGTTTAAGTTTTATTTGCTCATTCTTAAATCGTTTTACTTTTTCGACTGACATTAATGATAATTGTTATTTATACAATTATGTACGAGTATGTTGGTTTTGTGGCACACATTTGATGACACTTGTAATCACGTGTTCCAAAAATTTTGCTTGCTTTCGTGTGTTTTAAAGTTGTTGTGTGTGTGCGTTTAAGTGTTTAGGTATGTGCTTTTCTATTATTGTTGTTATTGTAATAACTAGGAGAGAAAAAAATATCGTAAATTGTTTGCAGAAACTTCAGCCACGATAATATTGGATTCCATAACACCAAAGTATTTTTTTTGTCGGTTTCAAATCCAATTCTGAGATTCAGTGCTATGCCTTCATCAATTTAACAATCCAACAACAAACACAATAACACACCAATGCACATCAGAAAAATTCATTATGTTGCTGGCTTGCCTGAAACTAGTCTTGAACTGAAGACCTCAGGGCTTGTAGTCAAACGCGGTAACCATTTAGCCAACCGCATTTTAGTTGACGATATGCATGATATGTATGTACACACAGAAAAATCGCATGCTAAAATCGTCAAAGGTATTTCATGTTAATTCAACATGATTTTAAATCAACCTTAAAAGAAAATTTTTTCTTTTGCAATAACTATATTTCATGTTGGTTTAATATTCCAGTATAGTTACAGCAAAATAAAGTTAATATTAATATAATACTCTGAATCACTTTGAATCGAAGTTATTCCAAGTTGAAACAACGTGAATTTGATTTTGAATCATGTTGAATCAGAGCTATTTTAATTTTAAAAAAGAACGCACGGTGTCGTGGAACTCCGCGTTCGAACTTACCTCCTCAACAGGCTTGGGAGCAACCACCGGGATAACTGCAGAGCTCACCACTGGAGCTGCACTTTGGGCCCTATAGACAGCAACATTAGCCGCAGCTATGTTTCTTCAAGAGGGCCCCAGTCTTAACCGAAATAGTAGTTACCTAACGAGCCAGCACTCTATCTACTTCATCAGATGGCAACATGTAGCTCAGTGACCCTTTTCAACTCTATTATGGATTGACCACAATCATTAAATCCACCGAAATTAGCGTCCAAGTTTTTCTTCTACCGATAATTCCTCCTACCACAGGCCACAGCACTGTAATTAGCATCAGTGTCATTGAACACTTCCTAAGCCATACCATTATCATCCGTACAGACATTAGGCGACGTACCAGCAGCACTAAACGACAAATCAGGCGCACCAACAGAACCAGAAACAGCCATAAACGTTGAAGCAGCAGTACCTGCAATAGAACCAGTAGCGAAATTTGCACCAACATCATGCTTGGCAGCAGATGGTCTTAGATGCAAATGCCTTATTAATAACATAAATCAGTAGAAAGATAACAATTTCAACTTCCAGATGATAAAAGCAATGCAATTTTAAAAAGCGTCAGCACCTAAACCAACTGTTGGAAGATGGTAAGACGATACTTATCGCCAATAGTTAGTAAAGACACTTTCAGATACCACTGCCACGCACCACTTAGTCACAGACCATTTAGCAAAGACATATACGATATTTTGGATTCCCAAAACCTAGGCCGAAAATCCAAAGAGTTCCCCGGCATTTCCCCGGAAAATTACGGCAACACTGAAAATCAAAAAAAATCGCAGCGGCAACACCATTATGTTATGTTATGTTGTGCCATGTCAAAATATTTCATATCATTTACAAGAATTGATGTAATTAGCAGAGACATCTACGACTAGCACCGCCACGAACCACTTATCCAAGCCACAAACCATTTAGCAAAGACGCAACCTATCAGGTATGTGATGGAAATCGATTCCGAAAACGAAGCAATTTTGAATGGTGGTTTTTAATAATATTTCTTTATTAAAGACAATTTTATCACATATATTATAAAAATATCTGTTTATTACAAAAGAGTTCTATTACAAAAATTATAAAAATCTGATGAAAACTGTGTTTCCAGTGTTTTTTAATTTTCAAAACAAATTTGTTTTGCCTCACAAGCATTGATGTTAGTTAATCAAAACATTGATGTGCATCTATTACAATTGTTTGCTAGTCAACGCGCTCACCACTGCAGCCACAACAGCTTCAAATATACTTTAGATATACACTAATATAAATAATATGAGTTTCATTTTAATTCAACATGATTTAATTGTAGATTTATCATAAAATTTATTTGAAATTAAAGTTATACTCATGTTGATCTAAAATGAAATGTAACGTTGATTTTTCATTGATACACTAAAGTAGATCCAACTTTCATCTAACACGATAAAAATTTATTTTTATCGTGTTAGATGGATTTTATGGATTCAATATTGAACAATTTTGTTTTAACAGTGAAAAATATTAAATCAACGATTTACATTAATAACTTTGTGTTTAAAATTAATATGAAACAATGGTAATTTTAAGTAAAGTCTGTACTTTTGCAGAAATTTAATACGATTTTCTAGCAACATTGCGTCATATTGATTTTACATTGGTATTTTTTCTCTGTGTGTGTAGTACGTACGAGTAATTCAATCCGCTTTCCTTTATAATTTTAAAAACTCTGTAAAGTATATTTTTCAACTATGTATAAACAAGAACGAGAAGTTTTTAACATTAAACTGTGTTGTCTTTTATTTGTTTGATATTTTGCAAATGTGTGATAAACCAAGCATGCAACAAATGATTCTCACACAGATACAAATCCACTTCGACCACATTTACTTTTTTCCAGCAGAAATGAAGAATAGATTGCAATTTTAAATACATATTGGCGCTTGCAACACAAATACATAATTAACTATTTAGTTCTTTGATATTTTGTTATAGTTTCTATATAACGGGTGCTTTTGTGAGACGGAGTGCTTTAAATGGGTCATACTTGTTGGCTAATTCGTCACTCAAGCCGAAGAGACTAAATATTTTTTAAGAACATGTTTCAATTTGAGAAACTGAATTGGAATAGCTCAGTTTTTTAAATACAAACTCCAGGATTATTTGTACAACCTCGGTAAAACAATGGTCTTCTCGTCTGCGTGATTTGATGCCATTAGATTCTTTTCCCTGAGGATATGTAAAGCAGTTAAAAGCCAATATTCAACGCGTTATTGTTGAATGAAATATAACCTGATTTACTGCAAATAGTGTGAAAATTCGTCCTACAGATTAAACCAATAGCTGAATTCATATTCAAACATTAAAGCTATAAGGATAACCTTTAAGTAAAAATAATTTTATGGATAATAAAATTATATTTCTCTGCTTTATTTCAATTTAAAATTCTCCGCCTGTAAAACAAAAGCCCTTTACACACGTTAAATAGTTTTAATGCCAGACAACAGCAATTTTACCAGGCACAAAGTGAAAACGAAGCACAACAAATTTAGACAATGGAGCAAAAAAAAAACTTTAAAACATGTGCTAAACAACGTTTGCAAGTGAAGCTACTAAGCAGCTAACTGCTGCTGCTGCTTAGCAATGCCATCCAATTCACGTATCAAGTTTTAACACATCGGATAGTCCTTAACTAAATACATGAGCTCGTATTCGACATTTTACTCTTACCGCAGTTTTAAAGTGAAAATAAATTTTCAAGTTTTGCCATCATTTTTTATGTATTAATGGTGGCTGAAATAAAAAGTCTTAAATGTCACGTAGTTGAAATGACATAGTGTCAATAACATCGACACTAACACTAATACAACACTAATTTTATATTCCATGTGACACACGAAGGATCCATTTCACTAGAGCACGCACTGATGAAAACAAAATTAAAAACTGATAACGAACAAACTAGAAAATTGTTTTCAACTTTTTAAATATTTAAGAGATGAAACATGAAGCTGATGTTGTTTTAACAAAAACTGCGGAATTAAATGGATCAACATCACATCTGTTGATATTTTGGAATTTTCCCATCTGTTGTCGACAAACAGGAATTCGAAGCCAATTTAATTATTGAATTTCGGGTGAGTGTTTGTTTTATAGTAATTAATTTTCATTCATAGTAGTTTAGTTAAATTTTTAACAATACGAGGGTCGAGAAAAATTATGTTAAATTTATTAAAGAAATACGTTTTGGGTTTATTTCTATGTTCTTGTGAATTCAGATGCTAAAACCTGTTTAATTGAAATTAAGAAAATACAAATTAATAGAATATGTTCCATCCAGCACCCAAATTTACAAGAACAAATTTGGAAATGGACGATTTAAGATTTTCTTGATATTCTCGTTTTTACTTTTAAGCAAACAAACTCGTATTCTTCTCACTTGAAAACAGTCTTGTGGAAGCAAAAAATTTGTTATTGGGAATTCGGTTGCTAGAACACATGCTATTAATTTGTATTTTCTTACTTTCAACTTAACCAGATGCAGCAGCATGTATTTTAGCATCCGAATTCACAAGAACATATGTGAAAACGATTCGGAAGCCGGAACATAGGCGGATGTCTCAAAATCGGTCATAATCGATTAATTCGCTCAAGAGATATCTTTGTTGAATAGGATGGCTTGAATCAATCATTTTCCAAAGCTTATTTCCATTGCGGATACTTCTTGCAAGTTCCCTGTAGACAAAGTAGCTGGTATGTAGTTGGAACTATACTAGTTGCTTTTTGCTTCAGACTAGTTGCCTATCTATCCTTTTTTCATATATCAAACTATCGATTTTAACATTGGTTTGTCATAGGAGACCAACTAGTTCATTTGTATACAGTTATATCCCAGTTGGAATCCTAGTTATTGTAAACTAGTGCGCTTACTAGTTTTTTTATTAAGAGTTTTGTAACTCTTAAAAAAACTTTGGCTCAACCGGGGTACGAACACGCATTCTTCATACTTTAAGGCAAGTACTCTACCCAATGAGCCACATTCTATTAATTTTTTTAATAGCTAACAATTGGTTTTATATAAAATCGTATACCTGAAAATTTTGTCATTTTTTGACTAGTATCGTTACTAGTCTCGATACAACTCATAATATGATTGTGCTTTTTTGACTAGTATCGTTACTAGTCTCGATACAACTAGTAATGTGATTGTTCTTTTTTGACCAGTAACGTTACTACTCTTGTTACAACTAGTAATATGACTGTCGTTTTTTGACTACTACCATTACAACTAGTAATATGACTGTCCCAAAGCGTTATTAGTTGTAACTTTAGCTGCTGGGTTGTAGTAAAATCGTGTTTCCCATTTCCGGTTCACATAACCCCAAGTTGGCTATTTTCTCATCATTGTTGTTTAATTCTATCACTACATATTAGAGGGCTGCAAAGTGTACACAAATGTATTCGTAGATTGTACTCGCATGAATTTCGTGTGTGCATAGATGTATGTTCTTATGTATATACTTATGTATACATGCATGTATATGTGTGTACATACATAGCCACGATCAAATATACATAGTATATACATACATATATACACACATATCGCGACCTTAGTATTGGTTTAGCCCATATGCCAAAAAGTCGGAATGGAGAAAAACAACAAAGAACATTTACATAAAGTTTTCTCAAAATATATCCCATAGAATTTTTTTGTATTCTCACCACTGCTTCCGGCATATGTTTGGAAGAAAAATGTGAATTTTTGTGAATTTTCATTAATCCGATTAGAAATTAACATCTTTTTACTGAAAGTAAAATATCTTGTTTTGTGCTCCAGTAGCCACTTTTTTTTATTTTATTTGTAAAAAGTAGGTTTTGTTGCTCCATGTGTATACTAACTGCTGTGTATTGAGTAACTTGTTATTGAGATGAAATTTTCTACTTTTTATTGAAAATAAGCGTATAAATGTTATTAGAAAAGATATTTACATGGAATAAAAAGTTAATATTGATGAAACTTGGTATTTTATTTGATTTCTGATTTACATGAAATCTATTAGTTGATGGTTATGAAGCAATTGTCTATATGCATTTCATTGGCGCTTTTACCAAATCGTCAGTAGACTTCAACCACAACATTGAACAGTTACAAACCTCTTATCTTATGCACAGACTTTCAAAAACCATTTGAGAATTTACAAATGATAATATTTTTGAAAATCACAAAAGAATAAAATAAGTGTAGTAGGCTTAGAAACTTATACAAAACCCAACAAATATTTTATATTCGATATGAATCTATTTTATTTTTCTACACCTGTATACAATTAGAAATCCATCGGATAACAACAAAAGTATTATAAGGCAAAATGAAAAATAAAAACCAAATTAAACCTCTAAGAAATGTATTATTTGACATATTGTCATAATTATATTTTAAATGAAATCTATTTTAAATGAAATCTATTTTATTTTTTTATTTAAAAAAATTTCATTTTTTTTTACAAAAAATTTATCAAAAATCATGATATCGAGCACAATGAATGCTTGATATCTCAGAAACCAGGAACAATTTCGCGAAACAGTTTTTGGATTCTGAAAGAGGGTATTCAAAATATATGTACCCCATACTTAACTCAATTTTTTTAAAAATGGTCGGTGGGCCAAAACAATACTAAGGTCGCCATATATACAAAAAAACATACATGCATACACACACAAACATACGTACGAGTACTTTCGAGTATATTCGTGCAGCCCTCTACTACATATCACATTTGCCGTGGCATCAATTGTGATAAAAATTCAACTATAAAATATATCATGTATCACGTACATACGTAGTCATTATTGCCATTGAAGATGCTGTTTTCATGGTCGATTTTGTTGTCATAGTTGTTGCAATATAATCAAACATTTATGAGAAATGAAGCGAGTCGGCTTTTGCATTCTCTATTTGTTTAGTTGGTACTTGTGCTAGAACTCTGCCCTAGTAGACAAGTGCTTGTCGTTGCTATTATTTTGTAGTTGTTATCACTCAGTAGTTCATATATACTTGCATATATGCCAACTTCATGCTGGCATAAAATGGTATGACATAACCCTGCAAACATTTTCTAGTATGAAAGTCTCTAAAGTGATATGAATATGGGATCGGTAAAATATACATCAATAATTTTTTAGTACGTAGTTAAGTAATGCATTTAGATCATGCAATTTAATGTTAATTAGAGCTTCGCTGTATGGGTATTTTTTTACTCATTCTTAAAAAGAGGTAAAAAACATAGTACGGAGAGTACTCAATTTTTATTCTCTTCACAAGAGAAAAATACCTTATGAGAAAAAAATTGTTCTCCTCAAAGATAAATATAAATTTTTCTCAAGATAAATATTTTTTTCTCGTGAAAGTAATTTGAAATATGAAGAGAACAATTATTTTTTTCACTCACGTGATTTATCTACCGAGCACTCGCGCGAGAGTTATATCTACTCATTAGAAATTAATTCTTTTTCATGAGTTTAATCATGAAAAAAATATTCGTCATCAACTGCATTTTTAGGAAATCCCTTTACAACGGCGAAATGGGACGAAAATATGTATAACAAATAATTAAACTTTCAGCGGATAACATTTTTTTTTCTTTTTTATTGTTTTCAAACCAAAAAATTAAATCAAAAATAACAATAAAGCAATTCTATTGCGTAACACAAAAAATAAGGCAAAAAAGTATTCGTCATTTACTTATGTAAAAACTTAAGGTTAGATATGTAGCAATAATGGAAGTTTAGTATTTTGTTATTAAATATATGTATCTTCATCTGTTATAATTAAGTCTTCAATTAGATTGTTATTCAATTTTATCAAAAGTAAATTGTTAATTGTCTCGTTGGACAGCTTTGTTCTATTCTTTGTTAAAATTAGTGAGAGAGTACTGAAAGCTCTTTCCACTGACACCTGGGTTGATGGAACTGCCAAAGCTACATCTGTTAACATTCCCAATCCTGGATCTGTATATTTTCTGTTTTTCCAGTAGTCCAAAATGTTTGTCTCGAAGGGCATTCTGTCTGCATTGGATAAATTTTCTAATTTTTGTTTTGTTGTTCGATCCATTATTGGCGTTCGCTCCATCAGCAGATTCATTTTCACTTCTAACTTGGAAAAGGGTCCGAATAATGTTGGCTGTTCGACAGGCGAGTTTAATTGAGTAGGGAGTAGTTGTCCGTTCAAATTTTTAATGATGTCATGAGTTCGTAGTAGGTGAAGCTGAGAGGAAATGAAATATATATCGATGTGTTGTTATTATTATCCAAAATCTGCTGCCGAATATTATGTGCATTAGGTAATTATGTTTTGAAAAAAGTACTCACCACTGCATTTTTTTCTGTTCCTCGTTTAGAAAAGGTGTTCCAGCGAAATTAAATCGAGGATCTAAATAAACAGCTGCGATAAAAGCTTCATTTGCCAATAATCGTTGTTTTCTTTCATTCATGGCATTCAATAGGTCCTCAGCATATTTATTTTTTTCTGCTTGCATCTCTTCTAATTCTATTTCACAAAATAGCCAATCCCTGTAAAAATCTCCAACTATATACTGTTCCCTTTGAAATTTATCGGTACATTCTGCTAATGGTCGAAACGCATTCAAAAACTGATGTATAAAATTCCAATCAGCATCTGGTATATTTGAGTCGCCAATATTTTCAATGTCTTCTTTCAGGCCTTGTAATGACTTCAACATTTTGTACGTAGAATTCCATCTTGTTGTATTATCAATCGGTGGCATATGCAAATTTAGATTACTTTCACTTCGAATGACAGTGCGTAGCTTTTTGGCAATATTTCTACATTCTTCAACTTGCGGTTGAATAGTTTTAAGAACATCATATGCCGCAAGTTGGATTGTGTGTGCAGCACATCTAACAACAGATAAGACGCATGCGAGCGATGAACGAATATTAAGATAATCTTCGTCGTCGCTATTGGACTCCTCATTTGGTTCAGTTTGAACTTCTTCTTGCAATTCTGCCAAGAGTTTCGAAGTTTTTATAACGTTTGCACCGTTGTCAGATGTACAAGCATATATCTGTAATATATCAATATCGTACTCTTTCAAACAGTTCATTATTTCGTCTTTGAGGAACTTTGACTTGTGTCTCTTTCTCAATTGTAGCATTCCAATCGTGTTCATAGCGATTTTTGAGTCCTTAATGTATTGAATATTTATACCAAGAATACTCTTGTCCATTCGTGTTGCAATGTCAATTTTTAAACATATAATTTTTTTCTTGATACATTTCGAAATGCTTTCCTTTATATTTGCAGACACAATACAAATTTTTTCCACAATATTTTTTGAGTTTAAATTTGTCTTATAAACGTCTTCATATGGACGTATAAGTTTTTTAAAAAAACGTTCATCGTCGAATATTCTAAATGGAATACTTTTTACTGTCACAAGACCTACACAACACAACAAGAATTCATTTTTGTTCATTGAAATACATATATTGGTATTTTTTCTTTTTGAAATCTTTCCAATTGACGATGTAGAATGCACATTTTCTTCATTTTCACCTATGTTTTTGCTATGAATAAGTTAATAATGGCGCTTAATATTACTTGAATTTTTCCCCCTAAGCTCTTTTTCACACAGCAAACACTTCGACATTTGTCTATTTTCATCAAAACAAACATATTTTTCGTATTCGAAGCACTTCTTACGACCCATTTTTTTTCAACTGCTTCAAACAAAACAATAGAAGAAACTGACCTGCGTCAATTTCCAAACACAAGTATTTTTATATTTCTTGTCTCACGCGTGCTCTCTGTAATATTTATCTTTATTTAACTTTCGCACTCAGAATGTAAAACAAAACTCTCGTGAAAGTTATTTTTATGAGTGAGTGTTATCTTTTCTTCTCTTTCGTTAGAGAGAGCAATACTTTTAAAGCATGTATTGATCACTCATGAAAGATAAAAAAGATAACTTTCGTAGATAAAAATTACTTTCACGAGAATTATTATTTTTTGTCTCTGAGTGTGAGTAACAAAACGAGAGATAAAAATTAAAATACCTTTCGCGAAGCGAGATTTTCCGTACTATGGTAAAAAACTTCCCTTCGGCAACGAAATAGCGGTCTAAAATATCCTACAAAAAATCCTCATAAAATTTTATTGTCAGTTTTAGAAGACAATAAATTCTTAAACTCAACTGGAACGCCAGAAATCAGTAAAAACTTAAAATGTGTTTGAGGGTTAATTTCGTATTTATTCACAATTAGTTTTTAATGATTTCTGGCATTCCGTTTGAGTTTAGAAATTTATTGTCTTCTAGGACTTATAATAAAATTTTATGAGGAATTTTTTGTTCCATGAAGTTCCATGAAATTATTTCTCATGGAGTTTTACATAGACGTTCTGAATACACCTAATACGTTAAACGTAAGATTTACACAGTATCTTATACCGATTCTCTATAATAATGACCAAAAGGTGGGGTTCATGTAATGAAATTTTCATAACTTTTAAACTTATGGAGATCCCATTATCAAACTTTTACAGTACAATGAGGACACACTAGGCTAATTTTGGTAAAAATAAAAAGGCTGGAAGTTAGAAACATTTTAATTTCAATTAGTCATATGCGGTTTTGATCATAATTTTTTTTAAATTAAATATTTTTTTTCTATTTCGAAACAATAATTAATTTTTTTTCAAAAACGGCAACACTTTCGCACCCCATAACTCGACATATAAATATCATACAAAAAAAGTCTTGCATGCACATTTATACCTACTAGAACTATAGTTATGCCAAATATCAAGAAAGTTCGGCAATTTTTTGGGTTGTCTGTCCACTTCAAAAATAATTCCCCATATATAAAGTGCAAATTTTCTTCCACATATCAGGATATACTAAAGCCCTGTACAGACGGTTGACAGATCTTACAATATTGTCAGATCTGGAAATGTGCTGACATTGTACTGACAATAAAAAATTGTCAGTGCAAGATATATTTTTAGTTCACACACGGTCGTATCAAAGTTGTCAGAAATCTTAAAATTTATTGCCAGGCAATTTTCTGACAATAAATTTATCTGACAATATTGTCAGTAAAAAAATTGGCAGCTCACACGATTGTCAGATGCAAAAATTGTTCGATCTGTTGTTTGGCTTTGCCAGACTCAAATCATTTAACAGAAATTATCAATTATTTATCATCTGTGCTTGTGTTAACTTTAAGAAGCGAAAATATAAATTAGTATTAAACACAAAGCAGGAATTCCATCTATTTTAGCTGCATACACAGAAAAAAATAGACAAGAATTATGTTCAATAAAATCATGTCATTGAAAAAAATATGAATTTCAAATAACATTTGTCATTAACTTAATACAATATTTCGTTGTATGTATTTCTTTCCCATGTCGGTTATTTCTTTTCTTTTCATACATAAGTACTTAAAACAAGTTGTATCTCATAAAAAATAACTGGGATATAGCTCAGCTATAGAGAACATGCTTTATGTCCGGGAAGCCCGGGCTCGTATCCCAGCCATGTCAACATTTTTTTAATATATATATATATATATATATATATATATATATATATATATATATATATATATATATATATATATATATATATATATATATATATATATATATATATATATATATATATATATATATATATATATATATATATATATATATATATATATATATATATATATATATATATATATATATATATATATATATATATATATATATATATATATATATATATATATATATATTTTTTTTTTTTTCGGAATTCTTTATCACAGAAAACTAAAAAAATATATATATTGAATACCGGGATTTTTGTTATCAAAAACGAAACTTTTTTTCTGTGTATGTAGTTGCTTTTATTTACCATTTTTCCTAAAAAAAGATGTGTTCAGTGCTGCCAATAGAAAGAAGCCTCTGACAATGATGTCATTGTCAGATACAGAAAGATCGCACATCTGACAATTAAAAAATGTCTGACAATTATCTGACAATAATTTGACAATGGCAACACGATGTGTTGACACGATTGTCAGATGTCTGACAATTTTTTGTCAGCAGATAGTAATTAAATCGACTGACAATGCTTTTTCTGGCAACGTTGTCAGATAAAAATTCTCAGTTCACACGATTGTAAGAAATTTTTAGCACATTTTACTGACAATATTGTAATATATGATAACCGTCTGTACATAGCTTAAGAAAAAACGTATATGACTAGTAAACAGTCTTCCAAATGTTTAGAGGGATTACATGAGTCTACTGTCTTGTTGTCATCATACTTAAATTGTCAATAGAGTAAGAGTTGTTGTTATATTGAAGTTACTACTCCATAACCAATCCACTGCACTTGGTGTTATACCTACAACAGCAAGAACTATATGTAAGTATGTACTAGTGATTCGAATCGCCGAATATTCGCCTCTTTCATAATATTCGTATTCGCCAAATTCAAGCGAATATTTCACGAGTACTGAAAATTAAATAAAAATATTTTACTAGTATGATAATTTCGAACGTGTAGTACGGTTAGAAACTTATACAAAACCCAACAAATATTTTATATTCGATATGAATCTATTTTATTTTTCTACACCTGTATACAATTAGAAATCCATTGGATAACAACAATAACACTTATTTTATTCTTTTGTGATTTTCAAAAGTATTATCGTTTGTAAATTCTCAAATGGTTTTTTAAAGTCTGTGCATAAAATAAGAGGTTTGTAACTGTTTAAAGTTGTCGTTGAAGTCTACTGACGATTTGGTAAAAGCGCCAATGAAATGCATATAGACAATTGCTTAATAACCATCAACAAATAAATTTCATTTAGAATTAAATCACTCTCAAGCTGATATTAGTGCTTTATTTTTTTAGTGCTTCAGAAACATGAAACATTTTTACTGGGTATAGTATTGTGACAGTTTTTCTCAATTTATTGTTATTGACGCAAAGGGTAGATTTTTGTCAATTAAATTTTAAATATTAAGTGGTACTAACTATTTAGATTGAATATTCGTATTCGAATTCGGCGAATATTGTTTCAGTTATTCGTATTCGCGAATATTAAAAATTGATATTCGTAACATCATTAGTATGTACTACATGCATTGAAACAAACTGTTTCTTTATTTTTGTGTTTGACATTTGCGGTTAACCATGCATATAAGAATGCAATCTTACTTTTTTCTACTCTTTGTTATTTTGCATAATGGTTTTTCCCCAACCCCTTGCTACAACAACTATTTTGCCTTATACCTTCAATGAATGACTTATGTGCACTTATTCTTAGAACAGACCTAATCTTTCTAATATGTATTGGTATATCGGTATACTTAGTAACAAACAAAAATGTAATTTTGCTCCAAAAACCGAAAAGCCAATTATTAACAAATATAAATCGATGATATTGAAAAACAAACCTGATTTTAAAATAAGTAATGGGATTGATGTAAGTATGTACAAATAGAATTACATACTACATACATTTTTAAATCCTGCAACTTTTTTATTTTCCCAGAATGAAGAAAATGTGGATTAGTTTTTTGACATGAAGAAGAAACTGAGCCATTGTAAGTACTTTTCGTAAAAAAGCGATTTAACTTTGCTTGAACGTACTTAAGGTAACATTAGGTTTTTACATAAAGAAACTTCCATTTTTATATTGATTTCCTAGCATTTTGTTCAAGTTATTTTTGTGAATTTTCGACAAAGAATTTAAAAACTTCTAAGAATATGTTCTATTATGTTTAAATTGTATACGTCATACATACATGCATATGTTTGTACATATATTACAGAAATATATTTCGTATAAGAAAGTCTCTACTTTATTTAATTTCTAATCTGTAGGGTTGGTTAAGAATTTGAATAAAATTGGCCTTAACGAAAACTACTTGTTAAAACAGTTTTATATTAGCATTTGTTGACAAGATGTATTAAAATGTAAATTAAACTCAATTAAATATGCAAATAGTTCTTTTCTCTCGTTTTAAGTAATATTGCAATTTAATTGATTACAATAACTACACACAGAAAAATTTCATATTAAAACCATCGAAAATAACGTTAATTTAATATTTTTCGGTAGCGATTTTGCTTCACAGGTGTTTCATGTTAATTCAGCATGATTTTACAATAAGTTGCTATTTTTAATAACGCTATTTTTGGAGTTTTTATACCCCCCTCCGTAACGCTTTTTGTAAAATTTTCAGTATAAATTATTTGATTCCCCTTAGAGCGTTACGTAATATATGAATAGCCCCTAACCTTCGAAGAACATTTTTCCTTTTGAAATGACTATATTTCATGTTGATTTAATATTCCAGTGCAGTTAAGTTAAAATGAGGTTGATACTAAAATAATACGAACACTCGTGGTGAATCAAAGTAATTTCCAGTTGAAAAAACGTGAGTTTTATATTGAAACGCCAAGAAAAATCATGTGAAATTAAAGTTATTTCAAGTTGAGACAACGTGAATTTGATATTGAAACAACAAAAAGAATCATGTTGAATCAAAGTTATATGAAGTTGAAACAACATTAATTTAATGTAGACATTTTATTCATAATTTTACATATCTGAAGTGTATTTGCATAGGTATCAGAGAAATTTGTGTTGTAGTTGGCTGCCTCAGCCAAGATTTGAACTCGTCCCACTTGCTTGGTAGTCAAGGCGTTAACAATTGCAACCACAACAGTTTCAAATTACTTTAGATATACACTATATATAAATACCATCATAAGTAACATGAATTTCATTTTAGTTCTACATGATTTAATTTATGATTTAACATACAATTTCTTTGAAATTAAAGTTATGGTCATTTTGATTAAAAATGAAATGTAGCGGTGATAACAACGTTCTTTCAAACAAGAAAAACAATGTTTAAATAACTTAAGTAGAAGTATGAAAAGTATGAAAAATTGTTACTTTGCACTGCCTTGGCATTTTACAACTGTTTAAATTAGCCAATGCTTTTGTTTATGCTTATGAAAAAAAAACAACAGTCGCAGTCAAAGCAAAATCACAAAACGATTTATGAACAATTGCGCTCTACTTTCAACAGTCGACGATTTGAATAGTTTGAATTTGATTTGCTTTTGCTTTTGGTTAGTATCGCAAGTAAATAAAAACAGAAGCAGTCCATTTGCTTTTGTAAGTCGCAAACAGTCACAGTCACAGTCGAAGAAGCAAAAGTTCTTGCTTTTAGGAGTTTTCTGCAGCTTCAGTCAGTTATTTTGTGGTTTTGTCATGTTTTTGTTGTTATTTTTGCACATAAGACAAGAAGCAAAAACAAAAATCACTTGCGATTGTTTACAACTTCTAAAAGCAAGAGTTTTTGCTTCTTCGACTATGACTGTTTGTGACTTGCAAAATCATATAGAATGCTTTTGCTTTTACTTGCGATACTAACTAAAAGCAAAATCAAATCAAATTCAAACTTTTAAAATCGTCGACTGTTGAAAGTGCTTCGCAATTGTTTATAAATCGTTTTGTCATCATCATCATTCATTGCAGTTTCTTAAACACTGGTGAATGATATTAAGTCAAAGAGATTTAAGGTTAGATTTCTAAATTTTCGCTTAAAATTAATATGAAACAATGGTAATCAGCAGCAGGAAGCTTTCGTTGCTAATGCGAAGTTTTTCGGCTATTTACATGTACACAACACAATTATCAAAATAAACAATAACAAATCACACAACTGAGCAAAACAGTGCATTGTAGCTATGAACAAAGCAAATAAACACCAACACACTTAACTAACAAATTACATACTTCTCATAAATTTAATATGATTTCAAATCAAAATTGCGACATGTTGATTTTACATTGGTATTTTTACTGTGTGTATGTACGTAAATCGTTTATATATTTAAGTTGGCTGCCAAATATATAGAATGAGTTTAAATGCGAACTCAAATTTTGGTTTGCAAATGTGTTTGATTTTATTTGAAAAATGCCGAAATTGACTCCGCATAGTAAGTAATTCCATGAACGTTATTTCTACGTTGAAAAGGAAATAATGTTCATCAAAAATGGAAATAAAGTCCATGAAAATGGTATTCCAGGGTAAAGATTGCTTGTATTTCCAGCCTTTGGCCGGGTTTAAACATTTTCTCCTCTGGGTATATCGAATAGTGGCTTCGCTGAGTAAAGATTTTCTGCTTATCCACTATTCGACATACCCAAAGTACGTCATTTCCTTGGACATTATTGCGTGCCATCATTTTATTTGGGTGGTGCAAATGTGCTATGTCTCTGTTTTCCTATGTCGAAACTAAGTTTTTCCGTACACGCATTGTCGAATTCAAAGAATTTGAATTGGTTTTAATTCGCCGATCTTATTAAGCCGCTTTGGATTTGCTTTCCTAAACATTTTCCATGCATAATATTTTTTATGAATCTACTTTGTATTAAATTCTTATATTTTTTGCAAGGAATTACTAACTTCAACTCGTATTATGATTATATATCAACACAATACTAACTTTGGAATTTTGAGTTTTAAAATAAATTCCCATTTTACGTGTTGTTTTAAGAAATTAGGCCCTACATCTGTTTATGCTTGTGTTGTTCTTCATTAATTGAAAAAGAAAATAATACTTCATGATGATTTGATAATTTCATATAAATTTGTTTTTGTACTGAGCTGCTTAGTACAAGAACAAAACAAAAAACTTATTTAAATTTATCACAATGTACATCAGTTAGTTTATATTTTCATTGGACTCTCATAGAATTTGATATGACTAAAAAGCGAAAAAAAATTTCACAACTTATACATCCGAACACCAAATAAAATATCCGTTTGAGTACAAACATCTTTATAAATACATAATTTTCTTTTAGGAAATTTTTTTTTAAAGTAAAACAAATAATTTGGACATAATAGAGGCCAACGAAAAATGGTTTTTAGACAAAAAAAGAAAATGAACTTATGGCATAATAAATCACTTACTACGTGCTAAGATCTGTTAAACAAATTTTTTCACATTTAAACGAGCTTTGAAAAAAAAGTATGCAAACAAACGAATACTTTTCTTCATAAAAAAAAAAACACTAGTGGCACCTCATTTTCGAATACTTATTATGTGGTTTGATGAATGTGGGCATTATTATAAATGTTCAAAAATATTTTCACTTTTTTTTTTGTCAAAAGGTCGTTAACAAGTTTTTACTTGGTTCATTTTACTACAAATAGATGTTTTCTCCGCCTTATTCTTAGAAACATATGACAGACAGACCCAACAAGAATAACGAAAAACTTATCGAAAAAAAGTAGAAAAATTGGCATATAAATCTATCACAAGAAAATCTATACGACAAGTTGTTGAGCAGAAACATTCTAAGCTGTTTTCAACAGTTTCTTGATCATCGTTTGGTTTTTGATACTACACAGTGGGACAGAATCAAAATTTATAACCTGTTCTTATAATCCAATATGGATTGGTTTGGCATCATTTTCTCTACGAAACCGGTTGATTGCGTTCATGAATTCCGTTTGCACTTAAATTTGGAAAATTTCCGTTCAGGAACGGAATTAATTGTTCTTGAATTGGAGTTCAGGAGCTAGAATATATTTTTCCTTTGCTCTAATCACTAAATATAGAACTTTTAAAACGGAATTTTGAATGAAAATAAACTTTTTTTGAACAAAGCAATTCCAATACGTTTTCATAAACCCATTCACAACCGGAATTGGATTCAAAATCGGTTTCCAATCCAATTCCGCATCGGATTGAATGAACAGGCTGATACATAAACTTTAAGTCTTTCTATCTTCCCACAATCAAGTAAAGGAAGTTACTGATTCCACCTCGATTTTCAAAAATAGAGTTTTCATCTGATATCGACGTTTTGAGATCATGGCAATCTATTCTGACTATTTTTACAATGATGCCCGTATGGATGTATGTATGTACACATGTGTGTGTGGATGTGTGTGTCTCTGTGTGTGTATATGTGTGTGTAGTATGTTGGTAAACTTCTCGCAACTTAAGAATGGCTTAACCGATCGGAATCCAATTTACGGCATTCAAAATGGATTGACCTAACCTAGATTTCATGATATAATGAACCGATTCGGGTCGGTAGATTTGAAAAAATTTCGAAAAAGTTTTTTTTTTCAAATAAATTCTAAACTACTAAACCGATTGAATCAAAAATCTAACCAGCACTTAAGAATGTTTCGAGAGATATCGTTGTCGAAAAATTCCCTTATTTTAACAATTCTAAAAGTTCTTACCAACTCGTTTTTTAGGATTCATTTACTCTTTTGGATTTGAAAAACTGCGCCCAATGCCGCAAATTTTATCTATATCGGCTAAGTGGTTCGAGAGATATCGTGGTCGAAATAGTTTTTTCAATTACTCCAAAAGCCTGTGGATTTTCCATCCCTTTGAGTTTGAAATTAGCGGGAAGTTCCAGGATGGCCTGCAAGTTCAACCGCATCACATATTTTTTAAAGATGATTTTTAGAAAAAGAATATTTTTGAAAAGGCGTTTATTTTTTTAAAGGTACTTTTTTGAAAAGGTAATTATTTGAAAAAAAAATACGTTTAGTAAAAGTACTTTTTTGTACAGATCTTTTAGGAAGGCAACTTTTACGAAAATTTAATTTTTTTTGGAAAAGGTATTTTTTGGAAATTGTGAACGAAACTTTACGTAAAGGTACTTCTTGGAAACAGGTACTTTTTGAAAAAGGCACTTTTTGAAAAGCTATTTCTTGTTAAAAGTATTTTTTGAAAGATCATATCTTTGGAAAAGAGTACATTTTGCGAAGAGGTAACTTTGGCAAAAGGTACTTTTTGCAAAATGTAGTTTTTGAAAATTTTGATTGGCAAAATTTAGTTTTTTGAAAAGGTACTATGTATGTGTGAAAGTCACTTTTCTGAAAAGCCAAATTTTGAAATAGATACTTTGTGGATAACGTACTTTTCAGAAAAGTTTTTGAAAAAAATACTTTTTTTGAAAGCAGGTTTTTAGAGCACTAATGTCCTTCGTATGATAATAGGTGCAAAAATTCACGCATTTACGATAGTTCGCAAATTTAAATAATTACTCTGTACAACACAGAAAATAATAACATGGTTCTAAATATATACGTGCATCGGCGATAATTTGAGAGTTTATATCTGGGATTAATTTTAAGAGGAATTAAACTTCCATCCCTGTTGCACATAGTTATAATGACTCGGCATAGGAAATCTTTTAAGCCTTACGTTTAAGATATAAGAAATTTTCAGCACTTTTTTGTAAAACAAAATGTGGAACATTTTAACCCTCCAACTCTTCGTTGTATGGTTCTTTTTGCTCCTTTTTTAAAAAGGGACAAAAAAGTCTCCTTTAGCGGAGATATAGCGCGATGAAATGTTCTACAAAAATATTTTCCATACAATTCTACTATCAGGTATGTGATGGAAATCGATTTTGAAAACGAAGCACTTTTAAAAGGCCAATTTTAGCGCACTTTTCATCAAATATTTATAATTTTTGTAATAGAACTCTTTTGTAATAAAGAGATATTTTTATAATATTTGTGATAAAATTATTTTTAATAAAGAAATATTATTAAAAAACACCTTTCAAAACTGCTTCGTTTTCGGAATCGATTCAAAGCCATTCAAGCTCCAGACTTAGCTTGAATTACAGAAATCATTCAATATATGTATTTAAGTTTTAATTTCGTACTTATGTACAATTAGTACTCGGCATAGGAAATCTTGTAAGCCTTATATTTAAGGTAAAAAATGTGTTCAGCAATTTTATGTAAAACCAACGAGAGTTGGATATTCCATCTCTTTTCTATCTCTTGGTAGCATGGGTCCTTTTGTGTCTCTTTCTTAAAAAAGGAACAGAAACTACCCTTCAGCGGTGATATATGTTGCTAAAAAATATTAGCAAAACAAATTTACTATAACTCTTCAAGGACATTCAAGTTCCAGACTCAACTTGAACGCCAGAAATCATTCAAAACTTAAAATGGCTTATTTCGTACTTATTCACAAGAAGAACCTTGCTATTTCAAATTTGAGTTTGTTGTGCAGTGTAATTGTTAGTGTAATTTACATTAACGGGCCTATTCTGACACAGTAATAATAGTCACCATGGTTATAATTTGTCACCAAAGTTATAAAAATAGGAAATTGGTATTCTGATTATTTCTTATCGTAACAAACGTCAATAAAACTATTACCTACAAAAAAGTAGGTAATAAGAATTTATTTTAAACATTTTTTATTCTATTTGTTATTAAAGTTGGAGAAAAATTGGAAAGAAGCACTTAAACTCATTAAACATCGCTCAAATTTTACCGCGAAAATAGCGAAAATTCGCATGAAATTGCAAAATTGCAAACGAGCCCTAAATTTGCTTAAGAGTAGCTAAAATTGTAAAGAATACTAATAATTTGGGAATAACCGCGAATATGGCGAAAATTCGCAAAAACTTGCTAAGATTAAAAATATGGCGAAGTCTGATATTGTTTGGATGTCGTTAAAATTGTAAATAATCATAAAACTGGTAAAAAGGAATCACTTTTACTGCGAAAGTTGTGAATTTGCGCAAAATTTTCCGTGCTTTTTGGCATTTCTTACAATTTTAGCTATTGTTAAGTAATTTAGAGTTTGTTTTAAATTTTAAAATTGTTCGCATTTTTTCGCTATTTTCGCGATGAAAGTGTTTTTTTTAGCTAATTCTTGGCTTTTTTATAGTTTTACCGCATTTTAATCACTATCAAAATTTTCTATATTTTTAATATCAACATGTTTTAGCGAATTATCGTCATCTTCACGATTTTTTCCGAGTTTTTTGCATTCCTTATAATTTTAGCTATTTTAAAATAATTTTAAGGTTTGTTTGCAATTTTTCGCAAATTTTCGCTATTTTTACGGTAAACGTGACTGTTTTGCTAGTTCTTGGTTTTTTACAGTTTTGCCGATTCTTAAACACTATCATTCAGACTTCCCTATCAGCGATGCCATTTTTGGAGTTTTTACGATATAACAAAAAAAAAACGATATGACATACTGTGTTGTCATATCGCAATGTTGTCATATCGTAAAAATCTTACGATATGACAACACAGTATGTCATATCGTTTTTATTGTTATATCGTAAAAACCCCAAAAATGGCATCGCTGTTCCCTATCTATTTAAAGTTAGGAAGTTTTTGCGAATTTTCGCAATTTGGCATAATCAGTAATGATCCAAAAATAGGGACGATTACTCATTTTGCAACTAAGATTGTTCTACCCAAAGCTTTTGTGTGATTTGCAACAATTTTTATTTTGCAATATGAATAAAATCTCAAAGAAATTAGGTGACTTTCTCTTGGGCGATTGTTCGTGTAGAATACAAAATTTTCATAAATATACTTTTTGGCATTCCACAATCTATTTTTATGTAAAAAAAATAATTTAAAATAATTAAATTTTATTACAAAAATGTGTCAATTTTTTTCACCACATTTGTTGAATTATTTTTTTATTACAGCATTGCCGGAATACCGTAACAAATAATAGTTACAATAAGGTAACAAAAATTCAGTTACAAATTTATTATTACCAAATTGCCAGAATAAGGCTATATATCGTAATAATATAAAAATAATAATAAAAATAATGAATTATTCAATGGAGCCCGGCTTTGCGATCGAGCCCACCTTTATGTGTAAATGGTATTTTTATTAGAGTTACAGAGCTTTAAATTAAAATATAGGAAAGAAAAATATGTTTCATATAAATTAAACTGTCTTTAGTGAATAGATAATTTGATGCCACAGCTGGCGCGTACATGGCGAAATCTGCAACTCCAATTTCCACACACTTTTCCCGGGGGATTAATATGTAATTCGATTCGAAAGAAAACATTTTCGAAACTCAACGATACGGTAAACAGATACGAATGATTTTTTTTTTCGAATCGAAGTACATAATTACCCCCCCAGAGGCTCAATTGTCACTGGTTTATCGCCGTAGACGAGTGACTTTACATAACCCCAAAGAAAATAATTGAATGGGGTTAAATCACACGATCTTGCTGGTCAATTAACAGGACCATTAAGTGAAATAATTTTTTTTTCATTAAAATTTTTTCAAGTCTGTCATATGTGCATTTTTTGTCACGTGCGACACCAAGCAATTATGTTCTTTTTTTCGAAGAAAACGAAAGTTTTTTATATTTGTGTAGTAAGTAGCTCTACATTAAGTAAACTTTTAAGAAAAATTGAGCTACATGGTTCTGAAATGCAAGCTTTATAGCTTAGTGTCGCACATGACAAAAAAGTGGACTTTCCTGTGGAAATGCCCATATGAATTATTTAAATTTCAACGATTTGCAAAGGTTGCTCCGCCGTGATTCTAATCATTATAAAATGGCAAACCTGCAACTGTCTGCTGTACAATTGGTTGTGAAGCAAGATAGTGCTGCTCACTCAAATATGTGAATGCCTAAAAAAACAGCCTTTACATTGAGTTTATAATTTGTACAGACACGGTCTTCATGCAGTTTTATTAAATGCATTAGATTTGGAAATGGCTGATTTATCAGCAAAATATTTTGTTTCTGTCCTACTGTTTCTGCCGACGTGCATCGACTGTTAAAGACACAAAATTATAAAAAAAACAAAGTTATAAATAATGTACAAAATGTTACTTTATTGAGCCTTTTTTATGTTCTTGTTCTTATTTTTGCCACTTGTTAATGTGACGAAAGTCTAAGCTAAAGTTGTAATATTACGTAGAATAAATATTTATTGCTTATACGCCCTGTAAGTTGTTGTTTAAAATATAAGTATGTATGTATGTATTAGGTACACGACCTTTCCTACGGCGATTTACTATTGAAAACTTAAGCGATAAATAGAACATCGTGCATCTGTCATCGAAGCTACACTGAAAAAAATCCAAGATGAATATGAGCGAAACTATAATACATTATATGAAATATTTTGTTATATTCCACCGCAAAAATCATTAGCAAAAGAGAATTTATTTACGAAATTGTCGCGTATACTTTAAATGTGAAAGAGGGGAGAGGTCTCGCGTTTCTTTTGATTTGAAGAGATGTAAGCAGTCTCTTATGTTTTTAAGGGCCAAAAACAAAAAAAACGAAGTTATTGTTTAAACGCATGAAATCATGACCAACATATTTCTTATATATTTCCAGCCTTATTTTTAAGCAAATTAAACTTTTTTCTTATCCCAAACAGATTTCTTGTTAAATTATTTTTAAGCCACAAAATCAAATTCATCATTTGCCGTTTAAGTAATTTAAGAAGAAAAATATATAAAGTTCGTATTACCAAAGATTTTTAAGTGGTCAAAAAGTTTTCATGAGCTCAAGTAAACTCTCTCAAATTCTTATGCAAACTTTTCAAGTTGCTAGAAATATTAGATTTATTTTTTTTTATCAAATCTTTTGTACAAAACTTTTACATTTTTTTTAGGTTAAAGATAAATAAACATCACTGCCAATGTTTTCATATCGAAAGTTTTCTTATTTTATTACTTTAATTTGAACGAATGCAAATAAAGAAAGAAAACTAGTGCTAAAACTGAATATTTAAGATTGACATCATAAGGATTTGACCTAACATTGTTTATTAATGAAAGACAGAATGAAAAACAAATTTTAATTAAAGCATTAATAAAGCAGACGTTATGTGAGCATGAAATGTATAAATGTCGCTTGATTAAAACTAATTTCTTTGATTATAAAACTTTTTTAATAAGTTTCCATATTAAAGTTAAAGAAATCACATAAAAACTTTCTTATGATGAACATATTCTGTTCTTGCAAATAATCTATATTGATGATGTAACTCTTAGCTTATGAACTGTCTCCATCCTACAAGCAAATAATAATTGAACTTTTGGCTTAACTATTTAGCCTATTTTATGTTTAATAATGTTACTTTATGTATGAAGATATTAAGTTATTGAAAAACGGTCTCTTAGTACACAAATAATGAACAAATTTCTTATTATTATGCTAAAGATGTTAAGTTATTTAGACACAAGAATAATCATGAAATATGGTAATATACGAGTATATGGAATTTAAAAAGTAAAACAAATAGTTAAAGGCTTTAGTAAGTGTCAGGACTTCCAAAGATTTTTGTAACATTTAGGGATTAGGCATCTCCACTTCTAACAAGTACAACAAATACATGTAAACAAATAAATAAACTAATAAATTCGAAAATAGACAAAATAAATAACGATTTTTTTTGCAAGAGAAAACAAAGAGATTTGCGAAATGTTTAATTTTTAGTGAAAGAGAAAACATCAAAAACGGAAGTAAGAAAGTTCCTAGTGCATGACAGATGAGTAATATTTCTTGAATTAAATATTACTCATACGTAATCACTTGATGTGGCAGAAATATTGATGAAACGAACAATAGAAAAAATAGTGCGATTTCTGCAGCAGATTTCTTTGGAGTTTTGTGTTCTATAACAAACAATTTTCACCCATGCATGACTAAAGGGCCGATATATGCGTCCGACAGTTTTCCTTATAAACTGTGAGCACATAGTATACCTATGCGTCGCAATTTTAAATTTAATTTTGGAGGAATATGTTACATTTTCGGAGAAACTCCTACTTTATGGCAAGTTTTCAATTTCTTTATTAATTTTATGAGTTTCTGTTGAACTTATGGCTGGTTTTCGGATTTTCGGAAAATGTTAGAATGTGTTTTTTTTAGTAGATTTAAGTTTTTTTGGACGAATTTTCTTGTTGTATTTATATTTGAATTTCCGAAGAATTTTCGATTTTTTGAAAAACCTTTATATTTTTTAAGAGGTTTCGATATCTCTACTGCAATTTTAGATTTCTGGTGACCACCACTAGTGTATTCGCCTTGTTGGTCGGGAATGGGTTAAGATATGTAGGGGAATAAAGTAACAGACTACTACCGTTCTAGCTCCGTTTCCGATATCTTTTAAGGTCCATAAATAATTGGAGAAATTTTATGGACATTCATATTATAGATCCAGTTTATGCAGTTAACATATGAAAAAAATCAGACGACTAGCGTGAGTGGGTCCTAATTGTAGGAAAAATTACAAAAGCTACAGGATGCACTGATATAAAGCTCGTCATAACTCTAATGTAATTTGACATCAATGCTATGTCAAAGGTCTTCGTTTTTGACCCCATGGCAGTTTTCATCATTGTGATGTCAACCTTTACATCAGCTGGTCATCTTGCCATCAATAGAATAATTAAAACAATTATACATATTTAAATTGTTTTACTTTTACTTGGTTACTATTTTAGTATTAATTTTTGTTATTTTGTTTTCTTCTACTAATATTGGTCTTGATTCGAGGCTCCTCAATTCATCGTATATATATATATATATATATATATATATATATATATATATATATATATATATATATAAGCTGACACCTCTACAATTTTACCCACGTCACAATCTAAAACATCGGCAGCACATTCAACATAAACATAATTGATGCGACGTACATACGATGACTAAGAGTCCGTAATCTGATGAAAAGGTGTCTTACTCTCCTTTACTTCAATGTTTTTTCTTTGTAAGTTTTATTATTAGCTCTGTCATAGTAATGATGACTGTTCGTAAATGCAGTGTCATGTTTTTAATTTTTTAAAAATCGCACCATGAAATAAGTCCCCACGAAATAAGTCAAAAAAATAAAAATGAAAGAAGTCCCTAAAAAAATGTACAGAAAGCAATAACAACGTTTTTGGGACCCTAATTCCTTTTTTCGGGGACTTATTTCATTTTGGTATTGTGGTCTTATTTCGTATTAAATAACTCCCCAAAAGTCATTAATGAAATAACTTTATAAAAAAATAATTGGGGAGTTATTTCATTTTCACTTTATTTTAAAAATCGCCCATAGTTTTGAGTGATTAATGAAGTTTTCAACCTAGCCGGCCTTCGGCCGACCTTAAGGTTTTTCTCCTCTGTGTATGTCGAATAGCAGCTTCACTGAATAAAGATGTTTTATGTAGCCGGCCTTTGGGCGGGCTTAGTCCTTAAGCCCGCCGTATATGTATGTCGAAAAGCGGCTTCGCTGAGTGGAGTTTTTTTTTGCATACCTAGAGGAGAAATTTTTTAAGCCTTGGGCCTTGGGATATATTTTCTCTAAAATATATCGATATATACATATCGATATTTTTAATTGCCGTTATATCGATATTTTTTAAAAAAATATCGACAGTATCAAATTCGATATTTTTAGCTTTGGTGTTGTTTTTGGTGCAATTTTTTAAATAATTTCGACACAATCTTCTTCATCAAATATTATATTACTAACCAAATCTTTTGCTTTATTTATAATCTTTTGTGTATTCGAAAAATTATCTTTCTTCGAGTATAATTTTGATGATGTACGTTCCATGAAATATATTGGTGAAACAGTAAGAAAGTTGGAAATTAACTATTTTCAGCTTAATTATTTATAAGAAAAGTCCTTTTTGTATTGAATATATCTACATACATATATCGAAATATCGATATTTTTTATTCGATATATCGCGACCTTAGTATTGTTTTGGCCCACCGACCATTTAAAAAAAATTGAGTTAAGTATGGGGTATATATATTTTGAATACCCTCTTTCAGAATCCAAAAACTGTTTCGCGAAATTGCTCCTGGTTTCTGAGATATCAAGCATTCATTGTGCTCGATAAATTTTGATAAATTTTTTGTAAAAAAAATGAAATTTTTTTAAATAAAAAAATAAAAATCAGAAATCATATAAAATACCAAGTTTCATCAATATTAACTTTTTATTCCATGTAAATATCTTTTCTAATAACATTTAAACGCTTATTTTCAATAAAAAGTAGAAAATTTCATCTCAATAACAAGTTCCTCAATACACAGCAGTTAGTATACACATGGAGCAACAAAAGCTACTTTTTACAAAATAACCAAAAAAAAGTTGCTACTGGAGCACATAGCAAGATATTTTACTTTCAGTAAAAAGATGTTTATTTCTAATCGGATTGATGAAAGTTCACAAAAATTTACATCTAGGGAAAATCCAAAAAAAAATTCTATCGGATATATTTTGAGAAAACTTTATGTAAATCTTCTTTGTTGTTTTTCTCCATTCCGACTTTTTGGCATATGGGCCAAAACAATACTAAGGTCGCGCTATATCGATGCCGATCAATATTTAAAAATATATAGATAGTGATATATATATATATTCACTTGCCCATCCCAAGTGGAAATACATTTTTCTAAGAGTGCGGTGGCGTATGAGTATCATTATTTAATGTATTGAAAAAATATTAACTATACGCCCACTGTTTAAAGCATTTCTTTTTTAATTTTTCGTATACATAATTATAATCAGGCCCCGGACTTTCATGCAACTAAAAATTGATTTTAAGCGCTTAACAAATGCACATAAAAATGCAAAATATGCGCAAAGATATGCATTTACCTACGATCAAAGTACCAAAACCAAAATAATATGAAATTATTTATTTTTAATTTTTTTATTATTATTAGAGAAAAATAAAATAAAACAAACATAATTGGGTCTATTATTTAATGCAACCGAACTTTAGTTGCGTTGCCTTTCGGCAACTGAAAATTAATGGTTGTTAAAAAGGCACTAAATAGCAATTGAATTTGATAGCTCTCAGTTGCCAGTTTCCATCAGTAGTATAATTTTCAGCAACTGGCAACACAACTGAGGGTCGGTTGCCATCCATATTCGGCATATTAATATTTTTTTCAAAAATTGAGAAATATGCATTAACAAAATTTTCATTACTCCAAAAATATGCATTTATTGCCAAAATATGCAAAAGATGCAAAAATATGCAACTGCAAATGGATGCCAAACTAACTACAATTTGATGATTCGCATAGATAATTAGCCAATATCTCTATCTATCACCACAAAAACATGCATTTGCATGAAAGTCTGATTATAATACATAATATTATAATAAAGACGTCATAAATCTTATTTTCACCCAGAAAGTTTTTTGTAAAAAAAAATCGACCCACCCTAATATACACATATGCATATACATACGTACATACGTGGTTTCTAACTAGAATACGTGTCTAGCTTTAAAGCGACCCATCCATTATATAATATTATTGCATATGTTATTGTAAATATTATTGTCGTTTCGACCTATACTATGCAATAAATAAGCACAACATTTTCAAAGAACGTCTTGCCCAATTTTCTTGCAGTGAAAAAGTAAACATAACACTGAACAATGTTGCCACCACATTCCACAATTTTCTTGATTGTACCATAAACATCAAAGGCCTTTTGATTTTTGACAATATATTACGCCACCTTCGAATATGGCATACACATTGGCGATATTATTGTACAATACGAAAAATTGCACTATAATATTGCAAGTGGGTGGGCCGCTTAAGGAAGCATTTGCAGTAAAAAGGGAACTTATGTGGTTTTATAAATTGCCGACTTAATTTTAAATAAATTTTTTTAGAAACATTAGAGACAAAAGAAATATAAATATTTACTTTAATATAAAAATTATTCTTAAGTTTTTCTTCCTTTATATATTAATATCTTGCCTAAGCTAGAAGAAATTAGACAAGGTATTTATAAATATTTACTATAAATTTTACCTTCTGTATCTAACTGCATAATATTATTAGTTTTTCTTAATATTATGTATAAAAATAATTTTCTTCCTTGTATTTCTTATAAACTCGCTTGTAAAAATAATTTTTTTTATTCCAATATCTGATACAATTATTATTGTTATTGCAACATATTTGTTTGCTTTCTTCTGCACAAACGAAACTAACAAACAGTAATACCATAATGCCCTTGACTGGGGTTAAGAGCTGAACTTAAGGGAATGAAAAAAAAGATGCAAATACAAAAGGAGAAAGGAAAATATGAAGCACAATATAATCATGTTCAAGAAAACACAATTGCATATAATTTGTGATAAGTGAGGAACAAATATAAAACTCTACATAAATATGATAAAAGAAAATAATGCTTTTGGTGTAAAAAAACACAACTTTAGCTGAAATTGAATTCTGTTGTTTTGCAGAAAATTTTTATAGGTATTAAATTTTAAACAATAAAGTGGTTAGAAACAGTTGTGTACTTTAAACAATCAGAAGACATTTTTAGAATTCGAAATTGCTTTCTTGCTCTGGGTATTTTTTTAAACTTAAAAGTTAATTTTAGTTAGCTTTATTAAAGAAAATACATACCTAGTTTATTTTCTTATTTGAAGTTTATAGTTTTAGCAGATGCAGCTTTCTTAACTCCATGTTATCAGTTACACAGGGTGCGTATATGCTTTAAATGGGAATACAATCAATATAAATATGTATGGGTCCTTTTGTTAGGAACATATTGCGCTACATGCTAATAGAAAAAGAATGGAATTTTTTGTTGTTTTTGTTTTTTATTTATTATGAATATTTTAAAAACAATGTTTGTTAAAAAAAGTTTTTTTTGCCACAAGTTCAACGATATTTCTGAAACAACCGTGCAGATTGAAAACCAATGATGGTTCGGCTTAAAGATAATGTTGCCGGATTTCGGATTTCTTATTTAACTGAATAGAATAAACCGTTCTTCAGATATGTTACTATTTGTATGTCGTGCAACTGCCTCCTTTTTGACATAACGTTATATCTCGAAAACTAGAATCAATTTGAAGAAACTGAGTGCAGATTCGAATTCAACGCACCGAATAAGATAAGAAATGACTTTCCGTTGCTGCAGTCCTAAACCTTGTATACTAGTGTAATACATAAATATACACAGTGTTGCCATAAGATGAAAGCGTGAAGGTGCTAGAAGGTCCAAAAAAGTGCTAATTGTAATTAAAATCAAAAGCCTTCTGATTTTTGCCAGTTTATTGTGCCATCTTCGAATATAACATACACATTGGCGATATTATTGTGGAATATGAAAAATAGCACAATGATATTTCAAGCACATATATCCTCATTTTCTTCATAGATAAATTCAGATGAACCGATTTTATTAACAGATATACCAATTGTACATGTTGCATATTCTACTGATGCATAATCGTCTAACTGACAATTAAAGTTTTGGGCTCATTTTAGCTTTGACTTGTCTTTTTATCAAGCATACCAACGACCTAATTAACGCTACACAGTTATTCCACCTAAAATCAACCAACGGCTGGACCTCACCATCTTCAATTTTGATAAAACTTAATGCGTGTGTGTGTGTGTTTTTTTTTCAGTATATTAAAGTAATGGACATTAAGTTTTGAATTTTTAACTCCCTCGGTTGAGGAGATATAAGGTCATCAAAACTAAAAAAATATATCTATATATTTTAGTTTACTTAAGATATTTGAATATTTGTTACGGATTAGATACTTTATACTGAAAATTTTCTCAAAAGCGTTACGAAGGGGGGGGGGGGGGGGGGGGGGTATAAAACCTCCGAAAATAGCGTTACGTAATATGTGAATAGGCCCTAAACACGTTTACTACATGGAAAACTGTAAATTATAATGACCAACAGGACCTTTAAGAATTGTTGAATGGTTGTGTTATTAGGTCTATTAGTTCCATTGAAAAGCAGCTTACTTTATATGCATCAAAATTAGATCTTGAGTAGGCAGGTGTCTTATTTAAACGAGCTCTGAAATTTCAAGAGTTTATTAGCAAAAGATAATAACAAAAACATGTTAGCAATTCCTGGAAGTTTAGTAAGCATCCCAGTAAGAAATGTTCATGTTTTTGAAGCACTAAAGAAATAAAGCGCTTCATAATTCGCTTTAAAATATGAGCTTGTTCAGAAGCTGATTTCATAGTGTCACAACAATGCAGGTTTTGAACCGAGAAATGTATTTGCTTTTTACTTATACAAAAGCTTCGTACATAAGCTATACAAAAAGCTGATTTTATAGTGCTGATCCAAAGCAGGTTTTTAAGCGAGAATGAAGATTAAGTTTATTTGAGTTTCTTGGTGCCGTTTTGCAACCTGAAGGTTCTTAGTTCGATACTAGTTGAAGTTAAAATAACAAACATTGAGTAAAAATATGAAATGGATAAAAATAAATAAAGAAAGGAAATAAGAAAAATTCAAAATGGTGTTCACGACGCCAATCCACATCGAACCATTTTTTCATATATTTTCAGTTCTAGTGCTGAAAATTTTGATGATTTTCAGCGCTTTTGTGAGCAAAAATGTAGTACTCCAATCCGGGAACTCGCCATACAAAAATCAGCAGCGATATCAGCAGGTTTGTCAGCGCTACTTTTATTCCACAATAGTAGAAACCTGCTTTATTGGAAGCAACTTTTTTACTGGGATGTATTAAACTTCTTGCCTTTAAATCAAGCATCGGCGGGCAACCATATCAGCAATTTTAAAGTTTTTGCACAGATTTATCTGTTGCACTGAAATCGTTTAAAATTTTATACCTTTTTGAAGATAATATATGTAGATGATATATGGTAGTACATACTTACAATATTTAAATCCAACCTTATCGTTTATATCCTGCGTTAATTCCTTTAATTTTGTATAATTATAATTTTTTTAATTTCTTTTTGTATTAAAATTTGTTTATTTTAATGACAAATAAAATGAAAACATGTGTATTTTGTTCACTACAGCTTTTTATCGGCTGGACGTACCGAATTGAATTTTTAATAGTGATTACTATCGAATGCAGCAATAATGGCAACTGAAAATTCAATCATAAACAAGTATTCTTTTATACAAATGAATTTTTAATTGCTTTAAACAATATTTAATTTGGAAATTTAAATTATATTGGTTGCATCTTTAGATTCGTTTGATTTATTTTTCCAATCTCTATATTGATTGCCGTAACTATTGTAAGATGTATGAGAATATTAAATTCATGAAAATCTTTTATAATAAACAATTTTCAATAAATTTAACAGAATATTTATCTACTTTATTAAATTTTTAGTGTTGTAACCATTTTCCAATCTATCTGTTTTCTCTGTGTAGGTTTTGTTACAATTTCATGCCTATTGAGAGTACTTGCACCAAAATGTTAAAACTCGTATATAAGAAGTTATTCAGCCTGTTCACAGAATCCAATACGGATTGGTTTGGTATCGATTTATCTACAAAACCGGTTGATTGCGTTCATGAAATCCGTTTGTACTTGGATTTGCGTTGAGAAACGGAATTAATTGTTCATGAATTGAAGTTCAGAAGCCCTTTAATTTTTGGATTTATCAGGTAAACGATATTTTGAATTTTAAATAAAATAAACACTTTTTGCACAAAGCAATTTCGTTACGTTTTCATGAACGCATTCAAAATTGGAATTGGATTGAAATTCCGTTTTCAATCCAATTCCGTATCGGATCCTGTGAACAGGCACATTGACAAAATTGTAGAAATAGCTAGAAAAATTAACAGAATCTTCAATTACAGTAGTTTGCAATAGAAATGAAAGTTAAAATAAAACTGGTTTCTAAAGTTGGATTCACCCATTGGGTAGTATAAATAAAAAAAGTATTTGCTTTTTACTTAAAAATTTGTTTTAAAACACAAAATTTTGGAAATTATTCAATATAAAACTAAGAATTTTTTATTTTATTTTTCCGCAAAAAACGTGATTGGTTGAAAAAAGTTAAGTTTTTCACGGATATCTCGAAAATGGTTTGAAGGAAAAATATATTAATTGCACTTTCTGGTTCAGCGATTCATAATTATCGTAGAAACCACTTTTATTTTAAGTTTAATTATTATTGCAAACTACTATAATTGAAGATTTTATTAATTTTTCTGACTTTCTACAAATTTGTTGTATAACTTTATGTATATAATTTTACCAATTTTGGGTTAAGTAGTTTCGGTCGATATGAAAGTGAACTAAAATATATATTTTTAAAAAATTTTTAAAATGTAACTTTTTTAAGCTATAAAATTTACCTTTTTTAAGCTATAAAAATTCTGTTAATTTTTCTAATATGTGTCTATAACTTCAGTAATAACAATTTTACCGCTTTCAGCCTCAGTAGTCTATGTAGACATGGAAATAAGCCAACACATACGGTTATGTTCTGTATTCCATGCGGAATGCAAATATTCGGAATTATCAAAGCATTGCTGTTGCAAATTATTATTTATAACAACAATGCTGTAGCAATTCCGAACACTTTTATTCCGCATGGAATACAGAACATGCCTTATATACTTTTTGGAAAATTTTACAGTTTGCCTTTTTTAAAATATTGGAGTTTTAATATTGAAAATGCAGTTAATTTTTCAGATTTTTATCTATAACTTTCGATATAGTAATTTTACCACTTTGGTACTAAAAGGTGAAAAACATATGTATATATTTTTCAAAATTTAATTTTCGGATATATAATTTTTTTTTTAATTTTTATTGCGAGCCGAGAAAAATTTTAGTCACACTGTTATGAAGACCCTCTTATTACCTTTAAAACGGTATATTGTTGAGCTCTGTAACTCCAACATTTTTTGAGATATGTGCAATTATTTAAGTAAACTCAACTTTTTTAGATATATTTTTAAAATCATAATGATGTTATTATATCTCCTTCACTGGGCGTGTCAGGAACTTAACATTTTATATCTGTGTTTAATTTCTACTAAAAACAGTCAACTCCGAGTTTCATCAAAATCGAAGCGGGTGAGTTCCATTTCACCCGTTCTTTTAGTTGATTTGATATAAAATGTGTTTGAACTTTAATCCATTTGTAACCATTTGCATATCCTAGAGCTGTTCATTTATAAAACTCCTGTCACATTAAACACTTTCCGAAGAGAAAATAATTTGATATATAACATTATTAATTGGTTCGCAATTTGTTTTAAGGTATTATCTATGGAAAATTTATAAATTTAATAAAATAAAAATTTGCAAAAAATGCAAAATAAATCTTAGAAAGTGCCAAACTAGCACTTGTCACTGTTTTGAAAATCTTTAGTGCTAGCCGAAGAAAAAAGTGCTAAATCTAACACTAAGACTGCTAAAATGGCAAGCTCCAATATATAATATTTACGTTACTCTCTCTCTCTCTCTCTTTCACATCACAAAAACAAAACTAACGCTTTCCTTTTTAAGTTAGCTTTGCAATCACTACAAGCACGCACGGCAAAAAATTTCAAAATACGACACGACACGACACAACACGCACGAAATCAAATCCAAAAACAAACAAAAAACATTTTTTTATATTAAAAGACATATTTTTTTTTATTTTAACGTTTCATGTTCTATTTGTATTTTTATTTAAAATTTTTTTTTTTGAAAAACCGTAACTTATCAAGATTTTCGCTCAATAATCATGTGCGGTTTAAGAGTAATCAAAAAGTGGAGCTCCATTTACTCGTATCTAATACCTGTTTGGTAAGCAAGCTTCTGCATTCATACATATTTTAATTTTATCGTGTTTTTTCTTGTCAAGCTTACTCAAGACAACATAACCCGAATACGAACGAAATCAGATTATCTGTCACGAACACTTCGTGTCGAGTCGTGCATGTTCGTGTCACGAAAAAAAAAAATACGACACGTGCCCATCTCTAGTATGAATTCTAAAAAGAGCTTAATTCGACTTAAATGGTTATTCCATATTGGCACAGATATATACAAATAAAACATACATAAATTTAATAATCTTAATTGTTATGCTACTGTTGTTGTTAGTATAACTTTTTCACGAGATTTAATGAAAACGAAAGAAGGAAAATACAGAAAAACTTTTCGATATTATTAAATTCTCTCTTAATTACGATTTATTTTGTCTTTGCATGTGGTAAAACAAAACGATTAAATGCCTCTTGCAGACATATAAATATGCCAATACATGGTTATTCTCATGTGTACTTTATAGAAAGGAAATGAACATGTTATTACATTTGTGTGCGAATCATTTACAGTTAACGGTATTAAAACTCTTTAATCTTTGATAATACAACTTAAAAGCCGTTACATATATTTTCTTTGTAGTTTATTTATGTCTTTATCGCCTAAATTTTATGGTGAATAAACATCTACATATGTATATTCGTGTTATATGTATTTTATTTTTATGTGCACTTTTGATGGGATCATGAGTCAGTTCTCACTCACTATAAGGCAAACTCACTGATTAAAAATTTACTCATGCATGCTCATGCACGATCTTGCTTTTTACCTTCCAGGGAGTATAAGAATATTTATCGTGCCATAAGGCCTCGTATGTATGAACAATTTAAACATACCACTTTTTTATTCGCCTCGAAAAATGTAATTGTTTTCATAATCAGCACGATTTGAAGTTTAAAAATTTCTTTCAAGTGCTAATAAATAGGCCTAACAAATCAGTGCTAGAAAAGCTCTCTTTTGGGTTTAAAATATGTTTAAACCAGAAAATCTATAAATCAGTAAACATATAAGCCATAAAATTGGGAGTTTAAACTACCAATGCAGACTATATGATTTTCATCGATAGAGGGCTGCAAAACCATCTACATATTTTATCCCATTTCTCGCGGTGCTGCCACGCTATTGTTATTTCAACTATGCATAATACATGGAAACGTGATTTATTGTTGTTGAGTTCAGTTGAATTTCAGTTTAGTTTAAGTAAACTAGCCTTTAAATGTTCACTGATCTATTGGCCATTAGAAGTTGCTTAAATAATTTATGTCATCACGCTTATGTCACGCTAAACACATGAACGGTGCTCATTTCTGATTTATGTCGCTTTAGATTTCTTCAACATTTTCGTTAACTTTTTTTACATGTACATTTCAAAATACACAATGATATAAATGAACAAATTACATTAGGGTGGGTGGAGTTTTTGTCCAAAAAATTCTACGAAGAATTCTAAGCAGGCTTGCGCTAGAAATCATGGGTCTAAAATGGATTTCGGGCTTGTGGAAATTCCAAAATATGTATGTTTTATGACGCCTGTATTGTCTTGCGTATACTTAATATTTGAATATGAATACTCATACGCCATTATGGTCTTTTTGTAATTTTTGCTATAATAAATGGGTCATAATTTGGAAACCACTGACTGTAATCCGCCTATATTTTGGTCAAATGACTGAATTGTCATACCTATTTTTATTTTATTTGGAGGGGGTTTGGCTCTTTTATGCTAACTTATAACATATGTTGGAATTCCTATAAGATCGAAATTAATTTTCTAAAGCAAAATTTCTTAAAATTCTTCGTAGAATCATTTCCCCCCAAAATTTATTTTTTGCATACATACAAATCGATCCACCCTAATGTAAATATGTATTACGTGCATGTCTGCGTTGGCTAGAAGATAAATCTTATCACAATTTACTTAGTTATTTTTCTTTCATTTTCAACTGAATGTGTTTTTTGTTTTTCCTTAATTTTTTTTATTACTACTATATGATGTTAGATGTTATTTTTATATTTATCTAACTTTTTATTCCCCCCTTTGCGCGATGATGACCTTAAAATAATTTTGCATGAATGAACCCAGGCAGGCACTTAATATTAAAAGAAAAGAAGAAAAAATTAAAAAGCATTGAATTAAAAACAAATGTAAACATTTTTTTCTATTAGTTTTTGCTTCAAGCTCTTTAACTTTTGTTATTATTGCAATTAAGCAACCAAATACATACATATCTGTGGAATTTAG